>OY743148.1:15763530-16363530 GCA_963555695.1 Dasypolia templi
CGAAAGTAAATCCCATTTTTAAATCAGGCTCGAAATCAGACCCGGGTAATTACAGACCCATTTCGGTATTGCCAGTGATGTCGCAAATACTGGAGAAATTAATTCATTCTAGACTTATGGAATATCTAGATTCTTTCGGTTTTCTTTTTGATCGGCAATATGGATTTAGACCTAAGTCCAATGCACTAGCTGCTGCGACTGATTTGGTCACGAAACTTAGGACTAAAATTGATCAAAAGCAAATTGCTCTAGGAGTCTTTATAGATTTAAAAAAGGCTTTCGATACCGTAAGTCATAATGTACTCTTGCAAAAATTATCGTCTATAAAAATAACAGGAACCTTTTTCAGAATGTTCGAGTCTTACTTAGAAAATCGATTGCAAGTCGTTAAAATGGAAAACAACATCAGTAGCTCCAAGTTGATAGAATGTGGTGTGCCTCAAGGATCGATATTGGGTCCTCTTCTGTTCCTTATCTTTATCAATAATGTACACGAATTAGAATTAAAAGGACATATAACACTCTATGCCGATGACACTTGTGTCACACACCTCCCACCTTCCCCCCGACCTCGAACGTTGTAGCGAACAGACGTGTTATTGTCACCTCCCGTACATTTTATTCAATAAAAGTAGTTTCTGTTAAAGTAAACGGTTTAAAAACTAAAGTGTTATGTGAACATCCTTACAACAAATAAAACATTGAAAAATTATAACAGTGCATAAACAAATACTTGAGTTATAAAAGAAATCATTTTAAAACATCAAAAAGTGAACGTTAAATGTGTCGTGGCGCACGGTGAATGACCTTCTCAGCTAAAGAGATAGCACATTAACATCACGAAAGAACTTTATGAACATATCTCCTAATTCGTCACAACTGACTAAGCCGAGGCGGTCTAGTGGCGCAAGCCATTGCATGTAGTTAGTGGTGCGCTCGGTGTCACAAATTCGAATCCAGCGAAGTATTGCGTCTTTTTGTTTTTAATTATTTGCTTAAACTCTCGCTTAACTCTGGAATTGACACGCTGCTGTTGTGAATCAATCTGCTTCAATTCTGGCAGCAGCTTGAGTGCTTTTACGCCGGTTTTTAATATCGCTACCACATTAAAGTTATTTGTGCCGCCGCTATGCCACCCCCTACCTCAACCCCGACGCCGAAAGTTCCTACGGAAAACATACGGGGCGCCGCATTGTTCACTTCGTCGGCGCTAAACGACTCGCCGTTACAGCATCCTGAATCTGAGCCAGATCTCCACTCTCACGCAAATGTCACTGAGCGGAAAAAAACAAAGGGTGCTGAAAAAAATTCTGATATAATGGCCCTGATCAAGGAAATGTTTTCGGCCTTTTCGAAAGAGCAGGATAAGCGCTTCAAAGAACTCAAGACGAGCATGGAAATAATGTCAACTAAATATGATGATTTTTTGCTCAAAATTACCTCTCTTGAGAAAGAAAGAAAAGCTGATAAATTTCTGATTAAAGTGCTTAGAGTGCTTGTTGTCAATCTGTTCGAGTAGATAAACACAAAAGTTTTTACCTCCCTGTCACTCACGGTGTTCCGCAGGGCAGCATACTGGGACCAACGTTATTTCTCGTAAATATAAACGATCTCACATGTCTTAAACTTGCCCAAGGAGAAATCATATCATTTGCAGATGATACTGCACTCTTTTTTTCCGGTAATACATGGGATGAGGTTTTTGTTGCTGCACAGCTGGGTTTTAACGTTGTTGGAAGGTGGCTCCAGAGTAACATACTGACATTAAATGTAGATAAGACCAAATACATCTGCTTCGGTATAAGGAGAGCAAATTTGGTCTCAACTAACAGTGATCACAGCCAAGATATCTTAGCACATGAGTGTCACTCTGGACTTGACTGCAAGTGCCGTTCACTGGAACGTGTGCCAAATATTAAATATCTTGGTGTAACAATAGATAGCTGTCTCAACTTCAAAGAGCACATACGACTCCTGAGCGGTAGGATAAGAAAGCTCATATATATTTTAAAAAATCTAAGGCACGTTGCAGATCCTATGCTGCTAAAGCAAATTTATTTCGCACTCTGTCAGTCACTTCTTGCGTATTGTATATCTTCTTGGGGAGGTGCGGTGAAGACTGCGTTAAAGCCATTAGAGGTCGCCCAACGTGCAATTCTAAAGGTGAGCCATTTTAAGCCGCTTTATTTTCCCACTTCTACACTGTATCAGCTTTGTGGAGTCATGACTGTTAGACAGTTATTTATAATAAGTGTCACTCTTCTACAGCATAGCAAGCAGGTATATGATGCACGAATCCACCAAAAACGAAGAGCTGACTTGGTTTGTGGCAGAATTACTCTCTTTAGAAGTAAATTTAGCCAACGCTTTGCGAACTTCATTGGGCCCTTGCTTTACAATAGATTGAACAGGGCGTTAAATATTTACCCACTTACAAAAATTCAATGCAAAAAAAAGGTTTCTGAATATCTACGAAAACTAAATTATGAAGAGACTGAACTTCTGCTGCATATAACACAATAATTACGTTAGCATTAAACTGTTGGATTGATACTTCACACAGATCAAACACACATATTTCCAAATACTAAACTTCTCATGGACTACACACACTTTCACACACCTCCCACACACCCTCTCTCAATTCATACACTCACACTTCATCCCACACAATGAGAGGTCACGCATTCATACTCTACATATTATAATAACATTAAAAATTTATAATACCTATGTGTAAAATAACACTAACTGTTACATACCTTGTAAAAAATATTGTTAATGGCTATGATTAGTGTAAAATTATCTGAGGGGATTTGCGCTGATAGCCGAAATACAGGTTTTGCCTAGTTCGGCTACAGATGCTTAACTCATTTGTATTCATAACTAGCCTATATTTAATATGTAATTTTTTGTAAATAAATCTAGTAATAAATAAATACTAAATACTAAATACACAAGACGCACAGGATGACCTAGTTATTTTGGAAAGGTGGTTCTTGGACAACCTATTGACAGTTAATACATCCAAAACAAACTACATAATCTTCTCGGCTAAGAATAAAAAAAATTACAATCACAAGCCTCTATCGATAAATGGAGATGTCCATAATAAAGTAAACACAGAGAAATATTTGGGTCCACTTGACAGTCACTTAACGTGGCAGCCACACATTAAACAGATTTGTTCCAAGTTTTCAAGTCTTACGGGTGCGTTACGTGGAATAGCTAGATGTCTACCATCAAAAATTCGGTATACTGTGTACAATTCATTAGTAAAGCCACACATTGAGTATCTAATTGAGGTATGGGGATCGACAACAAAAACAAACATACACAAACTTCAAATCGCCCAAAATGCAATTATTAAAGCCCTCTTTCAATATCCCTACTTAACATCCACAAATAAAATCTATAATGACACTAAGCTCTTTAACATCACCAAAACTTATCAATATAATACCTGTTACTAATAAGAAAAATCCTTTCAAAAGAAATACACACAGAAATTACTTACAATAGGAATAATGAAGTGCAAACACGATCATCACGTCGTGCAAATGACCTAGTACTATTACACAGACCTAGAACAAAACACGGAAAGAAAAATATTAAATATGAAGGAGTACAGCTATACAATTCACTACCAAAAGACATTAAAGAAGCTAAAACAAATCTATATTTAAAAAAAAAGTTAAAGAAACACATCCTCGACGGCTCCAACATAAATAAATAAATATTATATTATTACATATTGTCTAGTGTTGTATAGTGTGTACGGTGCTTAATAACAGTACTGATAAGAATAGCGCACTCGATGTGCACTAAAATAGACGCGCGCGCTCTGTATCTGAGTATTTTATTTCGATGTACCCACACACCAAAATTAAAACGATTTTTTGTATTACTAGCTAAATGCACGACGAGCGCTCTGGACTATCTTAATTAATACCTACAAACTATTACTAAAACTTTGTTTCTCATTAAGTGATTATGTAAATCTTCGAGAAATAAATGATATTTTAAACCGTATATTGGATCCCTTTTTTACAGACCGGTTCACTGAGGCCGCATTCCGAGTTAGACCATACTCGCTGACAGCGCTCACATCGATAATTTGAGGTTCGATTTAGTTATCAAGATTATGACAGATGAGAGCTGTCAACAATTCGTTCACAGTGATATTATTAAAGGGCATGGTCGGCGTTATCGCAAGATGGCGTATGTCATGACGTCATCTATGACGATTCACGGGACATCGTTATCGCGCTTACGCTGACTCGGAACGGGTGTTAGCGCGCTCAAATCGATTACAGCTCAATTCGGAATGCGGCCTGAATGACACTACAGCTGCTGACAGACTGATGACGGATTCACGATTTTGGCTCCACTGTACAAAATGGACCGGCGATTTCATATCGTACCTATATTTTTTTTTTTTTGGTAGTTTATACCCTTTCTATATTACGGACATAGAAGGGGGCACCCGTGACCTTTCTAAGGAAACTGTTTTCGAGGGTCTGCATCTTATGGAGATGACGTGGGTGAACGTGCGCAAATACAACGCAGGCATAGGTCATGATGGGACGGATGACTGCGATATAGATACGCAGCTTGCATTTAAGTGACAGTTTGCAACGGGCTGTCAGAATGAAGTGGAGTCTACCAAGAGCAAAAGCGGCGCGCGCGCGAACCGCCTTAATGTGCTGTTTAAACTTTAGGTTTTGATCGAGGATCACGCCTAGGTATTTGGCTTGCTTCCCCAGTCTGGTGATCGGGCTGGGACGAGGGGGTGGGACTCGACGACGTCTCGAGAAGAGAACCACCTGACTCTTTTCGGGGTTGACCTCGATTCTCCATTTCCGGAACCCAGCGCCTAAAACGTTTGCGGAGGTTTGGAGAGTACGAGCTATAGCGTTGGGACAGTGACCGGTATAGTAAACGGCAGTGTCGTCGGCGAAGAGAGCCAACTGAGCCTTTTTACTTTTTGGGATATCGCTGGTGAACAGCGTGAAGACGAGAGGAGATAGTACGGAACCCTGAGGGACACCGGCGCGAATAGGATGAGAGGACGAGAGTGCTCCCTCGATGCGATAGCGAAAGGTGCGATTCGAAAAAAGTCTCGTAAGATGAGCACGAGACGATCTGGCACTCCTAGTTGGTAAAGCTTGTATATCAAGCCGTTGTGCCAGACTTTGTCGAAGGCTTTCGCTATGTCGAAGAATAGCACACCCGTCGACGCGTTACGCTGCAGGCCAGCGCATAAGTGTTCTACGATACGGTGGACCTGTTGTGTGCCCGAGTGTTGGCTTCGGAAACCAAACTGCTCGTTGTGTATGAGGCTCTTTGCTTCGGCGTAGTCTTTGAGACGCGTATAAATAAGCCTCTCGTAGATTTTGCCGAGAACATTGAATAAGCTAATAGGGCGGTAGCTGGAGGGCTCAGACTTTGGCTTGCCTGGCTTTGGGATACCGATGACGGTGGCTTCTTTCCATGCTTGTGGGAAGATGTTGTTGCTCAAGGCACCATTGAAGATGGCGGTCATAAGCATTATTAGCGGGGCAGGAACGAGTTTGTATACCTTATTGGTAATACCATCCGAACCGGGGGCCTTACGAGCGTGGAGCCCTTTAATGATGTCGTGCACTTCGTCTGGAGTGACGGGAGGCAGAGGATCATCAGGGTCTTCAACGGGAGGGAGCGAGGCTCTCCGTTCGACTTCAGCGACGACCTTGTTCAGGTGAGCTTGGTCTACTGGTTGAGAGCTAGGAGAACATTGGGACTCTAGGCTGTCAGCAAGACATTCAGCCTTATCGGGACTGTCGAAAGCGACACTATTGTCGGGGCGGATGAGAGGAGGCATAGAGACCTCTTCTGAGGAACGCAATTTCATCTGTAATTGCCAGAAGGCTTGATGAGTGGGCTCGAGTTCACTGAGCATCTTGTTCCAGCCCTCTGAGCGAACCTCCCCTATGCGTTTCTTTACAGCACGCTGTAAATGGCGCATGTGGGCTTTGTTCGCGTCACAAGGGAAGGAGTCGTAGGCACGAATGGCCGCGTTCTTTTCGGTTATCAGGTCACGTACGTCAGTAGGTAGTTTCCAGCGATGGTCTTCCATCACCGGAACTTCCCATGAACAATCCGTCAATACGGATTGTACGTGCTCTGTAAACGAGTCGATTGCGGCCGTCGTATCGGCGACTGACACTAAGTGATCGGGAATGGTGTCCAAGTGAGGCGACATGGTGGATTTCAGTCTTTCGCTTACTTTCCTCCAGTCGGTTATCATCTGGGTCTGAGGGGGGCGGTTGGGGTCGGTAGGGCCCGAGTAGGGTGCAAGATGGATGACTACTGGGCGGTGGTCAGAGTTAAGCTCGTGGAACGTCTCTATCGAATGTAAACGAAGGTTCACATTCTTGAGCAGCGCTACATCGAGAACATCGGGAAGGTGATTAGGATTTCCTGGGAAATGAGTCGGGCTCATTGGAGCGATGACGTCAAAGTTAAGGGATTCGCCTAACTTGAAAACTATCCTACCTCTGTTTGAAGTTGTGCTACTATTCCACGCTGGGTGCTTGGCATTAAGATCCCCCGCCAAGATGACGGAGTCACTCATACCGAAGAGGGCAGTGAAGTCCTTTTGGAGCGAGATGGGATCCTCCGGACCATTGTCGGTTGGGATATAAGCGGAGATGATGGTGATCGTTTGGTGGCCGGTCATGCCGAGCCGACAGATAGAGCTCTCCAGATGAGAGAGGAGAGGAGGTGAGTCAATAGGGATGCAGTATAAGGATTTTCTATAGTAGATTAGGATGCCACCCTTGTGGCATCGAGACCTGTCATTGCGAACTAGTTTATAGTTTGCAATGTTCGGGTTTCGATGGTGAGGTTTTAAAAAGGTTTCCTGTATGAGGAGGATGTCAAGCTGATGGTCGCGGAGGAAAGCGGCGATCTCATCGCGTTGACCTGAAACGCCATTTTCATTGAAAAAGCTTAGTTTGAGGGATCGGGGTTTGGTGGAATTTAACCTTGTGTTATCCATTGAGAATTAGAATTTTAAGGATTTCAGGACTGACGCGATCTCGGGATACGCGTTGAGGATTTCTAGAAGACGACGAGGGTTGCCGTTTGCAGCAACGATTTCGTCGGCCATTTTATCTGCGGCGGAGGAATAGAGGGCCGCGTATGTACTGATTATGATTTGGGCGCTGTCTCGGCCCGGGGCTCTTTGCGGTGCAACCGATGGAGACGTAGGGGCCGCGGCGGTAGCCATCAGCGCTGGAACTTCAGCGGGCTGAGCGGGTTTGGAGGGCACCGAAGCTGCGGGAGCGTTAAGGTGCGTAAGGTTTGCCCAGGCAGAGGGCCTTTGAGGGCTTAGCCGCTCGTGCGCCGAGGGAAGCTTCCCCCAGGGGCTTTCCCTGTGCTGGCGGTCACTCGCGCGTTTCGCGAGTTTCGGAGAGGAGGACTTTGGCGCTTTCGGACAGCCCCGGTAATTTGCCGGGTGACCGGATTGGCCGCAGAGGACGCAGCTCGGCGGCTCTGCACAGCGCTCCCTATCTTTAGGGCGAGAGCAGTCGGCGGTGCCATGCTCACCTAGACACTTGACGCATCTAGGGGTCGCATAGCAGTTGGACTGCGAGTGTCCGTACAATTGGCAGCGATGACACTGGCCAATCAAGTTGGCTCGGTAGGGCTTCTCAATAGAAATGCCCGAGAGCGAACATACCGTTTTCACTTTAAAAATCGGGTGGTGACCTTCAGTGGGGTCACAGATGACTAGGACCATGTCGTAGACAAGGCCCTGCCTTGCTTTATGCAAGCGATGGACGGCGGACACTGGAATTCCTTGAGCGATGAGGTCGCTCTTAATCTCCTCGGTGGAGATTTCTTGCGGTACGCGCCTTATTACGACGCGAGTAGGGGTTTCCTCCGGAAGGGAGTATGTGTGAAAGGAGTAGTTCCTTTCACGCAGGGCGCGGGAGAGATCCCTAAAGTCCGCAGACGTGGGGACCGTTGACCGAGCTACACGCAGAACGGTCCTTTTATAATGTGGCTGTCCCGTGACGTCACGAAATGCTACTTGTCATGGCGTCTATCCTAATACGGCCTCTCCTGACCGTGCGCCGTCCTCGGGCACGTCTTCGTTTGTATTTTCGTCGCGGTTAGCCCCGGAGTTCTCAAGAGGAGCTGAAGAAGGTCCTGCTTGAGCATCATCCACGTCATCATCGTCAGTATCTGATAAGAAAATTAGAAATTCATTAGCATTAATATTAATGAGGAAATTCCTATTCTTTCATTCATCTCACAGTCAAGGCCCTCATTTAGTTGAAGCACACTTATTTTTCAGATTGTATTTCTAATCATTCATCATCAAACCAGTCATCATCACATATGAACATCTTTTGGTCATTCCTCTCTCCTAGACACGATGACGAATGACGAACGAATTAGGACTCCAGTCCAAAACACATGTCTACAGTACTAGTGTTCGCATACACATACACAATAAGTGTCTGCAGGACTATTATCCAATACACATACATAATATGTGTCTGCAGGACCAATGTCCAATACACATATAAAATACGTGTCTGCAGGACTATTGTCCAATACACATACATAATATGTATCTGCAGGACCAATGTCCAATACACATACATAATATGCGTCTGCAGGACCAATGTCCGAAACACACATAAAATACGTGTCTGCAGGGCTCATGTTGTGTGCTCCAGTGAACACCACATCTGTTTGACCTTTCCATTTGGGTGTTCTAACTAGTAACCATTCACAACCAGCTTTTCATCTCCAGCCGGGTACACACCAGGTATGCGTTATTACATAGCTGAAACATAAACAACAGTTAGAGCACAACTCTCGGGACACCACTCTCCATTCCATGGCACCATATATTGGGCTGCCGCTTGTGTGGTTTTGCCACAAGCACCACCCAACAGTTTAAGCTCATAGCGATTGCTCGGCAAAACTTTTATCAGACGGTATCCCATGTCCCGTTGATTGGGAGTACTTTATGACAAATACCAGATCATCAGTCTTAAAATCTCTAGGCGGGTGTCGGTGACGGTTGACATGGGAATCTTGTGTCTTGATTTGCCTTAATCAGGTCCTTGGCTCGACTCCGGCAGATTTCTCGCCATGCTTCCCGATTAGGGTGCGCATTTTCGACTGCTACATCTCGGATCAACGCACGGATTAAAGGAGTGGTCGCATCAGTGCCAATTAATAAATTTAACGCTGACAATTGGGTAGTCTTTTGTTTCGTTATGTTTAAAACATTATAGTTATTTTTATATTATATTATTATTTTCCATAGTTAATCAGACCAAGTGACCTTTTTATTTTAATACAGTTCGAAGATAACGCTCGGCTTGCCCATTAGCATGGCGAATTTCAGGAGTTATATGGTGAAGGATAGAGCCTAATTCGGATATCCAGCTAGTAAAACCCGCGGCTTCAAACATGCGACCACGGTCGGATACAATTAATTTAGGGACACCGAATAGAGATATTGCGTTATTAAAAACGCGCTTGAGTTCGCTCGTTTCTTGTCGATATATGGGGTACAGTAAGCAAAATTTTGTAAACGAATCCACCAACACAAAGACGAATTTATAGCCGTTTGATTCCGGCAGTGGGCCTAACACATCAACATGTATTGTATCGAATGGGATTTCAGGCTTTTCCCATGAAGTAATAGGTTGAACCGGAGCCCTGGGAACTCGTTTCTTGGAAACGCAAATTAGGCAGTATGAGGTGTATTTGCTGACAAACTGTTTTAGGCCGGGAAACCAGAAATGCTTTAGAATTGAATCTAGGGTTTTATCAACACCGATGTGTTCATGCTCATCGTGGAATAGTCGTAAAAGACTAAGCCGATGTCCCTTTGGGACAAAACACAAAAGCCTTGACTCAATAGCGATAATATAATAGGTCATTTCGGTATACATAACGACGTGCATCTAACTGGCCGTCATTTAGTTTTTTATAAGATCCATAGTCTCATTGTCGGCTGACTGGGCCACTTGTGCCGAGTTCCGAGGTCTATTTATCTGGTTTACCAGCACGACTAGTGGATTCCTGCTCAAATAATCAGCATGAGACATCATCACACCTTTACGGTATTCTATAGTGAAATCGAAATCTTGCAAATAAATCCACCAGCGTGCCACACGTGGAAGCAGATCCTTCTTGCGCTCAGTGGCCTTCAAGGCATTGCAGTCCGTTACGATTTTGAATTTAATGCCAATCAGATAATATCGAAAATTCTGCAGAGCCTTGACGACCGCCAGCGTTTCCAACTCATTAGAGTGGTATCTGCTTTCAGCGCCCTGGGTAACCTTGCTGAAATAGGCAATCACGCGTTTATTGCCCTCCCCGTGTACCTGCATTAATACGGCCCCATAACCTACACTACTTGCATCTGTGTGCAATTCAGTGGGTAATTTTGGATCAAAAATTGCAAGTATGGGCTCACTCGTCAACTTATTCACGAGATCTTGGCAGACTTGCTCTTGCACAGGTACCCATTCAAACTTAACATTTTTCTTTGTGAGTTGTGAGATACTAGCAGTTTTTGTCGCATATCCTTGAATGTACAGCCGAAAATATCCTGCTAGGCCCAAAAATTGCCTGACCTGTCTAACGTTACTCGGTGTCGTAGTGTTTGTTAACGCCTCAACTTTACGGCAGCTCGGCCTTTTTTTTTTTTTTCCCGGGGTGGATAATCCTCATGGGTCTGTCAGACTCTTACTGACTAAAAACCACCCCGGTGTTCCATCTCACACCTACGCCGGGGTCGTGGGAACACATAATTCTTCCGCAACCCCGGCTGGTGCCGGCCCGCCTGCGCGGGCCCCGTCTCGGGCGGGGGGAGAGAGGTGTACTCCCCCCGCAACGTCTGTGCGCGGCGCACGCGGAACACTACGCGTGCCGCCTTCTCGGGTCCTGATGTTCGGGGGCGACGGATGTCCCCGAATCCGTTGCCCCTGGACCCATTTAGGGAGGCCGGAAGAGGGCGTTGTCCGCCCTCCTCCGACGCCCGGTGCGTCTGCTGCGGGCCGGGTCGAGAGTCGAAATCTCTCTCTCCCTTTTCGCAGCCTCCTTCTGCGAGATGACCGCTTCGCAAAAGGAGACCACTGCGTACGGGAGCTCGGCCTAACCTGACCATGGCTAATTACTCTGCCCAAATACTCTACCTCAGTAGTTAAAAATGAACACTTTCGAAGATTAACCGAAAACTTCGGCCTGAGAAAGTGTTTCTAGAACTTCGCGCAATAATTTGATGCCTTCGTGAACTGTCATGCTCATTAAAAGCACGTCATCTATGTACACTAAGACATTTCCAGATTCGATTAATTTTCGAATTGTTTTATTGGTAATCCGTTGATATACCATCGGGGCATTACATAAACCGAAAGGCATTTTCAAATACTCGTAATGCCCCTCCGGCGTGACGAAACCAGTTTTATGTATCGAGCTATCTTCAATTGGGATCTGATGGAAGCCCGAGGCCATATCAAGAGCAGTAAAGTATTTTGAGCTGCCAAGACGGTCTATGTGGTCCTCTATTAAAGGAAGAGGGTAGCGATCTCTAACAGTAATACGATTCAACGCACGAAAATCCACGCACATTCTGTCGGCACCATCCTTCTTTTTTACTAGAATGATGGGGCTCGCATACTCAGACTCTCGAATAATTTTTTTGTCTAATAAATATTTTACTATTTCGCGTACTTTTAATTTTTCTTGATATGATAATCGGTAGGGATGATAGGCTACAGGAATATCACTAGTCAAATTGATTTGCATTTTTCCTGTTTGAACTGTCGTAATAGCAGTGCCAGATAATAAGGTAAAAAATCTTCTATTACTGTTAGTAGGAACGTTAAATCGCCACCTTGAAATGGTGTGTTAACTTTAGTATCTGATTCAACAGTATTCACTTTTAATACTTGAGAGGAATGCGTCAGATATTGCCCATCTTTAGTCCTAACAAAAGTTACTCCGTCCCTTTTAAGGACATCTGTACCGGTAATAATCGGAGTATTCATACAAGAAGCGTGTACAATAACAAAATCGACTTCAAGCGTGATGCTACTAAACTCGACTGTAAGCGTGACATATTCGTGGGCAATGATCCCGTCGTAGCTGATTCCCTTTAAAATACAATGAATTGGTTTAGCAGCAGAAGAATTTAATGACGTCAGACGATATTAAGGAAACATTTATAGCGCCACTATCTATCAGAATATCCACCGGTATGCCTTGTATCACTGCAGTACTGATGTCTTTATTATTTTTACCGTTTGGAGTCGACAATTCATTACATAGATTGACTTTCTTTTGATTTTTATTTTGTCCCTCTGATCGTAATTTAGTAAAACATTGGCTTTCTTTATGTCCGTTCTTTTTACAAAAGGTACAAGTGATTTTTGTCGAACTATCGTAAGGACCTTTACTCTTTTTGGGACAATTAAAACTTTTGTGACCGGTCTGGTTGCAATTAAAACATTTAAATTCGGGGTTATCATGTTTTCGTTTCTTTGCTACACTGCTAGTGGAAGATCCGCGATTGTCAATTTTACCGCGATTAGGCTTGGTGTAAATAGCTAAAAACAAACCTATATTTTATGTTGTAAGATCGGCATTCGCAGCCGCCGCACGAACTTGCGCATCGCTTATACCGCGTATTATTATTTGAACCATTAGGTCCTCACTTATACCCTTAAAAATGCGTAATCGCAATAACGAACGGCGTGCATACTCCGCATAAGTTGAAAACTTTTCAGAAGTCGTGTTGATAGCTTCACAGAGTATATTAGCGTAATCAAGTTTTCGCGGACAAAGAGACATAAATTGCTTTGAAAAGTTAGACCACGAACGATCATTTGTGGTCCACTCATTCAACCAAGACCTAGCGTCGACCTTAAGACAATTGGCAACTCGCGCAAAAATTCTAAATCAGTCCAATGATTAAATAACCTGGCTCGTTCCACCTCATCACACCACACCTCAAAGTTGTGGATAGCAGGATCAAAGTTGTATACATAATAATTTTGTGGCCTTGATTGGATAGCAACGAGCGCATCCGCCAGCACTTTTGCTGCAGTTGGCCCATTATTATCCAGTTCATCCCGTTGAGGTGTGATGCCATGAGTAGATATCGCTGGTGTGCGTGAAACACTCGCGGTACTTTCTTCAATAGCGCTTAATCGCGTCATAATCGCACTCAACGCCTGTTTTACGGAACTATCACGACTATGAGACCGGGAACTACGCGACCGAGAGCCATGGCGATGTCGAGGCGATTTGTTTTGTCGTCTACGTCCTCTAGCAGGTGACATTTCGTTGGATGTATCACGCGAACGAGATGGTCGAGGCATTGTTTTTTTTTTTTTTTTTAATTAACGGCTGTCGTGCTTTTTCAACGGCTTTGGAATTTAAATGGTCACAAGTTTATATTTGTGAGCAAAAAGTTCTATCCCACTTCTGATTTTAAGAACCAGAAGTAGAGATAAATAAAAAAAAAACAATAATCACTTAGATTTACTGATTTTCTTATTACAGATTAATTTCAAATAATCATAACCAAATCACATAAGCAAACAACCGTTAATTTTAATACACATGTACACATTAAAAGAAATAACGACCATTAGCAAATAATGACGATCACCAGACAACCTTACCGCACGAGAGCCGACCGACAAAATGACCGAGCTACACGCAGAACGGTCCTTTTACGACTATAATATGGCTGTCCGTTGACGTTACGAAATGCTACTTGTCATGGCGTCTATGACAAGTAGCATTTTATGAATAATAATGATGCTAGGACACCGCCTTGCGGTACCCCGAATAAGCATTTGCGATATTCCGAAGTATATGTGATTTCTGTTTCAGTAGGTATAGGAGCAGATTTTCTTTATGCATGTAAATTGTTCCCGATTCGTTAGGTATGATTTAATAAGTTTAAGGATATTCCCTCTGATGCCATATTTTTCCAATTTGTTTTATGTAACTATTGTTTTATGTGAGTATTGTGTGACTAACATAGTCAAAGGCCTTCGTCATGTCCATAAATAATGTTACTGCAGGAGTTCTATAATCTACATTAGAAAGAACGTGTTCAACAAGCGCATATATAGCGGAATTAATGCTTTGATTTTTCCTAAAACCATATTGTTCGCTAATTAAAAGTTTGTAACTTTCTAAGAAGGAATATATGCTTTTATGTAGTATTTATTCAAATATTTTAGAAAAGACTGGAATTAGGGCTATATGTCTGTAGTTGTTAGGATCTTGCTTGTTACCTTTTTTGAACATTGTTACAGAGATTTTTAGCTGATCTGGGAATATGCCTTTCTCGATGCAATTATTGATAATGTGACTGAGTATGGGTGCAATATTGAAAGATGTAGCTTTAATAACTCTGGTGGTTATATCGCCGGTGCTATTAGTATTTTTTAGAGAATTTATTATTTTAATAATGCCAGATGTACCGTGGGTATCATAAATATTGAATTAGAAATTACGTCATACGTCAGCATATTTTTATAGTTAATGTCACTCTGAGATTTTATTTGATTTATAAAATATCCATTAAACGATTCCGCGATTTGCTCTGGACTGTTAATAACTTTATTGTCAATCATTTTCTGGTCTATTACTTCTTTTGGATGATTTACGTTCTGTTTGTTTATTATACTCCATGTAGCTTTGCTCTTGTTTATAGAGCTGTGAATAGTGTGATTATTTTGGGCCTTTTGATTTTGTTTAATTACGTGTTTCAATCTGTTAGTGTAGGTTTTAAGTTTATTTTTGTTGTCTGGGTTAGGCGACTTGCGATACTTCCATAACATATCCCTTTTTCGTTTCGAACATTTTTTTAGTCCCGTTGATATCCATTTAGCTCTTTTAATTACCGATACTTTTATTTTATTAATTGGAAAACACAAGTCATAGAATAATGTATAAATGTCATGGAACTCATTAAATGCATTATTGGGATCTGTGCACATATAAACATCATGAAACGTTAAATTTTGAAGACATTCTTTGAATTTTCTGATATTGTCATCACTATAGTCGCGTTTGAGAATAAACCAATGAGTTATCGTGCTAGTTTTTCTGACACGACATTTTAGTAGTTGCGCGGTATAGTCAGATATTGCTAGTTCTTTAACCTCACATGTACTGCCTCTGATATTATGAATAATGTTGTCGATGCAGGTCCCACTGCATAGACGTGTTGGTGATCGAGTACCCAAAATTAGATTATAGCTAAGCAGTATATTTTGAAAAGTGAAAGACGGTTTGCTATTTTTACAAATATCTATATTAAAATCTCCACACAGTATGATCTTACTATTGCGCATATGACAAATTTCTTTTATCATCATATCTAAATTATCAAAAAACATGAACAGCTTATCTTTTTTATTATTTGGCGGTCTATAAATACAAATAATTACGATAGAGTGAGAGCAAAGCTTAATTGTGATCTGTTTCATATTGTGTTCTGTTATACAAATTACATCAATTGACCTACCTTCTTCTGAGAGTTCATGTAGATGTACAGCCAATAGATCCGACTTACTTATGAGACCATTTATATTTTGGTGCATTATAAATGCAAAAAAATGCAAAAAAAAAGTCATGGCTATTACAACCGTTATCTTCAAACTTATTTGTTACTGTTGTTTTATCTGCCTGGTCAAATAGATCCAAAACGTATAGTATAATGCATACAATTCGGCTGTGTATGATTCTCATTCCATAGTTAGTTATTTTCCCCGTTTTGTAGGAGAACATCTCAAGCGATAGACCATAGTTGCTATCATAGAAGTATGCGTATTCATTACTTTTTACATCTAAATACAGGAGATTTTTAATAAACATGTCTACTTTGTAATTATATATTGGAGCACCTGCAACATAGGTGGCTGCAGAGATAATAATGTTTGTATGGTTTACTCTCTTTAGGAATGCTCTAATTTTGCCTATTAAGTTTTTATAGACCCTTTCCTCCTAGTTGTTGGTAAAATCTTTTAGTTTCAAATCAATGTCACTTAGAAGATCAGCTGCGGTGCTGTTGGTCCTGATGTAGCGGCAATAGTGAGAGTAGTTTGAATACACGTCATGTATTGTGGATAAGGACCCCTTAGTTGTACTGCTGCTTAATATACACAATTTGTTTTTTTGTCCTGGCTTTGTTATTCTGTTCGCGGGCTCATTATCATTTAATATGTTTTTATTAATAGTCAAAATGGTGGGTACTTCCTTCAGTTTGCTCGGTGTTGAAGTTGTTTGAGTCTCTTTATTTGGCATAATGCTCGGTGTGAACGTGGTTTGAGTCCCTTTTATTGTGCATAATGGATGTGGTTCTTGAACGATTGATTTGTGGGTCATTTAATATTTTTTCATTAATGTTTCGCCAGCTTCGTTCTTTATTTCGGTTTGGGGTTTTATTAATGTGAAACGGTGATATGGGTTTTCTACATGGTGTTGCACATATTTCCTTGTATGTATTATTGGTTTGGATCATTTTTTGAAGATCTGATTTTAATCGAAGGTTTTCAATGTTCAGGTTGTCAATTTCCTTGTGTGCGCTTGCCAGTTCCATAGTGAGTTTTTTATTTGTTCATTTAGATTGCCTGTAATGTCGCTGTTATCTTGTAGACTATCTGGAATGCTCATTATTGTGTTATCAAATATGGATTTCTCGCTATTATTTGTTATGTTAGACAAGTCAGTTAATGAGTAGAGAGTGTCGTTAGGTGAAGCCATTCTCCTTGACTATCCAATTGTTTATTTGTCTTGGTATAATTTTCCCGCTTCAACTACAGCAAATTTACCCAATTTCTACCAAATCCAAATGTATTTTTTATGTGGTATTACTTCTAGTTCTTCTACTTGCCACTTGAGGCTGTAATGGCGCTATTAGTACTCTTTTTTTTATTTTATATGGTAATACTTTAGTTTTCGTAATGGCCGCTTGATGCTGTACTGGCACTAGCAGTACTACTTACTAGTTCCTCTATTCACTGCTTGAGGAAGATATGCATAGACTAATATATATAAAATGAAGATATGGCGCTAGTAGTTTGATAGTAGCTGAGATCGAAGTCCAAATTTCGAACTATTTTTCTTTAATGTTTTTATTTTAGACGTTTATTTTATTTTGGAACTATAGTACCTGCTCTCACTAAAGTTAGCGATATCGTCACTGTTATGTTATTGTGTTGTCATGAATACAGAATAACTGTTTACATATATAGCGTTAAAACTAGAAAACTGAAACTTTTAACTGACTGTCATTGATACTTCCACATGTATCACCAAGAGTCACAAATAATATCACATATAGCCTAAGGTTATTGCACTCTGTCACACGATTGTTTATACTATTTGAAATGTTTAGATATTTTTTTGCAAATTTTAAAATATGCAATCAATTTCACTTGGCCAGTGTTGCCAGTGTAGCAGGTGGATGTAGTGTAGCATTTTTTAGGGGAAGGTCGGGCAAAGCTAATTGTAGATGGCGTGACCATAGCTAGGTCCCTGCGGCCTACAATAAATTTGACATTTCGTTCATTCATTTCATTTTATGTTCATTCGTGAATTTGATTTTATTTCACAATTTCGTTATTTTCGGTGATTTCAGTATTTTAAATCAAGTACTTGACATGGAAAGTGTCAGAATTATATTTCCTCGTAATCACTTTCTTCAAAATGTTTCTGACATAAACTGGAACTCAAAAAAATCTCTACGAAGAGCTTTAAACCACAATCTCATAATTTTAGGGGCTTTCGGGAAATTGTGGACTCCAATTTCGTAGTATCTAGGAACACAACAAAGCGTAAATTTTCGCTAAAATAAAATAATACCACATCACGCCTTGTATTATTAGCTTGTGTTGGGAACTAGCTACGACAGCGCCATTTTGACAGTTGCCTTCCCCATTGTATACCTAAGTAATTCATGAAACTATGTTAGGTTAGCAACCTACTTTTGTGTTATTGTGTAAGATACTTACGTGTGTCGACGTGTGACGATAATTATAATGTTACCTACCTACATAATTCAGAATAATACAGAAAAAAAAATTGAAATAGTAGGTCTCAATGTAATTTCCAGTCTATTATTTTCTACAATCGATGTCTTCTGAAAATTATGTCATTATTTTCCCAATGTTAAGTAATAATATATTTATATTACTAAAATCTGAAAGGCTATTTTAAAAATTTCTGACACTAGTTTTTTTGACAAAACCTCCTGAGACTGTTCATATGGTTTTCTGTAATGATGCGCGGAATGTATTTCTTGCTTATTTTCTATCTTATATAAGATAGTATACTTATACTATCTTATTTTATGGTTTATATAGTAGGTCTCAATGTAATTTCCAGTCCATTATTTTCTACAATTGATGTCTTCTGAAAATTATGTCATTATTTTCCCAATGTTAAGTAATAATATATTTATGTTACTAAAAACTGAAAGGCTATTTAAAAAATTGCTGGCACTAGTTTTTTTGACAAACCCTCCTGAAACTGTTCATATGGTATTTCTGTGATGATGCGCGGAATGTATTTCTTGCTTATTTTCCATCTTATACCTATTTATTTTATGGTTTTTATATTTATGTATGCAAATAGGTTTAGTAGATAATTTTATTAATATATTCTATAGATTTTCTATATTTTGTGAATGTGAGAACGTTGTAGACCTTTTAGAGTTCTAAACCATTTTCTATTTTGTTAATAACCTATTACTTGTTGACCGGCCTACATGGGCCTCCCATAACCATTAGCACTAATTTTAAAACATTGTTAAAATTAATTTTATAAGAGTAACCGACCGACCAATTGGAACCGTGCACCTAGCTTCTGACGTTGCATAAGTGTCCATATAAGTTTATGTTAAATAAAATATTTTGATTTGATTTGAATTGTCGATTATTTATTTAGTTTAAAGCTACGGTTTCCTAGAAGTCCGTATCCGTTACATTCATAGTGGAAGTGACGAATTCTAACATTTTTATCAGTATTTGACACTAAGGTGTCCAAAAATGCTCTGTATTAGGCTATTACGGCTGCGTGTGGCGGTCACTGCTTTTCTAGGACACCTTAGATCGGAACCAAATTTAGTTTCTGTCAGTAAAATATACACAATACAATATAGTTCTAATTGGATTATATAGTTCATTAGACCTTTTTCTTAAATTAACGACATCTGAATATTTTAATTCCCAACCAAGTATTTGAAAAAAACACCATCTAGTGATATTGCAAGTAAAACTATTTACCATTCATGTGTGTGTATAGAATAAAGTGAACACTGCTAAATGTTTCGTGGAACAAATCTTTGTAAGAGACGAGTTAACAAGCAAAGAGAATATCAAAAAAATTATGTTAATACGTTAGTTCCCGCTTTTAACAAAGTTGTGTCTCAATGATTTATAAGTTAGGCGTAAAAATTTAAAATGTGCTAATTTGCAACTGTGCTACCATCTATTGAAAAGGTGGCTGAGAGATGATCTTCCCATTCCCCTTAACCTAGCACGCGTTGCGTAACGAGTATGTGTGTTGTGAGTCTTACTGTCACAGATAAGCCACGTGTAACCTGGTTACGGCTTATCTGGGAGTCAGTCCGAGGTGGTGGGGTCGTCGTCCGCTACCAGGTCGCGGGGGAGGGGTCTCGCGTCAGTGGGGCGCGCATGCCAGGGCGCAATTTCTTTGACGTGGGTCAATCCGATGTGTCGGCACGCGCGAACATTCCTTTCGCGAGGCGCTCCACAAACTCATCCAGGCTCTCAATCCCGAGATCCCTCTGGATGACGTCGTTCCTCACGTAGCGAGGGGCGTCAACAATGGTCCGCAACGCTAGGCTTTGTTGCGTGCGGGGCAGCCTTCGGCTCGGCTCAATCACAAAACTTGACATTAATATACAAATGTGTCACTCTTTTGCGCAAATTCTTTACACCGCGATTCAGAAAATGACGACTTTTACTTAACACCATCTTTCGATTACAGTGGTTTTCACGAAACTCGCTCTGCATACAATAAACTTATTAAAATCATACTGAAACCCAATTTAATTTTTAAGAAAATAGTTATGATTTAAACTTATAAATAATTATCTAACATTGCATACTTTATCACTCAGAACACCACGTCAATTATTATTATCATACATCACTTTTCATTTGAAATTCTTTAAGCGCCACTAATCAACCAATGGAAAGCGATTTTTCGCGAGAAACTCTCAACCTTCTATAGACTGCTCTCTTGAAAAATTGCTAAAACTGCACTTATAACATCTGTCTTCAAGACAATCGATGTGTCTTCATCATCATCTGCCCGGCCTTTTCCCAACTGTGTTAGGGTCGGCTTACAGTCTAACCGAATACAGCTTAATACCATGGCATTAAATTATTCATAATTTCCATTATTATAATAATTGCATTGAATAATGCCATCAGATTCAAGTAATTCAAGTATTAGCCAATTAAGTGTCTTAAGTGTCACCCTATCGTTTTTGTTTTGAGTTACGATTTGCTGCAGCAATCCTGCTGCAGAAGCGATACTGCCACGCTGCACGCAATCTGTATCCAAAAGACAACAAAGCACCCAAAGCGTAAATAATGGGAAAATTTAGATAGAAATATCAAGTTGGCAAAACGTTTGTTAATAATATTCAGCAAAATTTAAAACTGCAAGTAAATTCTCGCATCATTACTCATAAAAAAGTAGCTTTTCTTTTCTTATACATTTCACATTCCATGCCGTTCTTTGACGTTGATTAATTATGAGATCTCTTGAACTCGAGGCATTTTTTGTGCGGGTCAGGGGCGTAGCTACCAACGTATCTGCCGTATCAATTATACGGGGCCCACGAGCCACGGGTCCCCCGACATGAACGCCTGTCAGACCTGTCACTATTGTCCATAGAGGCAGAAACTATAGAAAAACTTAAGTCACCATCAGCTATAATGATTTAATAAATCAGTTTGCCGAAAAAAAGGCAAGGTGAGTTTTTTTTTTTTTTGTTCACAAAAATAGGTAAAAAAAATTTAGTTACAATCATTTTACTCGCCAAACTTACTAGTTTGATGGCGAGAAGCGCCTGTTAAGAATTCTTTTATTTTTTTATTAATCTAGCAAAAACTAACCTTAAAACTACCAACTTACATGACAATACTCCTGTATGAATTTAAATGGTACGGATATATGTCTCGGTAAAGGCTGAAACCTCGTTATCGAGAAACAAATTCTTTAATTTTGACTTCAAGATACCTTTACTTAATTTAGGGTTTTGCCTTAGCATACAGCCTAGTCTATATTTAATTTGAATTGTTTGTTTTTTTTTGATAAAGTGACTATTAATTTTACGCAATTTTTTTTTTGTTCTTTTGTTTGAAATCTTTACCCTTCTGGGCCCCCAAACAAACTTTTATACGGGGCCCCGCTAAGGCACGCTACGCCACTGGTTCGGGTTTACAAATGTATTGTTGTAAACCCGCACCAGTGGCGCTTGTACGTAACTGTAACATTACTTGTGGAGGATATTAATAGGAGTAGTGCATGTACCAGTTTAAAACCATGTGGTTTCTGCCAAAAAAGCTTCGTTACATTTTTATATGTCTTCTATACAGCGTGTAACGAAAACCCTGTCCGATCCTGAAGGGTATTATTTGGTATCGTAGTGCGTACACAAATACGTAATCATTTAATGGATACGAGATAATTAATTTTCCCCAATGAAAACAATTAATTTAAAAAATTAAAAATAATCATACCAAAGGCAACACTGATCGCTCGACAGGGTTCACCAGAGTTCACCTACAGTTTCGTGTCAAAGAAGCCGCCTGAGCGCGGCGGTCCTTTGTCGCGTGCCGCCAAAGAAACGTAGGACTAAAGAAATCTACGTTTTGCCTACGCGTAGGTATCAGCTGATATTTTATTGTAGGTTTACGCACAATGACCCCGATTTCTGACCTTCTGTTTATCAAGAAACAATTATTATTGAGTTAATGTGATGTGCTTTTGGCAATGTACCCACTGTAGGTATCAGTTTATTAAAACATTTACTTGTTACATACCTCTATCTATCTAGAACATTAGTACACATTCGACACCTTTTTATTAAATTTGCACGTACTATACGCAGCGCACATGTGTACGATTTGAGTGACTCGAAAGCTTCCACAATCCGAGCTGTTACTTCGATTTCCGAATCACACATTCACTCACAAATAAAAATTAACATATTCAAATATTCCTGATTGGTATACGACATTGTTCGCGATACGATAGCGGCACGTGATACGTACGGACATCCGATCGCAAGCTATCTCCACGTGAGACTGGCGAAGTGTCCAAACAAGTAGCGACCAGCCGGCTACATCAAAGGGTCGAGGACTCGTTATGAGTACTTACAATGCGGCTAGAGCACGGCGGTGTCCTTTGAAATAAAAATAGGCAAAAAATAAAAGATTTCGCCGGCCGGTGGAGTGTTGTCAACTTATGAAAATTTACCATATTTAGTGTTACATTTCGCATGGTAACTAAAAATAAAAAAATCAATAACTTTTGGTTTTTATGAGTTACTTTTTTTTACTATTTTTTCTAGTACGTTTTTTAAACCAGGAATACGCCTTTTTTGGATCGCACAGGGTTTTTGTTACCTAATGTATATATAAACAAATGCCACTTTTCGTTGTAATTTAATGACTCAAGAACGGGCACACCTATCCAAACCAAATGTTTAGGCTTTGTTCGGACTATTTATTAGATTGTTTATGTGAAGTTTGCACAAAATCGCTCGAGCGGTTCTTCATTTATCACATTTTTTGTAACAAATGAATTCAATTAATGGCAGATAATATTGTTAATGGGGATTTTGCTGTCAAATTGTTTTTTTTTTAAATGGGGATGGTGCTGTCAAATTGAAACTTTTTTCATTTTTGACTTTAAAAAATGTTGTTATGTCATTCATGCAGTCATTTAATTTTGGACGTGCTTCGATTAAAGCAAATTGTCAGAGATAATTATTACTTTGCTTGTTTATATTTTTTTTTTAATATTGTTGAGTGCATGCATTCATACAAAAGGTGAGTCTTTAATTGTTCAAATGTACTATGTATATGTGTGCGTGTACTTTTCTAAGTTTTTTATCGAGCCGTCGGTGTTTCATATCGCTTACAGGCTTTATTTGAATTAAATTGTCAAACACATTTACACAAAAGGTAAGTTTTGAAGTGTTGAAGTGAGTTACATGTATGTATGTGTGTTTCTTTATTTGAAAAAACATATTGTGTGCACACGGGTGTTTTATTCTTTTGTAACAGATGGAAGCATGTAGATTTAAAAATGAATTATTTAATGACATTTTTATATACATTGAAGTATGCAGTCATATATATTTCCATACACACATGTACGCACATGTATAAATACTGATACACCACTATTAATTTAGTAATTTGTTTTTAGTTTGATTTTCTATGAGGGAAAAATGCCACGAGCCAGACGAGCAAATATAGGTTGGCGAACGCGTAATGCAAATGATGTGGCATTACTAAGACGATCACAGACTGCAGATGAATGCGCACAAGCTAATGCATCGCAGCGTGAACGTAATGCACGAAATAGATCTGTTGACCCCGTACCTGTACTGAATCTTGCACGGCGATCAAGAATACGTCATGCTGTTTTGGCCGAAATGATGCGTGCTTCTTTTAATTACAACAGTCAGATTGATTATAGTATGTACGGATACATTGGAATGATGGACGCAATATGTTTTTTGGGACATCTCAAACGTCGAAGCACTGTTTGAGTCATATTCAACAATAGAATTCGTCATTTCAAATTACTTCTTTTGGTGCTACTAAAATTATTAGAGATAATTTTGTGCCGAAGTTTAAGGTAAATACTTCAACAGGATTGTCCCATGTTTATATCAATCTGAATAATAAAGTATTCGATAGTTTTAAAAATTATGATCCAACATCTACCTAAAATTCCATACATGTTACAGATTCAGGGCCAGATTTATCATCTAGCTGGTTCGTTATTACCATGACCACCGACGCTGATCATCAATTTTTGCAAATTTATTTTATTGGTGATGTAAATCGCGAATCGGATCAACGTTGTGCAATTGTTTCGAATACAAGACGAGAAATTATTCGTGAGCTACAAAGGTTTTTCCATCAGCATAACGCATTAGTTAAATTGTTCAAAATTGCTTCAGTATGCCATCTGATAATCAAAAAATCGTAATAAGGGCTGATAGAACACCTTTTGGAGAAAATGCAAGGCGATTCAATGCACCGACAATTGATGAGGTTGCAATTGTAATTCTTTATGATCAATTTCAATCCCGTGATATTATACTTCATCGCAGAAATGAGCAATTGCAACGTGTTTTGGAACTTCATCGTAGTTACGATGCATTACAATACACAATATTACATTGGAAAGGTGACAATGGCTATCATATCAAAATACCAATGGTTGATCCACGAACAGGTAAATAATTGACATATTTTCAGTGTGTAGACATTTCATTTGTATAATTTTCTAAAGTCACATTTTGCACTTATTTTCAGGTCTACATGTACAGGAAAATAGCTAGCAATTAATATAATATTTTTTTGTTTTTATTATTGTACTTTATACGTAGCGAAGCACGTACCGGGCCGCTAGTTTCATCTATAAATGAATACCCACAGTTAGATTCGACATAATCGTTCAGTCAGCTCCATCGAAAGCTGTCTGAAGTGATACAGTGGTTTATTCATTGCCCTGGACATGTGACCTATACCCACATAATACGTTTAAAACGTACAGTACAATATAATATCATGTACCTTTATTTTATACACAATGTAATCAAATATGTAAATCAGTGTTTGTAAAACACCTTATCGCGTCGCAGCGTAAACCGTCGAAGCGTGTTTTGTTGTTTTATCATCAGACCTGTCAGTATTGGGCTTATAATCCCGTTATAATAAAATAGTTAGCCTGAATTATTATTCGCAAATATGAAATATCAAACCAACTGTACCTACCTAAATCAGCTGTTGGTCAATATTTAAGTTAGAGTAAAATGAATCGGAATTGATCAAATATTTACTGAAATTAAGCGATCGTTTAAAGTCCGATTAGTAGAATATTGAGACGTTTTATAATGTATTATGATTGCCACTAGGCCCACGTGGTGAATTACGGCCCATTCTCTCTCATAGAGAGGAGGCCTGTGTCCCAGCAGTGGAAACATTACAGGCTGATTATGCTTAACTGCCAGCAAAGTACATGTTAATATAATCTAGTAAATCTACTAAGATATAACAAAAGGTATTAATAAACAATCTCAAGAATAATATTTGTTTTATAAGACACGCCATAAAATCTTTGTTAGTAGCTTATGCTCAGCGCACCCTGAATTAATAAATGTTTCCAAACAAAAATTCTATCAATGTCATCAAACTCCTTCAGTTAATATACTTTGTTATAACTGTGAACACTAAATCTAGGTTTACTGCTCAGTGTAGAAAAAGTAAACTTTCAAGTTTAATGCGTCTTTTGGGTCTACTAAAACCACATATGACGACAATATAAAATGCGTTCAAGGGTATTAAACAATAAAAACTTTTTTTTGTGTACTTTTTAATGCAATACATATTTATTTACTGTGGACCCCACATCTTTAATGGGTCTCATCTTGGTTTTATCAAACATATTTGTACGTAGTTACATCCAAATGATAAATGATTTTATTTCTGTAAGTAGGCTTGTACAAACACTTTTACACGTCAATCATTTTTTTAAAACTATATCGCGGTTTCCTATCTGACTACTCTGAGAAGAAAAGCCGAAACAAACTCAGAGGTCAAAGTCTCTTTTAAAGTCCAGACATAATCTTAGTCAGATCATGTGAAGACCATGCAGATCGGTGTCTGATATGGTCGTTTGAGGAAAGAACCACACAGATTGAGTAAACCTCTCCAGTCAGTGCACGCATTTGTCAGTAACCGTCCAGCTCAACTCAGAGCTTAAGGAGCTCAACCACTCGACGAACCATACCAAGGGGGTTTGGGTACAAGGACATTTGGGTAGGCCGCATAAGTTATTCAAACTGCCAAATCATGATTAAAACTAACTCAAAAAAAATAACCCAAAATATATTTGTCACCTTGGGGCTGTTTTTGTCTGCTCATTGCACGATAGAATGTGTTCCAGGGCACTTCTTAAACATTATTTATATTGGGTCGTAAAGTCGATGTCGCAGACATTCAGCCATCTTCTTTACATGTCAGACAGTTTTCTTTTTTTTTTGTAAAATTTAAAAAACTTGTCAGACGCCTAGTTTCTGGAACTAAAATTATCGACGAGTCAAAATTAAACACAAGTCAAGTAATGCAATTAGCTGTTAATAATTCATTCAACCAATCACGCGCGTGGCCTTTGTCAGCTAATTTTTAACGTTGATTTCCGGGCAGAAACCGGGCGTGAAAGACTCTGGCGTTTAAATATGTAAAAAATAACAAAAATGGACAGGCCATTCAAAAGGTTTTAGGTTGATGACAACTCGAGATTGGTCAAAGGTGTGTAAACATAGTTTTCTATAAACTTAATTAAGACTTGACTCTTATTACACAAAAAAACTCAATTTACAAAAAAGGTTTTGTCTGGTGTTCCTACTCCTTCAACTCATTATTCACTTTAATTAAAAAAGTATTTGATTGCGAGATCACCTCTTGCATAAATGATTTGTCTGTCGTGATTTTTTATTACTCAAGCATGGCCTATTGAATAAAATAGGGATGTCTGAAACCTCTTCATAATAAATTAATAGTAAAACGCAAAAAGCCCAGTGTTGTTGCCAAGAGAATTGTTCTCAAATGGTTGGAATGGTTAGGACACTCGTGAACTTGCAGTTTCTAAAGTTTATGGCTGCAGTTACGTTGCAATGAGACGACTTTATGATTTACTAGTTCCTGAGAGCTTCTTTTTAACGAGCGTGTTGGTAAATGGGGTAGCGCTGAAAAGTAAGAATTGATAAACATTTCTTGTTTTTTTTGCGCTAAACTCATTTTTTTCCGAAGAATTGTGCTTTATTTAAAACCAGGCTCTGTAGCAGTATATAGGTAGGTACTTAATACTAGAATCAATCAAATTAATTCACTGTACGAGTCAAGTTAGAATCCCAAAGAAATGGTCACACGATCTTTCAATCCAAAATTTTATTTTTATGTGTCCATAAATAAATATGAACGCAATTTTCTGTCATGTTGACTGAATGAAGAGTACTTATCTTAGCTATCTTGTTGCTAAGTTCATCTAAAATGAACACGAAGACATATAGCGACACGACATACACACGACATATAGCACCAAGTAAGGTGTTGTTAACACCGCGCAATTTCAAATTTTGTGAGCAAGGCGGCGGATTAGCCTCCCCATAACGTTAATAAATAAATTATTCCAAGTTTCTACTAGCATAGGATATTGAGAAACTTGCAGATTTAAGATGTAATAATACACTAAATGCGCAAACGGTGCATGCAAAACAGTTTCTGAAACAAAATAAAGATTTTTTCGCTTTGATTTTTTTGTTCCCATATATTTGTAAAAAGGAACTCTTTTCCCATAATTGAGTACCCAAGATGATTGATAAGCCCTCCAAGAATGTAGTAGGACACAGGAAAATATTCTGTATATTACTTTTATTTTGAAAATATTCTGTTAGATTATGTAATATTGAAACTGATAATATAAGAAATAGGGACTTGTGAACGATCTGTAGTATGTGCTTGTACGTATGAGCTTTTAGTAAAAGGGGTTCGTGCCCAGGGCCGGATTCTAAATAGGCATTGTGATTGATGATGTTTACAGAAAGGAAGCGCACTTCTGGCTACTTGTCGCCTAATTATGCTTATCGTCTCGTGCATAGGCTCCAGACGTCTATTAAAAGGTACTTAATCCTTTGAGCCTGATTTATATTATGAAATCTTGTCGTATAACTTGGAAACTGAAAACTGACATGATTCTGCCTGGCTAGTAACGAAATCTAAGATCCGTTCTGCGATCTAAACAACTGAGCATCGGCAAAATTTAATTAATCCTTAAGGTCTTAGTATGAAATAAAGGATAAATTTAATTTCGACGCAGTCTTAGTTTACAATTTATAACAATTGTTTACCTATAATAAGCTATAAGCTATTTTCGCCTTAAGGAAATGATAATGGGTGGATTCAAACTCGTGTGCCACACTAAATTACTAAAGTGTATAATAAAAGGAGCGACACATACGTCTGTCTACCCGTTTTCTGTTTCTTGAAAATATATAGTCAGCCTATGTCTATGAAAGCAAATGTATGTAAGTTTCGATAAGTTGGAAACAAGTTAACCCAGAAAGGAATAAACTTCACTAAAATGTCTGCTCCTCATGTTCGATAGGTACCTTCTTTGACGTTTACACGCTCACAGCATCGGGACAAAGTAAATTACACAATTTGTCTTAAATTAATTCAATAATTATTTCTAGAAGATGGTTCTACGTTTTTACATTTATAATGATAAATGATTTATTTTCTGTAAATAGGTTTGTACAAACACTACGTCAATCATATTTTAAAAGCTAGGTGAGATCGGCGTTTCCTGTCTGACTACTCTGAGAAGAAACGCCGAAACAAACTCAGAGGTCACAGTCTCTTTTAAAGTCCAGACATAATCTTGGTCAGGTCATGTGAAGACCATGTGGATTGATGTCTGAAATGGTCTTTTGAGGAAAGAACCACACAGAATGAGTGGACCTGTCCAGTCAGTGCACGCATATATATTTTTTATTCTTGTCACTTGGCTTCTCAGAATATAACTGAAGCCTACTTCCTTTCTAAATTCGTACTAGTGTTTATCTCAAATTTTAGGTCACTGTTCTATTATTACAAGAAAAGGTTACACAACCGAACCATGTAGGTCATAACCTCTACAGTACCAAACTAAACGCTTTGCTTGAATGACAAAAACGTGCGCAGCCGGGCCTGTTAACAGTCTTAAGACAGACCTGTAGGTACCTAAGGATGAAAGGGTTGCTCGCCTAAGCTAAGCAAAGCTTTGAAGCTTAATCTCTAACAGACTGATTTATTATTAACTAGCCCCACCTCTGCTTCGCACGGTTTCTACGACTTGACAAAACATCGAGATTTCTTTATTATATGTGAGTTTAACATAAATGAAACAAGGAAAGAAAGAAGAAAGAGAAAAAAAGAGTGACATTATTTGAGTAAACATGACGCAAAAAAGAACAAATACTCAAAACAAAGAAAAGGTTGTGGGAAACATGCGTCACATCCACGCAAAACGGCAAATGCTGTTTATAATACATAAATATAAATATATACCTTCTCTTAATGATGGTGAAAACCGTATCTATTAAATCCATTGCATAGTTTAGAAGAACAACGTCACCATACATACACGACAAGGGACTTTAATATATAATATGTTTATAAATAGAAGTAAGAAATTAATGATAAAATAGGTAACGAAAGATGGATTTCCAAAGCATACGTATTCTCGCTTTTCACCTTTATGCCTCCTGTCTTAATAATTAAAGCAATGATTAATATTAATTAGCCGTACACAACTTAGATTGTTTTCATAGCCACCGACAGAAACAATATATGAAGATTTCAGAAGGTGGAGTATACCTTCTGTACAAGGGCGGATCGGGGGGGGATCGATGGATGGATTTCCTCCGCCCTGGGGCGGGCGGAGGGGTCTGTCAGACTCTTACTGACTAAAAACCACCTTGGTGTTCCATCTCGCACCTACGTCAGGGTCGCGGGAACATATGATTCTTCCGCAACCCCGACTGGTGCTGGCCTGCCTCGGCGGGCCTCCTCGTGTTGGGAGGGAGAGTGAGGTGTTAAACTCCCCCTGCAACGTCTAAGCGAGTGTTCCACGCGCGGGGCGCGCGTGGAACACTACACGCCGCCACCTCGGGTCCTGATGTGTGGGGGGCGGTAGACATCCCCGAGTCCGCCGTCCCTGGACCAATTTAGAGGGGCTGGAAGAGGGCGTTGTCCGCTCTCCGCCTACGCCCCTTGCGACGGGTCTGATGAATGGCCCCGTCGCCTACCATTTTTCGGCCGCAGAGGATAGGGAGAGTGGCCAACGACATACCGACACTCCTCTTCCCCTGTGGCCCCACCGCGTCCGCCATCATACGGTGGCGACCCCTTTTAAGGCCGCGAAAGGTAGGGAGAGCGGCGCACCGCAATACCGGCACTCCTCTCCCGGCGCAGCCCCACCACAGTTGCGATGTCACCCAACAACACCGCAACCTTGGCCGCTACGTCGTCGGCTTGTCAGCAAAAGCCCTGACGAGCGGCCCCTCCTCGGGTTCCTCTTAGCTTCACCGTGATGCCCAAACCACGGTTGCTGAGCCCCCCCCCCCGCCTCGTCAATGCGGGAACCCATTGGGGGGGACGTCGAAAGACCTAACCTAAACCTACGAGGCGGGATCCTGGACCCGCTCTTGATTCTTTAGGTTCATCGTGTTTTCTAAACAGAATGTGTACCTACGCTTCTAGAATTAAATAAGTAGAATAAGTAAAAGTTACTTCACCTAGGTATGTTTAGATTCGGTATGTAAACCTTTTATTCCGAACGTAAAAACTTTGGCCAGCCGAAGCCGAAGAGGGCCGCTTAATTTATGCAACAAAATCCGTAGCGAAAATTAATCGACGAGTTTTTGTTATAACTTTACGCGAATTCAGGGTCAACACATTTTTGTTGTTATTCCCAGGACTTATGTGGCGCCCCGAAGTTGATCGATCTCAGTGTTTATTTACACAAACCGCTTTCATCGTAAAACGTAGGTAGGTAGGTACTAATGACATTTTGATGACCATTACAAGTGGCTTTACTCTGATGAATGAAAAGCTATCGAGATCGACAAGCACATAAAATTATTCACGTAGGTAGGTAAGCAAATAGCGTTTTATGAAATAAGAGTTTTTTTTTAAAACAAGATCAAAGTTAGTAGAAATCTATTTGAAATACTGGCCAAGTGCTTTTCGTACCTCGCACAATGAAGGGTTCCGTAGTTGGGATGGTTTTATCCCAAAAACAAACTTAACATTTTAATAAACATGTTCTCTCATAAATCCACATACCTACGACACGATAATTTCTCCCACTGCAAACGTACGTTTGCAAAGACACAAAAAAAAAAATATAAAAGTATAAATTAACGATTTTCGGCCTTTTTGCTTTACTTGTGCTGCGAGACCTAGCTTCTTGCCAAATTTATGATTCTAGGTCAACGGGAAACTTCCTATAGGTTTTGATTTATTTGTAAGTATCAAAATATGTCGCACTAGCTTCTACCCGCGACTTCATCCGCGTGAAATACATACAAACTAACAAACAAATAAATACCTCACCATAATATTAGTATAGATTGATAAATGGCCATGTTTTTACTGCATTGACTTAAAAGCTTGATAGTTTTAGACTTCCAAGAGTCCGTAGATTTACGTATTTGATATTAATTTCAACTTCAAACCTCCACGCGTTCCTCAGAAAAAGGAGTTTTGATAGACTGACGGACACGGAAGACGGACGGACAACGAAGTGATCCTGTACGGGTTCCGTTTTTCCTTTTGAGGTACGGAACCCTAAAAAGAACATAAGTCCCTAAGTGTACGTATCTAGGTATATACTTCTACATGAATTCAAGAATCAGAGCACTGCTCCTAATGACACAAACGTAAACCGACTTTAGAACATGAAATTTATGACGTACAACAGTATACGTCACTACTTAATGGGGAAGGCAACTGTCAAAGTGGCGCTGTATACGATTGTTCCAAATTATCTGTCAAATTGTATAGCATCATAAAGAAGTTGATCACAAATAACATAGAAATTACAAATTGTTGTGTAATTGGGTGTTAAAACATAGGCCAACACAAATTTCCAATCAATCGTATTAAAAGAAGAAAGTGGATAGCTGCCGTAAGGATTAAAAACTGAGCCTACTATGACTACGAGGTTATGTCGAGAACATTTTCATGAAAATTATTACCAAACATTAAGTGTGAGTACAGGTGGGTATTTTAAACGATAGTTCTTCTATTTAAGCTAGTATCTATATACCTAAATTGTTATCATTACATAATATCTTTAAATACTTATCATTGTTCATCTTGTTTTAAGGTTTGCCCTGTGTACACAAACTTTTAAAGAAAGAAGCAGTACCAGTCTCTTTTCATGGAACCAGAAAAGGATATCAGCCAGTGCTAGTGTGAGAGACGAAAGACATGCTAAGAGAAACATTCAAAAGAATATTTTCCAACATCTTTCAAGCAATCAAAACCCACATCCTTCTATTTCTCGAGAGTGTATCACAAATAAAACTCATAAATAACTTTTAGGTGTCTTCATTATATTATAATAATCTATATACAGATATTTATTCATAATTTCAGCCTTTATATTGTTATTGTAAAATAATCTAACTTTATAATATGTTTTCTATGAACAACTCATCTTTTTCAATATAAATAAATTACAGAATTTTCTGCCACTGAAATTATATAGGCAGGTTTTTTAAATAGTAATTCCCCATTTTGACTCTGTATATAAGGTACAGATTCAGGGCTAATAAGTCCGTTTCTGCTTACATGCCATGCCATGCCATGCTACGCCATGCCATGGGTCATCTATCTTGATGTCAACTTGATAGTTGAGTTTTTTCATTGTCTTCTTGACAAATCCTTTTATATAAAAGTGATCATTGTTATATGCGGATCTTATCAATATGAGGAATCTGTCTTCATATAATTTTTCTGATGCATCTGTTTTTTGTTGAATCTTCAAAATGACAGAAATATTTCGTATTCGTAAAATAGGAACTACCTACCATCACATAAAATAAAACCGATAAGAAATATTCACCTTTCAAAATATTCTAATACATTGTCTTTCAAGCGGAGGTAAAATAGAGTTAATATTTATGTCATGGTACATCTCCAATGGTAGAAGTATGATAGAGGATTCTGTTGGATTTGGAGAGAGTTGTGGTGTACTAAAGTTAAAGTTTTTGTCATACCGCTCTTACCTGGAAAAATATAACCAATTATTCGTCTCTCTTTATCTCCAAAAGTAAAAAGATCTATTACTTAAGTAAAGTTATGCATTAGTTAAGCTGTTGTAAATATAATCCTGAAGTTTGATTCAATAATTTTAACTTATATACATACAAAACATGACAGTTTTCACCAACAATATAAAATTTAAAAATTTATAATAAATATGCATACTAACGACTAACAAGTTATTTAATTATAAAATTATTCGTTCAAACATTGTAAGCGTATTGATTTCAAAGGTCTACGTTGAACTAGGTCTAGGCAAACAGCTCCTAAAAAGTTTTTTTCAAGAGTCCTACCTTTCCACTTAATCAGCTTTTCTACGTTTATCAGACGCCCCTCTTCTCTTTAACTCGGCTTTAAATTCAAGCAAGCTCCAAGTAGAATACATTTTCGCGTCCATGTTATCAAATAAACTAAACTAACCGCCCACAATGTTCGTTTTTTTCGTTTGTTTACACGATTCAAGAAATGTCATACTGACGCCATTAGCTTTAACTTGCCATCCCCATTGTGCACATAGATTACATAAACATGCAATCTTCCTTTCTCTGCAGTATTAAAAAAACAACCGCTATTAATAAATATCCTCTAATTTTCTTCTGTTTCAAAAACGAACATAAAACGGCCTTCGCAATTTGAGGAAGTACCGATCAAAAACAAGAAAAGCTAGCTGATAGCCTCAATTTGAAGTGCAAAACATTGTTAGCAGTGCGTAAACATCAATTGTTGAAAGTGTCAATTGTCTTGAAGAATGTTCCGCTGGCGCGTTTCTAATTTGAAAACAATTGTGAGCTTTGCCGCAAGCACATCTAAGTTGATACAAACGTTATCGAAAGACTCGGCTTTGGAATATTTAATGCATCGAAAGCCCATTATGACTACAAATTTTCTGTTGTGGTTTGCAAAAGGAAAATACAACGGAAATGTTGAGATTTTGTTTTTATTTGAAAACTGGCTGACCCTGCAAACCTTCTTTAGTATTTTTTTTTGTGAAAAATAGATGTTGGCCGATTCTCAGACCTACCCGATATGCACACAAAATTTCATCAAAATCGGTCAAGCCGTTTCGGAGGAGTATGGCAACGAAAACTGTGACACGAGAATTTTATATATTAGATGATTATGCTTACATTGATAAATCTACTGTTTTCTTTGCGTTTTGCTGGCATCACCATTAAAAAAAATATTGTACTTAATTTCGACACACCTCAATAAAGTAAGAAAACAGAATTGACTATCTTTTACTGTACAATTTAATACTTGGCTCTAGTAATAAGCTCGCTTGTAACACAGAGAACTAAACCTTTTAATACAGGTTTAGTTCTCTGTGTTACAAGCAAATCGATTTATTAAAATTTCTAAAAAGTATTCTCTATTTTTAAAACCAAAAGTTTAAAAATACTTTGTTTATTTCGTTTTTAGTTGTTCTTACGGACTTCCTGATTTTTTGATATTCGAATACCAGTCAATCATGTCATTTGGTTTAAATTTTTTTTTTTTTTTTTTTTATTACATTCTTTTAAATATTGTAAATGTGAGAACGTTGTAGGCCTTGTAGATTGTAAATTTATAGACCATTGTCTATTTGTTAAACAAATAGTACTATTTGACAGGCCTACACTGTCCTCCCATACCTATTAACACTGTAATTTGAAAACATTGTAAAAGTCTCATACTTTTAAAAGAGTAACCATGGAGTTTCTTGCCGGCTCTTCTCCATAAGAAACGACCGTGCATCTAGATTCTGACGTTTCATAAGTGCCCATGTAGTTTTATGTGAATTAAAATATTTTGATTTTGAGAAATAATTAAGAACCTAAATCGGACGCCTAAAAAGTTTCTTATGTGATAAATGTGGTAATAGATTTCCTCATGAGCTTCCGGATTTCCTTTGTAAGTCGTCCTTCCAAGTTCTACCTAACCTTATTACGACAAAGATTGCGGATTAATGGACACAGCATTAACCCACAATCGTTGTCTTGGTAAGCCTTATATTAATAAAATGATAAATATCTCAGCCTGCTCAGCAATGCATTTCAGAGAAGAGTTTAATTTCCTCAAGCCACCGTTATGCAAAATTGCTATGATTTCTCTTAACGTAGCTTCTACTGTTTTCAGTTTTAACATGATTAAGTTAAAGTTGATTGGCTTATCCCATCTCGTTTGTCTTAAAATTATTAATTTATAAGATAATTATTATTGATGGATTCATTTATTACAACAGTTCATTAGCGACAATCTAACAAACTGTTCGTATAAAACCCGTGCAAGTCCAATGGAGCAGGTAATGTTCTTCGAACCCAAAATGTTTACTTTATTCTAACTACGTTATAGGTAAATTGTTTTAATACGTCCTGCAATAATACACTTTAACACAGAGACAAATTAATTATGTACATATTGTTATAAGTAATTAATTTGTCTCTGTCAAATCCCCACACTGATAAAATTCCCAAAAATTGGTTTGACCGCATTTATAGTTATGTCTCTATTACTTTTAAATACCAGTGAGCTTACACAGGTATTTTACATAGGTTAGCTGTTTGCTACCAAAACAAATTCAACCCATTGAAGTAGGTGGGTAGGTAGGTACTTCAAAATTTCTAACTGTTTGTTAACCCTGTCTATTCTGTAATAGTCTCACCGTGAAAACATAGGTGAAGTAAGTTTGAAGTGAGATGTCATTGCACCTGATAACCGGAATAGACACTACTGACAGCTTATTTCAAGCTCACTTGTTTTCACGGTGAGATTTTTACTGAATCGATCGGCAGGTGTTTTTCTGTTGGTATCTATTCTGCACGAATGTCTAAACAAAATCAGCTCAGAATACATTTACATGTTGTTGAAATAAAAGTTAGGGCTGAAACAGTTAATGAAATTAGACTGTGGTACAGGTTTATTATGTCGCACTAATAATATCTACGTTTCTACGAATAGCTTTCTACCCCATTTTTTTATTATTTTTTTTTGCTTGATGTACATAAATAAACTGCCAACATAATATACATAGGTGTTTGCGTAACCTTCTATTGAATCTATCTACATATGCAGCTTATAAATTGCTTGTTTCATTTCTCGACTCTCACTAACATTTCCAGTTTTAGATTTTTATTAATTTCTTTCAGGCGGGCTTTCCGTCATGTTTATTAAAACAAGTTATAATCACAAGTAACGTAAAACCATTGCATGATATCTTTTGATTAGCAAACTGTTGTAATTGTTTTTGTCTAATTGTTGAAAATTAATTGGGTAGAAAATAAATGCAAGCTACATACTACGGTAACTTTAATACAAATAGCATATACTGTAACCCACAATAATTCTTTCAAAGAATATACATTTCCAAATCAACAATAAAATATGTAGGTAATGGGATCGCCGTCATTCAAACAAAAGTTTCTACGGGAATTCTAATAAAAGTTCGCAAAGAAAGAATGTTGACGATCGACATTCTCTATCGGACAATTTTAAAAGTAATCTGAAATATTTTAAACGTTCGACGGATAGTGTCGAAATATTTCAAGAAAGTGTAAAAAAATTAGGGTCATGGGAAGCGGTTTTATAAATTAAGTTACTCAAACTCGTTTAAATTGGGAACGGTTAGCGTGTACCTACGCATTATGTTATACTAATTTGTCTAGGTAATTTAAATGATGTGGTATTGCCCGTTTGTACCGCGAATAATGCCCACAAACGAGATATGCATCGAACCAGCCGCCCGAAACCTCAGTCGTTGTGTGCCGGAAATACAAGCATTAATCACAGCTTACACTGAAATTACGCTCCGTGCTTTCCAACAAACAGCACAAAACTGTAATTATACACGTTTCTAGCATTAAAAAGGGGGATAAAAATGACAACGAGGATTGTATGAAGCAAGTATTTTCAAATATTTTCAAGACTGCGTCGTTGGTCTAGTGGTCGCAATCGCTACCGCTGAGCATGAGGTCGGGCAACGTGTTATTGGGTTTTTCAGTAGCAGCCCAGAGTCTGGATTTGTGACCGGTTAAAGGCAATAGGCTCGCCCCCTATTACATGGGACCTAAACATAACTGGCGAAATGTGGGTGTACTATAGGTATACCTCTGCCCAACCCTTCGGGGAAACAAGGCGTGATTATGTTATGTTTTAGTATGTTCACTTTTAATTTCAAATTTTTATCGGTGACTAATAATGCAAAAAAATCTAACTATCTAAAAAAACTAAGTCTATTTTTTATTAAATTAAAAAGGTCGTGTCCAATGAAGAAGTATACCTCTTTTATTGGAAATTCATAAGTTGCTTCAAACGTCTTCCTTAACGTATTTCAGAAATAACCAGTTGCAACGAATTACAACTTCCTTAATCGAATCGATGTCTATAGAAAACGAAAAACATTTGTTGGAGGATTTTAATGGCATGCCCTGAAGGTGTACAAATTACGGTAGCCTGGTAACGAGCATCGTTTTGGTACTCAACAACCAACGAAAATTACATCTGATTTAGTTGATGTAGGGTCATCAAATGAGATAATTTTAAGTGTGCAGGCAACTAAGTAAGTACATTTTCTTTTGTTTATCTGATCTTATTTATTTGGTAAGCGAATAGCGAGTTCAATTAAATTAAATGTGTTCTGGCGAAATGTGGGTATCATAAATTCATAAGTTACACGACAGCCTATTCCTTTGAGGGATACAGGCGCGATGTTATGGCATGTTTTGTGTTGAATGTGTCTTCTAATGATTATTTCGGGACCGTTTTGAATGTAATACGGCAACACGGTATGCATTACATTATAAAAAATACCAGGTACCTATGTAAACCGTTTCTTACCCACATCAAAACATTCATACCCAAACCCAACATAACCGTGTAATTGATGCGAAACAAGCACGTCTTGTGAAATCTCATGATTTTCGTACATTGTTTAGGGTTCCGTATTCATTACTAAATACAGCATACAACCAGTCATGAGCATTTCTAAAAATTATTTATTGCACGCGTTATTATGTTCCCGAAATTATTTTTTTGTTGACCGTATTTATCAAACTTATGTGCGAGTAAGTAGACTACCTATATACCTACTTACTAATAAAAATATTTCAAGTATTATGAAAGTAATAACTAAGCGCTGGAGACTTTATTAATGCATCTCTACGATGGTAGGAGGGCTATTTCTCACAGCTGGTCGTTATTAAGAATTGTGAAATGATTTGCAGGATCCAGGTCCCATATTTTCTTTTCAACAGCGTGTGGTTTCATAGTACCTAGTGCATGTTTATTTCTTTAACATACACCGGCTGATGGTGCTTATGTTCTGATTAGAAGATAAAAGGACAATCTGAGCGTAACTGTTCCATTCTTCTTATTGTAATTTGGCACTAGGAAGAATAAAAGAAGATAAGTACCTACCTACCTTCATTTGTTACTTCAACGCTAACACCGCATGCACTACATTTGTTACTTCCACGCTAACACCGCATGCACTACATTTGTTACTTCCACGCTAACACCGCATGCACTACATTTGTTACTTCCACGCTAACACCGCATGCACTACATTTGTTACTTCCACGCTAACACCGCATGCACTACATTTTTTACTTCCACGCTAACACCGCATGCAGTACATTTGCTACTTCCACCAAAACCTTGAAATCTGGACTTATAAAGTCAAAGAGTCAAGTTAAAGCTCTTTAACTCAAACATCCATCTGTTTACTTATGTTAGTAATTAATAATTATCATTGACGTTATTTATCCATTAAAATGACGAATTACTATTTAGAAATGATGATTGCATTTTGCACGTGTTCGTAATGCAGACTCCTTTCTTAGACGGGACATTACTGCGTGTATGAGATAGTTTAAATATGGAATGTTACATTTGAAAATTATATTGTCATTTTTGTTATTCACATTTTTTTGTTTTTACAAATCATTTCTAAAAATAGCTTATGAATAACAATTTGATATATTGGAAGCTTATTTTTTAACAAAAACGTGATTCTAACTCTGCGGTGGTATGGAGAGAGATATCGAGACCGGCAGGCACCAACTCGGTTTGTATTGGAAAGAATGGTAGAAAATTTAAAGAATACGGATAGTTTCAAAAAGCGACAGCAAACTTCAGCAGAACGATTTCGATTTGATCTAAATGTTTTAACATACTTTTAATCGTTTCCGAAGGCTTGAAACCAAGAAGCAGAGATGCTGCCGAAAAATTAGGACCAACCCACACTCGCGTACTTAAAGTGCTGAAAAAGTATAACTATACTTGATTGTTATTCACGATAACATTTATCGTGAAGGTCGGTTGGTGCACAATTTTGTCAAAACATGCTGAGAGAAATTGACCGTAACCCTAATTTTATGAGTAACATTTTATGGTCTGACGAAACCAACTTCAGCAACAACGGCATCTACAATCGCCACAATAACCAACTATTGGTCTCGAGTGAATCCTGTTCGTGATCATGAAACTAACAGTCAAGTGAGATTTTCTTTCGACGTTTGGTGCGGAATTATGAGAAATATTGTAGTGTTAGTCCACGTGTACGAAGGTCATTTAAACACTGTCATGTGTCTTGAAACACTGGATCTCTTAAGAAATTAGTTAAATGGTTTCCCCGAGGAAAAGCGAAACCAAATAATTCTACAGCAAGATGGTGCTCCAGCCCATAATAGCAGAATCACTATTGCCTACATTAATAACCATTTTAATACCTGGATTGGTACAAACGGCACAATCAGATGGCCAGCGAGATCACCAGATCTCACCCGATTCGAAAATCTTTGAATGCAGTTTTCTTTCTAATCAAATTATAGGAATGTTTTCTTTGAGTAAAATTTTCTATCTGCACTATTAAAAGTATTTTCCCTTCAGGTGGCATTACAAAATTCCATCCTGTAATAACAATTTACCGAAATGTATAGGAAAAAATATTCTACAAATTTAAAAGTAATTTGTTTTCGTTTCTATTATACAAGAAGTATTACTTTATTTGAAGATTTATTTAATGATAAATTATGATTTATTTCATATAATATTAAGTTCCCTTGAGATGCATGTAAAATTTTATTTAATTGACTTTTTTTTTACATTTTTTTTGTTTTAAAACTTGTACCCATTTGGACTTTTACTTTTTAATTACTGTTTTATCTACGACAGTAAAACTACTATTTGATCATCAATTTAATTGGTGGAACATACTGCTCGGCTACAATAATATGTTTAAATCGTAAAGTACTGCTTAGAATCGGACCCATGACTTACTTAAAGGTTTGTATTTAAGTACCTCAAACTCATCATATTGCAATACTATTATTCTGCTAAACAAACACCTTTACAATTGCTCGCCAACAGAAGTCGATCTTCGGCCAACCACATTGATTCAACATTTAAACCTTTAAACACACTGCTAGTTCTACATCACTTCGCCAAGATTTTAAATCGGTGTACGTTGGTGTTACAATATGTACCGAAGAAAGCCTATAAAGCCTATCCTATTCGTACTTACATACAGTGGCAGAAACTACAAAACGGCACTAAACTTGCGATCCTTACATAGGAGCTACTTTTGCTTCGTCAACCTTCTTACATCTGGGCATAGGTACAAGCACGCCGGTTGCGAGTACTAAGCACCTGAAGAGCATCACCAATCAGGTCATTGTTTGTCTTTCTGGGGCTATCCTACTCATCCCTTATCTACGCCCGCGAAAGAAGATGTTTTTTTTGTTCCAGGGAAATACACAGCCAATCAAACAATTCATCAGAAGCCGTGCTTAAAATTGCTTTTATAACTCTACCTGTTTTTATTTCCGTTTTTTTAGTTCTAAACCTGTTTTTATAACTCTACGGGGCACTATTCTAAAATGAGGCTAAGTGCTCTTCTGGGAGCCGCGTCAACTTCAGGTCTTGTGCTGACTTAAGTTCACATGAGGGTAAGTAGTTCTTGTAAAAGGACTCGGTCTATTGCTAAGTTCGGAGTCGGGGGACTAACTATGAAATGTGGACCTATTTCCTAGTTACCTTAATTCAATTATAACTAAGCAGGATTTTGTACATATGATATTGAGACAAACTACTATTAAATGTGTATTTTTTTTTTATATTTTTTTTTTCACTTACTTAATTATAGTACAATTTTTAAGTAGTTTCGTATGGCATGCTTTATCTTAAAACAGCTGCAATGGATTCCAATTATTTTATTAGGTACATATTTAATGTCAGTATTTAGATCTATTTACGACAAAATGTATTAAAAAAACAACCAATAACAATCATATCAAATACGAAACTGTAGGTGCAGTAAACGGAAAGCAAACATATGCACTCAATGTATTAACACTAAAGGAACACAGTGCTAAAACATAAGATACTTAAAATATAGTGCCGCCCAATCTCGATGCAATCCCGAGCAAACATTATTATGCATTCGACACTAGAAACATCTGCCTAGTTTATACACAGGCATCTGTATTAGTCAGGTATATGCAGGGTCAAATTATATTATCTAGCAAAACTTTGCATTCGTGATGACTATCGCTTAACAAACACGATTAAATACCCCCCAAAAAGAGGACCCCACAAGAAAAAGCATTATGCTAATTTCTTTATCATGTCTAGATCGATATCTAAACAACCCATCACGTCTGCAGGGTTTCGCTTGCTAATTTAATTTGACCTTGTTTATAAGTCGATACACAGGTAAGTCATCGCAGTGTATCGCAAATTCGCAACAGCAAAGTGCACTTGATTCATAATCTCACATATATTTCAGTATGGCAATTCGAAATAGGTAATATATGTATACGGCAACACAGTAACACGTGCAGATTCCCGCACAACTTAACCCTCCAGTGACATATAAAGTTGCTTTTAAATGTATGCCCCTGAATGTTAGAGCGAATAGAAACGTAGTCAAATAGAAATTAACATAATATTCTAAAACTTAAGTATTTCAACTATTTACATACCTACTCTTATTACTATGTAATGGTACCCACGAGTCGAATATTATATTTCATTTTCAAAGATAAACATATACACAAGATAGCTACTGCAAAAAAACATGATATAAAACCTGCAAAGAAAATATGTCTACACACTGTGCGCTTTTGTAGTTTCAACCGTGACGATTATCGAGGCCGTCCACCGCCATCACGATAAAACAAGTGGACGGCACAAATAGAAGTTAAATGTATGGAAATTTAGCGAACGCTTTTTAATTTTTTCGTCCGTGACAACGCTATGACGTGCACGTATTTTCTTACATTTTATCCACGACAATATCGTCACTTTAAATATCATATAAGCGCACAATAGGAGTTAGGACGAGAATCCACTCTTCTTAAATATGGACATAATCTAGAAAGTGTAACGTAAGTAGGTAGGTATATGAAAGTAAAATAACGTTCTATTCTAAGATCCAAGTAATATTCTTCAAGTCTGTTTTCCCGCGAGCTTTTACTGATTAAACTGTTTTCGTCTTTAATTAAACGTGTCCTATATTGGACTTACTATTTCTCAGTACAAAAACACACTTGTTGTACCATAATCTACTTGAATGTTTACTTAAATAAAGGCGAATATTTTACTTATACGAAAAGAGCTTGGAAAAACTTCAGATCTGTGTTTCATAGTAACATTTCGTCAAAGTTTTTTTAAATTATACATTTGTCTATTAAATACTTGGCTTAGTACATTAAACAACTTTGCAATAGGTACTTTATTAATGTAGTTGTATTTCTTATTACTTTCTGTTGATACAAGAACCGATAATTCGAAAGATCACTCTTAAATCACAATACAGGGGGACAGCCCAGCTCACTAATCTGACATAAATATCATGATTATGCTATTACATAATCTTGCCTCGTCTAACATTTACGAAAACCCGGGACCTAATTGAATTGCAAAAAACACGAGCATTGAATCAAGAGCAATTCATCAAGTAAATGTCTCTGGTAAATGATGCGCCCGAGTAGGTTCCTAATATGATTGATAGCTTTAATTACTTCACACTACCTCACAGTCATAATTTAATTGTTAAAGCAATTCAGTCTGATACGAGGAATTTCACAAATTAACAGAGCAGCACAAAATAGTAATGTTTAATAGTTTGGGCATGAAACTCAAAAACCAACACTTTCACGTAAACGTATGCTTGGACATCATTCTCCTGATATACGAAATTGTGTTAAAGTTTTGGGGCTAGGTATCAGTTAACCATCATGTTGAGAGACTAAAGGCGTAATCAAAACACGGACTTGATATTTACATATCTCGCACACGTAAATATTATGTATTTTTATATAACCTGCTGGGTAGATACTTAATATTCAATACACAATTCGGAACTACGCAATTCAGAGGTAGCTACGGAACAAGTGAGGAATAGATACAATAGGTGCTACAACATATACCTATAGCATAATACGTGAAATATAAAAGCCGCTCGACTCTACTCGAGCCAGTTGTTGAGGACCTATTTCCAGACAAATTCTACGAAACATGTAAGAATACATTTGATCACAAATATGTTAAATTATTACTTTACAATGCGAAAGATCGAATAGCTTTACTTAGAGAAAAACAGTATTCTATTGAATTCCTAACAATTTCTTGAAAGCTTTTCTAAATTCAATATTGAAAATGGTGTAGATTAAAGGGTTGACCGTAGAGTTAGCATACCCTAACCACGTTATAAAATTGATTAGCCTAATACTAGGACAACACGTAGCACAAAAGGGCAGTATAAGATACATAAGAAAAAATGGAAACCAGCACATAACAAACACACCCATAATGACGCCCAGTGTCCGCGCTGCGCGTCGCTCCTTAGCCAGGGAGATCTTTTGCTTCTGTTCAATGAACTGGTTTACTACGTCGCCGCTTTTATTCAAATTTGCCAACAACGGCTTCTCCTTATTTTTGTTTTTGTGACTCATTTTCTTCAAGGACCCAACCACTTTCGTGTTATAACTTCCGCAGCTACCTGGCGATACATCTGCTTGTATTTGATCACTATTAGATTCAATTGTTTCGCGAGATACTGGATTGTTTAACAATAGAAACGGCACAAAGAAGTTTTTCTTTATATCTTTGAATGCCTTCCTTCGACATCGTTTAATGCTTCCACCACTGTTAGATTCGTTTTCTGAATCTTCTCTATTTTCTTGGCTCTCATCCTGACTTTGTATCACCAATAATTGATTTTTATTCTGAATGCGCGTTACTAATACTCGTTTTCTTAGTCTTTGTCTCGCAGCTATGTAGATTTTAATATACACTACGGTCATTATTACAAGAGGAATAAAAAATGAGCCAAGTGATGAATACACAACATAACCGGGTTCTGTGGTGAGCTGGCAAGGTGTATCCGCTGTGAACTCATCTGGCCAATCATTCCAACCTAATATTGGCGGCGAACTGATTACCAATGAGAGAATCCACACTCCAATGATTTGATATACAACTCTTTTCAGTGTTCTCTTATTGGCGTAGTTTATGGGATCTGTAATTGCCCAATATCTGTCGAGTGCAATAGCGCACAAGTTCAGGATCGATGAAGTGCAGGACATTATATCACAAGTTAGCCACATCTTGCACAGCTGTTTTCCCCACAGCCACCGTCCCAAAGTCATGTAAGCAACATTAAGAGGCATCACCAACACAGCTACTGCCAGATCAGCGGCTGCTAAAGACACAATAAAAAAGTTTTGCACTATCCTCAAAGGTTTATAAGTGAATACTCCCAGAATAACAAGAATGTTTCCAAAAATTGTTCCTGCTATTACTATGAATAGCATAACACCAGTAGTCAGTGCTTCCCATTCTGGGACTGCTATTTCGATTCCAAAACTTGAGTTGTACAGGAAGTTGGTAGAATAGCAAATGTCTTCGAAAGATGAATTGTGTGAATCATTATTGTGATTTATGGAAATATTATAGACGTAATAATAGTCCACATTAATCAAATTTTCCTTCATGACGCTGCGATGATATCCCACTAAAATAATACGAAAATATCTTTAATTAATTTTCCTTTCTTGTTACTCGGGAATAACACAAAAGTTAATTGTTCTTCCATGTCCTTAATTAATTAGGGACTTAAATTTCCAAAATTATTTTATCACTTTTGAATAATGTGTTACTTAGTTACAATGTTAGCGGAATCAAAATGTTCTTTTCTACCAAACGGTTCGTAGCAGACTGGGGCCTAGGGGAGACATTGTAAAGCCGACCCACATCGTGGAGATACTTGTAAATAAACCATAGGCATAGTTAACCGTGCATAACGTATGTTCTGACGACAAAGATATACTAAGATCTTTGTGTGTAGCCATATCCGCGTCGCGGCCGCCTGGGGCAGTGTGAGAGCTTTCCGGCTATTTTTATACAACTGCCTACGAACACCGGTAGACGTAGTTTTGTACTGAAACACTTTACTTACTACCAGTTTTCAGAATACTGTTTAAATATTTACGCTGTCGGTGTTACTCAAAACTCGGTGCAAGGTAATACTAAAAACGATAACGTGTATCAGGGTTTTTCTTCCTTCAATTAACCCGATTATGGGAATATAAATATTATTATATATCAGTCATAATAATAAAATGCAATGAACATTTACTTACTTAAGTATTATTTTATTGTTATAATTGTGAATGTTAAGAATATGTGGGTTACTGTTTTTTCTTTTGTGTTTTTATTATTGTATTTTCTCAGTTGGTTTTAAGCTTATTCGTGCTCTGGCGGTTTTAGTAATTATGGGCCTACCCAAAGTCTTTTCTTTGTTTTTGTTCGTCAGATCGCTGAGCTCCTTAAGGGGCCGACGTACCAAGCACGTAATAACACTTCGAGTCGAGTACAAAATTCGTTCGGAATATTGATATCTCTGTTTGACAAAAGAAGGCGAGCGAATGACGTCGTGCGCAGCCGTGTGTGTGTCTGTGTGAGTAGATAGGTAGCTATTATAAGCTGTAGGTACTGTACTTACTGTACCTACCATTCATTCATAACGACTCGGAAGATATTTTTATCTATTATTTGGGCGATCGGCGGCGGCGATCTCTCGCGTCCGGCCCTGGTCCAGGCCATGATGTGGAGCGAGAGAGAATGGAAAGCCGTCACCTCCTTCTGCGAAGCAGTAACGCTTGCGAAGGAGGAGGTGGAGCGCGTGAGGGAGAGAGCCTTGCGCCCTCACGCCCCCACTAGTCGCCGCAGGAGACGCCCTGGGCGTCGGGAGTCGCCTGCAGATTTCCCGCCACCGTAGGTTCGGGTTTGCGGACGGCGAGCAATGGGTAGCTTGCCGTCCGATAAGGACCAGGCCCGAGTCGACGCCGCGTCGTGTTCCACGCGCGCCTCAAAGAGATGTCAGCACAAAATGACGAGGTCCGATAGGGCCGACGCCTCAGGGTCGCGGGAAATTCGAAAGAGATAACCGTGGCCCTGGCACAGGCAACTGAAGGAACACGGGTGGGTTTAAGTCAGTAAAAGTCTGACACGCACTCATTTGACGATTTCCCACCCAAAAAAAAAATATGGGGGAACCGAACGACGTCCGGCCGGGCGTCGTACGTCAACTAAATACAAATTATTAATAGTCTTTATTTATTTTAAGCTGTTTAAATTAATTTATTCCCTTGTTCTCATCTTTAAAAAATAAGGCTTCTTCTTCTGTTTCTGTCTTATATATGTACTAAACTAAACGTTCTAAACTTGTCTTATTACTCTTACTAAACTTAAACATTGTTACTAAATGTATAAATAATGAATACAAGTCAAATTATAAAAGTATAATGCAAAATAAAAGAATTATATTCCAATAATTTATACCTGTTTACGCGATATGAGTACATAAATAACAGGATTTTAAATAAACATTTATTTTGTTATGTGGTTACTTCATAAATAGCTATAACCATTGTTATTTTTGTTTCATTTATTTTTTTAAATATGAATCGAAACGAAATAAAGTCGGACAAACGTTACAGTACTTTAAAGAGGAGCAGTGTCATGGGATTTTTTCGCGCACTGGATCTTCAACGCAATGCTTATCGCCTAGAGTTGAAAATCCAACAGTGTGAACCACTCTGTTGGAATTCTCAATGCTCGGTTCAACACCGAGACTTGAAAATGGAGTGCGCGATAAAATCCCGCCGCGAGATACTTATGTCCATGTCCCACGTTGGGCGCCACTATGGCAAGCGGGTTTCTTAGTATTTAGGAAATGAAAACCGTATTCACTTTACACATTTATTACACAAAACACAGAAATCACGGAAGTTGGTTATAAGTTCTCTTAAGTACTGGTCACTGGTCACTGTAGTTAGAAGGAAAGAACATTACTGCCCTGGGCTTGGCTACGCCGCAGCACGTGGTCCGACGTGAGGTCACAGGGCAGGCAGCAGAGTAGGGGAGCGACCCCAGAGGTCACCCGACGTGGGCAGCACCACGCAGGGATGTACGGCCGCGTGTAGGCACGTGATCCGTTCAGGCAGGGGCCTCAACACGTGGCGGGCGTGGGGTCTCGGCACCCACAAGCCACGTGGATGGCAGGTTTAGGCGGCGGTAGAGGCCACGTGGGTAGTCCGCGTGGCGGAGGCAGCAATGACGTCTGTCAGCGGTGGGCAGGACGTGTATCCCAAGTCTGGAACCCTGGAATCAGCGCGAGGCGGGTGCTCCCGTAAGCGTGTGCCAGAACTGCAATCCTCCGTCGATGTGTGCGTCTCCCAGCCGTAAGCCCTAAGCAAGGTGGATGGAGGAAGACTCACACATCGTGGCGGCTTACAATTATAGGTTATGCCGTGCACATGCCGCGGACATTCTCAGAGATCCCTCGCCGCGTGGCCAGGAGATGTAAGCGAACAGCAAGGCGCAGCGCGGCGAGACAAGCATAGCGTAGGATGCGAGAAGCATGCGTACGCATTCACAGAGAGGTGCAGTAATGGTGACAGGTGATGTGGCAATAGTCAGTATCGGTAAATAGCTTTCTAGACAGTCATAGTGGGGCTGCCGTCATATTACAAACGCGAAAGTTTGTCAGGGTGGATGGAGGGATGTTTGTTACTCTTTCACGCAAAAACTACTAAACGGATTTTGATGAAACGTAACAGTAATATAGCTTGTACATCAGAATAACACATAGACTATAATTCATAAAGATTTTGTGTGATTTGTCCATAATATAATGATAAGTAAGTCAGAAAAAAATTAAAAAGCCCTCTGAGAGCTATATTGGCGTGCGCTGCCTAAGCCGTCTCGCGTTCGTGTAGACGTAGTACACGAAGATAATGTATCGTGGGATTGTTTGACATAAACAATTATAAATAAAAGTTCGCAACAGCATACATCTACCATTTATGTGGAAGCTATTCTAGCCAAAATAGTAAGCAATAAATAAATTGCTTTTTGTTTTTACAATACACGTTTAAGAGTATTTAGTTAATTCTCATCAAAATTAATACCTTTATCGCTTTTGGTGTTTGATGTAGATAAGCTTTGTCCTTTGCACTTATGAATTTGGACGGATGGTTCAAAAGTACCACTAGAAGAACGGCGGACACCGCGGATGGTGAGCAGAGCGGGGCTGTGACGTTTCACGGCTAATCCGCTGAACTGTGTTTGAAACCAGGGGAAGGATATAGGCTACTTTTCATCAACACTCATCATAGGCGAAGCCGCGGGCGGAAGCTACTACGAAATAACGTTGGAAAAGTCCGTATTGTAATGTTGCGTATCAACATTTTTAACTTTTCTGCATTACGTGTGTATCACCGAAACAATTTACTTGTCTTGTTTTTGTAATATTTATTTTCTTAAATGGCGAAGTACGAGTATTTCCCACACATAAATTAATGTTGACATCGTAATTGAATTACACAACGAAAATGCTTTCAGTTGATGTATTAATGAACGCAATACTTCGACTCCTTGAAAAAATACTAATGTTATAAAGAGGAAAGATTTGATTGCTTGTTTGTATTGAAAAGGCTCCGAAACTACTAGACCGATTTGAAAAATTGTTATACCATTAGAAGCCGGAACTATGTCTGATGAACATAGGCAAAAATTTTTTTCGAAATCCACGCGGACAGAGTCGCGGGCGAAGTGCAAAGATTAAAAACAAAAATACATTTTGCCTGTCAAATTTTAGTCTTACGATTACCGACTTATTGCTTATGGATGTCTATGCAAAACACTTAGTAACTAAGATGGTAGTAGGTCGGTTACTTATAATATATCATTGGGTCACACTAACTGTTAAATACATCCCAACGTTCGGAGTCCATGTCGGCAACCAAACAAATTCGTAAATTATAAGTCTTACGGACTTATAATAGTTCCGGAAATCTAGTCCGCAAGCAAAGCTAAAGTTCGTAAGATTGGTTAGGTTACTCGATACTGTGACAGTACCTAAATTACCCTAGGCTGATAAATTTTTCGTTTTTCCTAATTATGTTAATATTAGCGTTAAGGTCGGTTTCCCCCTAAGGGGAAAAGGCCGCACCCCAACCCCGTGCGGCCCTGTAGAGCTCGTCACCAGACTTGGTCACTCTCCCACCGATAATAGAAGTGAATTCCCAAATTGATAGAAGCCAAATGCCTTGATATTATTAATGAGGCAGGGAAACCGTGTATCAATATTAGACGATACTTGGGAATTCATAGTTATGAAATATATTGGAAGTGATTTTAGAAAGCTAAATAATAGAGGGATGCAGAGTAAATTATTATATAAACTTGTGAGTAACCCAAACGCTAGCGCGTAATAGGTATTTGATCAGTCGTAACTCACACAATACCTCGCATCTACACTCGGAGTACTCAGAGATACACTTCCATAAAGTGACGCAAGCGGCTTTACAGCGGCATAGCGTCGACATCATGCTCTTTTGGAGTCATGGCCCCTAGCTGTTCTCTCGAACTGATAAACGTGACGAAGCGGCTTTTCCTGCGGCAACCGTGCGACTGTCCTTATCTAGCAACGGAGCGGCTAGTTCTAGCGGCATTGCGTCTGCATCATGCTCTTAAGGAGACATGGTCCCTATCAGTCCTTAGACTGGATATGAGATAGTTGTGGTCACCCAAACCCCCGGAAGTTCACTCTTCGCACAACAAGCATATTTGCAAGACACGTGCTCATGTCAGTCTGACCGAGTTATTAGTATAAGATAAAGAATATAATAATTCTTTGAATTACTAGATAATTTGAGTTGAGAAATCAAAACTCGAGGATTATTACTAAATAAAGTTTAGAGTTCTAGTATCGGCCAAAGGCAACGAATACAACATTCAAGAATTACTAGTTATGAGAGTAGAGAATCAAACTCAAGCATAATTAATAGAGTTGTGAATCAACTCTCTTGAAAGTCTATAGACAGCCCCAAAGAGCCCACCCGTCACCACTTCCTAGTGTTTATGCTGGGGAGAAGAAGTGGCGCAACAAACTCCCCAGCAACACGTGTCTGTCTGATTAGTTATAATGACTATCAACTCCATCAGCCTAGGATAACTATAATAACTAAAGGCTCACCCAGTCTCACCAACAGACACTAACACATACTAAGTTAAAACTAGATGATAGAATAATAATAAACTAAATCTGTGCTTCAACACAACTATATTTTACTTATTTAATATTAACTCGTTCTCCTACAACAGCTCACTTGGACAAGGCCTCTGGCACTCAATAATTCCCCTAGCTTTCTTAGCCTAGCCTTACACCCACCGTTTCCTACCGCGGTCTGTCTTCCTTCTCGCAGGTAGCGCTAATAATACCTGAAATAGAATCTTCATAATGTGAAGAGGTAAGGGAATCGTTACGCTTGCGCTTTAATCAATCAATAATAGCTACGTTAATGTATCTGTATATGATGTACCCATTTCAGTGAGACGGGGAACCGTTTTACAACGTTTGTCTCTTTGTACGTGTTCTACTAAACCTAACGCATAAAACCTCTGAGACAATATACGATTTTAGTAGAACATGTTCCCTAAGCACAATATAAATGTCTTACTCAATCCTAGAGACAGTGAACTACGAAGCCCAACTGCCATTGAGTGAGACAAGTATTGAGTATAAAGTTCTAAACGCGTATTTATGTTAATATCACCTTTACGGCAGCCTAGCCCCATTTCTAAAATAACAGAAAATATTGCACAAGCGTACCGTAGACTCAGTCTGTAGCAAAACTCAATGCGATCGTACTCGGTGTCTGCCGAGGTGGTAATTTCGTCACCTCACATCTCCTTAATCTTCCCATTTCGAGGATACAGTGCGGCTGTCAGCGGCAAAGCGTCCAAATTGACGTGTTTCGATAAATAGTGTCGATTTAGAAATTGGCGTACCATATGCCGGGTGTAGGTTTTATCGAGACACGGTCCCTAGCGTTCTTAGAACGACTACCAATCCAGTTTGGGGAAATGTGTGAAGCCTAACCCCTCTCCCCGGAGATGCGCGTACGACGAGCCTTTCGTAAAGAGTTGTGTGGCCAAACCTTTTTGGAAGCAGTAATTATCACTAACGTTTGATTGTTTTATAATGCCGATTTAGATCGACTTTATAGCATATGTTGTTTTAAATGAACTGAGAGTATTTACGGTTCTGCCTTCCGTATGTGGTTGCGCATATTACAGGTCAAAGTCGTCAAAAGTCGAGCGTCAGTGCTCAGTGTCAAATAAAGTGGAAGGCCTTCTCCGTTTCCCTATAATCAAACGCAAATGACAAATATCTGTCAGGGTATGGATTAGGAGATGGACAAGTAATACAATAGAAAATAGAGTTAATTAATAGCGCTATGTCACTATGCTGGAATAAATGATTATTAATAGCTCTGCAGCGATATTATCTAAATGTTACCTACGAATCATAAAACAAATCAGTCTACGAGAACAATACAATGGAAAAGACACATTATTAGTAAAGAGTTTAACACTTACCAATGATATCTTTGTAGGGGATTAGATTACTACTCACGAAATGCCGCACGCAGTATCAACTTCACCTCGAACACAGCTCCTCCCAGCTCACAACACTCACCAACCTCCTAACTTAACTAGCTTTCCTTCTTGAGACTATAACGACCGAACCCTGTCATGTCCTAAGACCAACTGCCCTTCCTCAACACCCCCGCCAACTATCCAAAATCTGGGCTCGGTACTTTCCCACACTATTTTTTTGTAAACTTCGACTTTAAACACATTTTTCTATTTCTTAATTGCTTTTACGATTCACAGCTGGTTGCAATAACGCGCCCTCGCTTTAACTTTCTCAGAATTTGTAAAGAACTATGGGTTTCGATTGTCTAAACATTTCTTTCAAGCGACGACGGCTGCCATAAGTGGTCATTTGCGTGTGCCATTAAATAGAAATGGAATGGACTTCCAAGAGTTTCTAAACTATTTTACAAGTGCAAAGAATTAGGATATCTTGTTATTTATTAGGGTAACGCGTCAAGCTGTCAGACCATAAAATTAAGATTTAATGTGTTTCGTAAAGTGGGCCGAACCACGTGCATGGTTTTAGAATAAATAATTATAATATTTTGTTATTAAATAGGAATAAGTGACAGACAGTCACAATACCAAAAAACAAGGCGAATCTAAATCCAAGTTCATAGCATAAGTCAATAGTGTCAGAAATATTACAATACAATTTAGAAAGCAAATAAATACGCACGCACAGGACAATAAAGTAATCGTCTTAAACTGACAACAAACACGGAATACCCCGGCTGCGGGCGCAACGTTACGTTAATGTGTGTGCTTGTCTGAGCGATACACACCTACTACCGTGAGCAGTACGACCACACATATATTGACATTTGCTTGACGCGATAGCACTACAAGCAGTACTAGCTATTGATTTATGATAAATGATGTGTTCCGTAATACCAAAAATTATGAATGAAAACTTAATGTTATTTCGACCATTCGCAACTAGATAATATAAGCTATAATATGTTTATAATACAACAACATTACGGATATTGTTGTTTATAGTACACAAAACAAGATAAGAAAAAATTACATTTACGCTGTAATAAAGTGCGAAATACAATTAGCTTAAACTTCATTTTAGGTTATTATTGGGGAAAAAAAGATTTAGGAACCTAGATAAATACTGTGGAAATATGCTTATATTGCAAATGGTTTAGGTATTACGTTTGTATGGATAATTCATGCGTCGCCCTGCTCTTTAGTTTTGAGTTGAGTTGCAGGATTACTGACAAATGCGTGCTGTGTGGTTCTTTCCTCACAAGACCATTTTAGACATCAATCCACATGATCTGACCAAGATTATGTCTGGACCTTAAAAGAGACTGTGACCTCTTTGACCTCAGAGTTTGTTTCGGCCTTTCTTCTCAGAGTAGTCACATAGGAGACGCCGACCTCATCTAGTTTAAATAAATATGATTGGCGTGTAAAAGTGTTTGTACAAACCTACAGAACTATGAACATTTATCATTATTATTTAACCGTGTTTGAAGTCCCGGAGACAGGATTTATACCTGAATAAAGCAATTGACTTGCCTCCTATTACATGGAACTACTTAAGTATGCAACTAGTGTGGTGTTAATACATACAACACACACACTAGTCAGGTTTATACTATGGTCGTCATGATACGCGTGCTGGCGCGGCCTGCCAGTTAACGGGCCGTGGGACTGCAGCTTCAGTAGGAGCCTAAGGCTAATAATTATAACATTGTTATGCCGATTTGTATTCCCCATCTCTTGCACTTCTCGCCCTTTCTCTGCCTGCTCCCAATAGTTAAAACTGCTTACTTCGTTGATCAAACTGACATCTACCGGTCATCAAGTTACACGAGTTGCCTCGCCGACGTCGTGACGGTTGTTTGGAAACGCTAGATGTCATTTATTAAATCAAATTCTAAAACTTAAAAATACAATCATTGTTATGATGCATTTCAACGACATATCAAAAAATAAAAATAAATCATTATTGGTACGTGGTTGGTTATTGCAATACTGTTCTGGGTAATAATTAAAATCTATCTAAATCTGCATAAAACAGAACGAAAATTCTGTCAAACGGTTTGGCAACAAGTGGCGCTGGTGGGCTATGCTTTTTTACGCAAGAGTGAATGAGAAGTCCGAATATTTTGATTCTCATGTGACAACATAATATGGTTGCTGTTCTGCACCTTTTCGCTAGCTGTCAAAATATTTAGTGGAGACGAAACGCGAACACAGTTTTGTAAAATATCGCATGTAAATTGCGCTTGCTAAACATTATAATCAGCAATAATAATATACAAGCGTGTCTCCTGTTTACCTAGGCGTCTTGTTCAAATGATAAGTGCAACATAATGGGGTGTTTATCGTGGATCCGAGGTATGACGTCCAACCTTACTGTCTATGTTACTTGGTTTTAGATATTTTCAGTGTTTCAATTAGCTAAACGATCTCGTTAATTGCATTTTACCGATGCCTTTGAACGTGAGTTCTTCATAACAACGTTTCCCTTGTTACCTACTATGGCACATCGTGCGTGTGACCTTTTCCTTGACTTAATGTTATTAAAAGGCTGCGTACGTTTTGCATTACGACATGGCATTGTATCGGTTACAAAGTCAACATATTCGGCGAGAAATAACATTACTTAACCTAATAGTAGCTAGTCGACCTCCCTCGAAGATACGCCTCCCCCTGAGGTGTGGAACTATTTATAGCCTCATGACTGACTTAGACTCTACGAAACATGAATTTTTGACATCATTTATCACCTGGTTTATTGCTTTACTATGAGTAATAATAACTTATTACAAGTTGCTTACACTTACTGTTGCTGTCTGAAACATAAAATACCCAATTATTTACTATAGAATAGTCCAGACAGGTAAAACGCATGTTTTCCTTGTGTAGCTGAAGTACATTTATACATTATAACTTAGTACATTTCTTGGATTATTTGTTAAAATTTTACTGCACTATGCCTTCTATAAATTTAAATCCTTTCTGATTTGCATGTATTGTTTAAATAAATAAATCAATTATTTACTTATAATAACATGTTTACAACTTATGATTTCAGGTTTAAAAATTTCGTTTCCTTTCAAAGATAAGGAACTGAACAAAATTGCTGCACTGTTCAATGTGTCCACATTTCTTCTAACATGTGCTGCATTAGTTCAGCCCAGCTGGTTCAGGATCAAAGGCCTGCACTGTACACAGAGCCTCTCTTTAGCACAATTCTTCTCCTTTGATAATGATGATGATGACCAAGAACAGTATACTATACCCCAGAGTAATGAATTTGATCCTATCCATAGAACTGATTATAATGGTAAGTTTTACTTTTTTAAAGAAAATTCAAACATAATAACAAGTAAGAAACAATACAGTTTTTCAATAAATAAATATATGATAAAAAAATAGGCAGTAACTATTCCATTTCCTCACAAGCTATTCCATCCAAAAGTTGTGATCAAAATTGCATTTAGCTATTTGAATGTCTGTTAAAATAGATAATATTTTGCAGGTCTACCTCCATGCACAACACCAGAGACTATCACACTAATGAGGATACTAATATTACTATGCTTTATGGTGCTACTCTGCTCTTGTATTGGCACACTGATCAATCTTACAAGCCTGAACAGCAGAGCTATCAAGATGTTGAGAAGGAATGCTATACCAAGCATAATGTGTGTATTTTGGGTCATAGCTATAGTTGGAGTATGTTATTATACAACTGTTGTGCTTGGAAATGCAAACAATAGTGACCCAAATACCATACAGGTGGATTATGAGTATGGATTCTATACTATCACAGGAGCAGGTCAGTTGACAGGCTTATAACTTAGATATCTTCTTAAAGCAATACAAAAGTAAAAAAACATTCCAATATGACTTGCATCAAGCTAAGTACATACTAGGTATATGTATATAATAATGTATGGATGAACTGGTCTCCTTTTGATTGATTAAAGAGTTGGATTAGACCACGAAAAGTGGAAAGAGGGAAGGGAGGCCTGCATTGGGACAACATAGGCTTATAATAAGTAATAAGGAAATAAAACAAAAATGTTAAGTACCATTCTGTGTATAAATTTGACTTGGTAACAACACAGAACTGATAATGGCCAGTTATTGAGTCCTGTAAATTCTCAACAATCTGTTCTCTCTACCCATATGATAATGCAGACATGATGTAAATCATTACCTACATAATTTACAGGTCCTATGTTTATAGTTTTGGGTTTGGATTTAGATTGTAAGTACCACAAAGGTATTGTGTTGATGTTTTATCAAGTTATAGGTATTTAATGACTAAGGTCCCGTGAGACTTCAAGAGGATGTAAACAATCAATTTACTTATTAGCCATTATTATTATGCTACAGTATAAATTGATTAACTAAAAGTATTATTACTGTAAAAGACATCCTCTACATATATATAGACATGTCTGCCTCATTACTCTAGTGGTTGCAAGAGCTACTGCTAAGCATGAGGACCTGGGTTCAATTGCCAGGTTGGGCAAAGTGTTACATGGGTTTTTCTATCTAGACTTTCTCAGTAGCAGCCCTGAGTCTGGATTTGAGCCTGGTTGGTGGCAATAGGCTCGCCCCCTATTACATGGGACTAAAGCATAACTGGTGGAATATGAAAAGACATAATTATTATTAAACATTTCAGGTGCACTGGCCTTGTTAGCATCTGCTGCCAACCTATGGGGTGCTCCATTGTCAAGCGACGAGGACGTCCAAAGACGGAATTTAATGGAAGACTGGGACGGATACGAGGCCCATAGCGTGGGGCCCACGCCAGCCGTGCCCACTCTGCCACCGTACACGCCGTGCGCCGACTACATGCCCTCAATACACCCGTCCTACGCGCCGCCAGTGCTCGGCACACAACAATACTTCCCTTTTGACGACCTGTCTGTGATTCAACCGCCACCTCCCTATTCCCCTTGAGTTTTTGAGCTTACCCAGATTGCGTCTCGTATCACCCAAAAATTGATGTATTTTTAGTTGTAATCTACAGTATTTATTATTTTAATTATAGCAGCCTAATAAGTCCAATGCTGACGGTTAGTTAAGGCTTGTGTGTAATGAAACGTCTGGAACCCCTACTAATGAAGGTACCAACAAAAAGTAAGTAATCTCAAGTGGTATGTGCTAAGATAAACATTTTCATGGATTTCCGTGACTTACAAATCCAAAGTTGGTAATAATATTTTATTTCACATGACGTGATGAATGTTTTCTAGGGCTGAGCTAAATTAACACATAGGTAACCTTAAATATAACTAATAGTAAACTCTACAACGCTTAAAATCTAAATGGAATTATTGGTTTATGTATGTATGTATTGTGGTTGTGAGTTAATTAATGACTACTGTTCACTTCAACATGTGATTTGCCATTTTAGTGCCTATTCATGTCGTATTTCTCGAAATGCTTTAAGATAAAATAATTGAAGTTCTGTTTATAATTTATAGCATATCTAAGTGGTTAATTTGTAGACTAAGGGCCGAGTAACATTATTTGTAACAGTCATTTTTTAACAAAATATAATTATCATTGATTCAGTCTTCACACAACTGTTTCAACAATAATCGATGATACAAATAAATCACGCCGTAAATTAACGCTTTACTAAAATCTACAAAAAAAATGACTATGAAATGCCAAATGTAATTAAATCTCCCATGTATTTTTACCTGTTTACGACACTAAGCTCGTATCATTTAAAATGCTAACAAATTCATAGATTTATTTAATCTTTAAAACACTTTTGGCACATGCTCTCATTTTATAGTTTTAATAATGGGACACTATCACAAGAAACCCCATTTCGTGATTCATTAAATCTCTATTGCTCTCTTATTTATTCTGCTATAATGGAATTGTAACGTTTTCGAAACTGGATCACTTTGTTACCAAATGTGTACATGTCTTCTTAATGAATAAGAGTTTAACAACCCTCCCCAATATGAAATGAAAGCAATCCATCACTAAATGCCTTTAATGTTATAGAATGGTAATGATGCTATTATAATTTAGTAAAATATTGTTAAATTATATGGCAAATACTATGATTATTTTTGCATTATAAATAATATGTTGCAAAGTAAAACTTCAAACTAGAGCCAAAACAGTTGTGTATTCTAAGGGCATGAGTCCATAATAAATTGTATAAATGTCGAGAGATCTGTTTCATCACGAAGAAACAATACAATGAGCTTTTTAGATTATAGTAATAACAATTTGTGGTCCTGGCTATATCACAAAAACTAGATAAAATGTACCTAAATTTAAAAACTATTTACGAAAAATAATAGTTAAGAGTACTGGTAGCATACCCTGTATAATATTCGTGTTACCAAAAATATAAGCATGTTATTAGTTTTATTGTTTGTTAAATGTATAGATTCCTTATAGGGGTAAGAATAGTTATTCCCGGTATATCAACTGGGAAGTTTATTTTTACATTAAAAAAACAAGAGTAAAATTTTATTTTTGTGTAAGACCAATATGCAATACATATCTATAAACGAAATTGTCTTTTTCTTTGTACTATTGTTTGATCAAGCTCAGACAGATAAATTCTAATTAAAATATCTACCACATGCAAAAAAAAACATTGATGTGCCTCAAAAAAATTGCTACTTTAATATTACAAAGTAGGTACTGTTCTATGCTACTTTCTTAATCCATGGCTACTGTCAAAAAATTATAAGTAATATGATCAGACAAGAGAGGGGCGATTCCCGTATTTGTAAGAATATTCGCATTTTAGTCTCAATATCAAAATGTCAAAAATAAATTCAATTAACATTAATTGTTGCTGAGATGACATTGCAACATGAATTTAAAAAAATATATATTACGAAAATTGGCCTTCTTTATTTTATGGCAATAACTACATAAAAGTATATCTCAGCATGGCAGAAAAAGCAAATATTAACAAAACACAATAACATTTCTTCAAACTATAGACTTGAACACTAAAAACATACATACATGAATAGTAGTAATATATTATTTTAAAATAATTTTTAAGGGTGGATTTCGCAAATGAAACTAGGCGATCGGCACATAGACTATGTTTAAGGGCCGTCAGTGTGAAATCCACCCTAAATGAACACAAAAATAGAGTACCATAACATATTAATGATCTGATTCAACAGATTATGAAGCACTATCAGCGGGGTAATTGCGTAGCACACTATGTAGTAATTGCTTTCATTTTGACAGTTCAACAACATTCATTGTGTTATTCACATTGTTGAGCAGACAAATTACGAACATATGGAGCAATGGATTTGCAATTTCCTTCAAAATTATTTAGATTGTGACTAATTGTGTGTTACTCCATTAGTATCTATATAAAGCATTATCTGGGTGCATTTTCACAAAACCAATATGTCTGTTTGTGCCCCAGGGGATTACATTCTGTTTAATTACAGATCCTTCAGCGCACTTAAGTCAAAATGAGGTTGAAGGGCAGCTCTATCTACTATATTAATAGGTCTTCCCTGCTGTGGTGCTTTTGCAATTGGCATCTTCTGATTAAAGTCATTTGACAGACCTTCATTGCCAATATTATTTGAAAAATTTCTTTGCAATAATTCACTCTGAGAAGATGGAAGATTCAAATACTTGACTCGTTCTTTTTCTAAGTAAATAACTCTTTCCTTTAAGGTCATATTTTCATCTTTAAGTACTTCTGCTTGCAGTACTAACTGCTCCACCAGCGAATGTAAGTTCTGATTCAATATCTGCAACTCTTCTATAACAGTTTCCTGTCCATTTTCTGCCTTCTTGCCATCCACTGCGTCAGCTTTCATAACTGAGTCTTTCACTTGGCCTTGTTCTGTGTTTCTACTCAGTAATGTGTACAACAAAGAATCTGTTTCATTTATTGTTCTATATATAGCAACTTGGACGTTTGAACTATCATTAGTTTGTATACTATAGGAGGGATTTTTCCCCAAACCTTTGATATTGTCCATGGTTTTTTTCACTCTTTCGTATTGTTCTTTCTTGCTTTTAATGAGATCTTTTTGTTTGAGATGATAGCTGTGTTGCAACGTGATGGACTCAAGTGCGACTGATGACGTCGTAGATTTCATAGCGTCCAGTAATAATTCTGCAGCACTATGATGGCACTGCATCGCCTCGTCATACCTATTGTTGATGAGGTGCGCCTCAGCACGACGGTGTTGTTGATGTGCCTGTTAACAATTTATTAACACTTTAAAGCCACATGAAAATATCTGCATGCTATAATATTAGAAGAGATCATTCATTACCAAATTGAGTGGATGTGATTCCATTTTATTATAGCTATTTTACTAATAATCTACTGACTGAAATAAAATACTATTTATTTACTAAATTTGGCTGGCTCCAATTATGTACACGTCAAATAACCTGTCGATGTCAGTCAAACGTAGTCTTGTGTAGTTCATGAACGATGAACGAATAGGAGCCGAATCTTTGCACTGTACTAAAAGAATCGTTTCCGAACTCTGACTTGTAATCGCTCTATTAGGTCTAATAGCTCCTTTCGGACTCGTACATTTTACCAAGCCCGTTCGCTTCAATAGAATGCAGACCCTCCAGAACAAGTTCCTCCGTAGGATAACAGGCTCCCCCTGGTACGTTCGCAACGAGATCCTTCACGTTGACCTAAAGATTCCCACTATCCGCCAGTTCATGAAACGTATTTCAAAGCGTTTCTTCGAGACCGCCGCGAATCACCGCAACCCTCTGGTTGTGAAAGCCGCTAGTTATATACCCTCCTCCATTAGTCAGGTCCGCCGTCCCAAGCATGTCCTCACCGATCCCGATGACCACATAACTCTCATTCAGGAGAGCAGTAGGGCCACCAGTACAGTGCACAAACACAGACCGACATTCCGACCTCGCCGCCGAGGTTCCTCGCGAAGATCCCGACGTAACTGTCCCCCCCGACCCTTGCTCGACGAAGTGCCAGCCCGCGCCGTAGCTGAGCCTGTAGCTTTAAATTCCCCGATTAATAATAATCAACTAAACTTGATCCAGCCTGTCCCATCTTGCTGTCCTCCCGTCAGCGACGCCCTAAGCCGAGGTCCGTACCCCACAGGGGGTGCCCTTAGCGAGCGTTCGCTTAATAATATAAGTAGTAGTTTTACGCCCCTGGCTGGAGGCTTTGAGTCCGCTTAAGGCAGCCACAGGATAGTCCGGTTAAGTAGTCACGACCTCTCAAGGTCAACTACGAGATGCCATACACAAAAAAAAAAAAAAAAAAAAAAAAACGTACATTTTAAACCGAGCGATCTTATTAGGTGCGAATGAGAACGAGAAATGAAATGATACGTCATACGAATTCATTCGATGTCTGTGAATGAGAACGAGAGAGAATAGCCGACGAATGACGATGCTACCCGAACCCGAACGACCGAATTCGCCATTCTAAACGTTTTCTACATTACACAGTTGCCAAAAAATTAAGTAGGTACTGTGCAGATAAAAACAAATGTTTTGGTTTCATTCTTTTAATACTTATTTTAATAATGGAAAAACGATATTTTAATTTTACGATTGATCAGAATGACAGTCCTAAGCCTGTTCAAGTATGAAGGAAAATCAAATGTGTTAAATTAATACTATGACTTGGTCACCGTCACGGCGACACAGATTCTGATTTAAATGCTAAAAAATATCTTCCATTACATCATCTTTAAAGTACCTAAACGTAGTGATTTAGTACAATGTCTTTGTTACGTTACTGCATAAAGACCATAAATAAAGAGCGTGTTGCTCCCGGGTCCGAGCCTCGCTTCTAAGGAAATGCTGACCGACTCCGAGAGCGAAGAACGAATAGAGCTGTTAGAACGAATAGAATGAACTAGTTCACTGTCCGAAATGTACTAGTACGGAGCGATCTTAAAAATGACCGAGCAGGCACAAGACTAGTCAAACGGTCAAAGTTACGTCAAATTTTGACAATTAACAGCCTCAAAGATGTATTGCCATCTTCATCGTATCGATTTTTCCAATATCGTATATTCGATTAAATTTTATAACTGCTGTAAATATATTTTGGATTTTTTGTTTTAATCGTGTTAGGATATGGTTATTTTTATTAATAAATTAGATATAAGTTGTTATTTATGTACATTTCAATATCATGAGGCACGAACCACCATTGTTGTACGTGTGTTGTGTCGATCACAAACTTTATGCGACTTGGAGTGTAGCACAGATTAAAAGACGAGTATGGAAAACGGAAGCATCTACCACTGGTAAGCAAACAGCTTTAGTGGAAAGGTCAATAATGAACGTTTTATAATTTATAGGTTACACACACATACATATATAAACTCACGCCGTCTTCCCATGAAGGTAGGCAGAAACCACAGAACGCCACATGCTACGATCCTTACATATACATATATATTATACTAGCTGCTGACCACGCAAACTTTTTTTTTTTTTTTAATAGATGTTAGCCGATTCTCAGACCTACCCCGATTTGCACAAAACAAAATACAAATCGGTCCAGCCGTTTCGGAAGAGTTTGGTAACAAACATTGCGACACGAGCAAGAGAATTTTATTTTGTGTTTGTTGACATCAGGCTGAAGGCGTACCCACGGGAGTAACGTGAATGGGGTTCCATCTCGAGGATGATTTTCCTTACTGAAAAACAACAGAGTTGTTAATTCTAGCACTGTTATATTATTATATGCCAATTAAAAAATGATTTACAGCGTGACTGTAATAATTGAAATGTGTTTTTTATTCCATACAACTGTGGCCAAATAATGTACCTTAAGAACAAAGGCACGAAAATACAGGAAACAAATCGCAGATTCATAAAAAAAATTGAATTTATTTAGACATTTGTACCACCTGAAATTGTTATTCAAAGATGATAATAACTTGTAACCCAAGTATGTTAATCTGGCAAACATATACACTTCTTCTGAAGTTGCGTTTTTTTATTTCATATTTTAAACGTATCAAAATTATATTAACCTAAAAAAGTACTGATTATTATGATATTTTTGCATTAAAAACAGTTATTTTTTGCCTAGAACATTTTTGTGAAATATTTAGCAATTATACTTTTGTTTCACATTTCAGAAATATTTATGCGTTTGGTTACTGTACCAAAATACTGTGCTCCAAGGCTGATAATTACATTCTTTTATTTTTTGATCACCATAAGTTTTACTCCGTTCGTTTTTGACAGCTGTCACTGCTGTTATGAACGTTTCGTAAAGCAGTTACGATGTGAGGTAGTGATTTTTTATATTATTTATTTCCTAATCTATCGAATAGTGGAGGATTTTAAATACTGGTAATAACACATTTTATTTGAAGGAATTTCACTAGTAATTTGTACCTCGGTACAAGTTTTGGCCGAAAAAATACACCTTTATTAAATTGGGAAGATGACTACTATTAAAAATGTTCTTAAAAATAATGTAATTTCAAAGAAGGCATAGTAAGAATGAGATAATCGAAAAAATCTGTTAAATCGATGTAAAAATGAAGAAGATACAAGCTTCAAAAGTTTTTGGAGGGGATTATTCCTGTCCTTGTCGCGCGGTATGGACAATGTACGGCGCTAATATTAAAAGAGGAAATATTTGATTGTTTGTTTGGATTGAATAGGCTCCGAAACTAGTATACCGATTTGAAAACTTGTTTTACCATTAGATGCCGAGTTTATGACTGATGAACAGAGGCTACCTTTTTTTTTCTTCGAAATCCACGCGGACGAAGTCGCGGGCGAAGTGCTAGTCATAAATAAAAAACAAAAAATGTAACTAACCCAAAAACTGCGGCAGAATATTTGGTGGCTGAATTTGTTGCATTTTTACCCTAATATGACGTCCTACAAGGAATACGTCGAGTTACCAGTAACCCTGTTTAGGCAGAAAATGGACAGGAAACTGTTATAGAACAGTTGCAGATATTAAATCAGAACTTACATTCGCTGGTGGAGCAGTTAGTATTGCAAGCAGAAGTACTTAAAGATGAAAATATGACCTTAAAGGAAAGAGTTATTTACTTAGAAAAAGAACGAGTCAATTTGAATCTTCCATCTTCTCAGAGTGAATTATTGCAACGAAATTACATAACATAACATCACGCCTTGTTTCCCCGAAGGATTGGGCAGAGGTGTACCTATAGCACACCCACATTTCGCCAGTTATGTTTAAGTCCCATGTAATAGGGGGCGAGCAAAAGAAATTTTCAATTAATAATGAAAATGAAGGCCTGTCAAATAACTTTATTCAGAAGATGTCAATTGCAAAAGTACAACAGCAGGGAAGACCTATTATTATAATAGATAGAGCTGCCCTTCAACCTCATTTTGACTTAAGTGCGCTGGACGATCTGTAATTAAACAGAATGTAAATCTCTGGGGCACAAACAGACATATTGGTTTTGTGAAAATGCACCCAGATAATGCTATATATAGATACTAATGGGGTAACACAATTAATCAGAATCTAAATCATTATGAAGGAAATTGTAAAATCCAATGCTTCATATGTTCGAAAATTTGTCTGCTCAACAATATGTATAACACAATGAATGTTATTGAACTGTCAAAATGAAAGCAATTGCTACTGATAGTGCTTCATAATCTGTTCAATTAGATTATGAACTTTGTGTCTAAATACAATTAATATTTTTATCATGAGGCACATACCCAAGAAAATGAAAACAACGAAATTATTATTAATACCAATACCACAACACAAACTGTAAAAATGCCTACAAAAACTGTTCGGTATCATTTTGAGAATTGTACTTTCACTAATTAAAAAGATAATAACAATACGAGTCTGTTTTTTTCCTGGCAAGTGTGTTGAAAAACGTCGTGTGACACGCGTGTGCACTGATCCCCACTCGGCTCCCTTATCGCTCTCGTCTACGGCTCGCGCGAATAAAACCACCTCGGTGGAATCACCATAAGAGCACACTTGTATCACACAATGTACTATTACATAATATCACAAACACAACACAAGACAAGTGCCAGTAATAATAAGATAATGAAAACAGACTCTTGGGAGCATGACCTGTATGCGAATTTCTTGTCTCGACGAAATAACAGGTTCAAATTTTTTTTGAAGAGCTTTCTCAATTTACGTCTTTTATCATCTTTTGCACATACATAGGTCGCCGTATTTATATGCGTAAAATAATTCGCTTGAAAAAATGTGTTTTGGCAGCTAGCTGTCAAATTCATGGACTTGTGATAGTAGCGACATCTGAAGTGAGCAAGTGGCAGCTTTTTTGAATGCCAGATTGATTGTCTTTATGTAATCAATCTGCAGTGTATAGCTTGGTGCCTTCTCTCAGACCGGCACCCTAATTGCGTAACACATTTTCGTAAACGATTACGATTAATCTGTTTGATTTTGACGGTTCAAGAACATTCATTGCGTTCTATATATTGTTGAGCAGAATTTTTATCGAACTCAAGAAGCAATGGATTAGCAATCTGTTTCAAAACGATTCAGATTCCGATTGATTGTGTATTACGCAATTAGGGTGCGGGAATATGCGTCATAAGACTCATACGTCAGCTAGATTTTGTTCGGTGAATTAGTGTTCAAAAAATTTTTTGTAGTTCTGACGCCTTTTGATAGTCTGACGCATTATAAATTCCCGTCTTTTTGTTTTCGCTCAGCTAAGTCCAGCACTCCAGAAGTAGACGACTCAAAGGAGTACTGTAGGTTCTCCCAATTGTATTCTCCCCTTTAAGTTGCTGTCACAACATTATATATTCTTTGGCTGTCACAATAAGTAGGCATATAAAGCAAATGTCGAGAAATGGAATGTGACAATAGATTTTGATTGCCTCAATGCAATGTTTGGAAAAAAACATTTTTATCATAATGTTTAGCATACCCACGAGTTAAATTTGAGATTGATAGAACATTACAATGCAAAACGCTCCTCACAATTTATCCAAAATCTGGAAAACAAAAACTAAAGAAATACTAAAATGTTCGCATTTATCGGTGGCGAAGAAAATTCTTGCGTATAAAATCTTTTTGAGACCAATGTTGATTTTCGAGTGGTTCGAAGGACGCGACAATGAAATGAAAAATCTAGAAATTCAAGCCCTAAAACGTATATTTTTTACAAATAATGAGCGAAGTCTGTACAAGCGATACACGGACATAGATGTGACTAGATACATGAAGTTACAGGAGATACGATGGAAGCGCGCAACTGGATCTGATTTCGGAAATCTTCGGAGAATGCTTCAAGAACTGTCCAGGATGGGTGATCCTTCACCGTATTTCACTAGAGCTGGGCGTGCTAATACAGATAATAAACATCACTGTCGATTACGATGTTGTCGATGTCGACAGTGTCCTTGTAACCCGCATCATCGTCATACTCACAGTATGTCAATCTGTGCGGAATCTGTCTCTTCAAAAAGGCCTGCCAAGAAGAAGCATACGTTTAGCTAATACAAAACGAATTCAGTTTTCAGACGTTTAATTTTTCTTATCTCAATACACATCATTTCATTTTTGAATACATATTTAATGTGATGATAACATTACATATTACATAAACTTAGGTAGGTACACCTTTTCCCAGGGGATAACAGAAACTACAAAACGCCAACCCTTCCCTTTTGAAGATACTTAATAAATTACGTAGGTACTTATGTACCTACTATCTAAAATTATTCAGTTCGTGCAGTTTGATAGCAACTTAGAATAAGGCTAGGCTAGCAATTAGGAAACGCTCCCGCAAACAGGCGCGGCGCAACAGCACGACACAAAGACACCGCTCGTCGCGCGAGACGTGCGACTTGCGCGTAATTTTGGATAGTAGGTACATACATAAGTTACCTTTTTTTTTTTCAACAAACAAACAACGTTTTAGCTTTCAAGAAGTAGGATCACTAAAGCTGCATTGAATTTGATTGTGATTCTTTTACTATAATTATAGACAATAATTCTTAATCGAATCATGCTAATCTTTGATTTAAAAATCAATGATTCACTTGCATATTTGTGCTGGAAACTTAATTTTTCATCACCATCATTTGTACTCCCAAGTGTGTAAGAAGTTATCCCCTTACGGCGAAGGGTTGCTTCACCATTTCTTGAATTGGCAGGTCAAGTTTTTCTAGGACTGTCCCTAAAGTGTATACAGGGACGCCGACAACGACTTCTTAGAGCTACCTTTTCATTTTTTAACAACATTGACCAACGTAGCCGTTCGTTCTTTACGTGTTCTACAACGTTGCTTGTTCCGAATTTAGTATAAACGGTCCTGATATTAGGCTTAAGTCTGTTAGGATGCCTTTTCATATATTTTGATTTATAAATTTCTAATAAGAGAACTATTTCAAAGCGTTGTAGTTTAGTAGAGTTACATTTATCTAAGTCCCAAAGCTCGCAACCGTATGTGAGGATAGGTCGCACAAAGAACTTGTATAGTTGAAACTTAGACCGACAGCGTAGGTCAGGATTGCACAACACCTTCCAGAAACGTTGGCACCACAGTTTAGCACATCTCAGTCGTTCTATTATTTCAAGACTCATCCGTTTTCTGGATAACTGTGGTATACCTAGTCTGTTATCATTAGGACTTTGCATTGCAGATAAAATGTAAAGCTGCTCCTACCTAGGAATCATGTTGTTTTATTCAAAAATAGGTTATGTACTATAGAACCTTATTAAATGTCAATTATTGCAAGCTGTCAGCTGCCATAGCACTCCAAGCTAAACTGATACAAACCAAGGAAGCGACGGCAAAAAGGCAAATACTTACTTAAAAGAGATTTAATGTTTTTTTTTGGAAGCCTGACCTAGGTGTACGTTTTTTTAAGCTAGGTACTTGAAGACGTCTCAAGTAGTTTAAAAAAACGTAGACTTACGTAGGTACTTTTATTGATGTTATAACATCTGAGTCAGCTTGTTTATGTAATACTGAAAAGCAATGTTATCGGGTTCATTGTTAGAGAATTCACCGTTTTGTTTAAAAACAAACTGCCGGCACAAATGCAACATCTAATCGCAGCTTTTATGCTGTTAACAGTCACAAATTCAGTTACTCTGGGCTGTTCAAATCGACTAGACTTAAAATGATCAACAATTGTCTAGCCTTAGCTATAATGTGGAGAGTGGTATATGGCGGGGCTTCTCAGTGCACGTCGACTGAAGTGAAGACTCTTCTCGAAGGGTGTGACCGGCTTGTGGGATTGAATGTGACCAGCGTCGGGGGCACCATGGTTAATGACCACAATTGCGACGTTCTTCTTCCGAAACAAGTCTTCATTGAAGAACCGCTGTTCCAGTACCCTTTGGCTGATTCAGTAATCTTATTTTTATCTTTATTGGACTTTAGAATTTATTTATAAATTCCACTATGTTTAAGTTGGGAAGTCAGTCATTAAGTGTGTTTTGGTTATTCTTATCACAAGCTGAACCGATGCTCTGTCGATACAATCTTGTTCTTAATCTAGCTGACTTTTGCATATACGACAGGGACACAGAAAGAAGCCAGCTGTTGGCGAGACTGACTGCCCAAACTAAACTTACGGAAAATATACAACAATACTCGCTAAAAGGATTTCTCAACTAACTTTTGATTTTCATTGTTTGTTTTAGAAAAAGTTCTACACGTTAATTATGGTGGATCCAGATGCTCCGCCACAGTTGGAAGGCGAATTTTACCTTCATATGGTGAAATCTAATATACCAGTAAGTAATGTCGATCGTTATTTTAGTAGAGTAGTTAGGTATCTAAGTATTTTTTCACTCGTAGATTTGGAGTTGAAGCAATAACCTATTTTACTTGAGAGCTGAACAACACTTTGCATGGAGAGATTAGAGTTAGAACGGCAATTATGAAGATGAATTATTAAAATATTGTACCAATACAAGATGCAGTGGGAATGATGATATAAATTCAAGACAAGGACTGAAATAGCCAGATGAGATACGGTGACGACGGGTAAACTGGAGTTTAAGGGTCTCATGAGAATGAAGCCAAAAACTCGAAAGCCAAAGCACCATTTAGCACCGCGATTTGTTCAATACCTACATAGGTACATAAGTAGGTACATTATTAGTCAATTCGTAAAAACGTGTTTTATTTTTCAGGGACTGGCTTTGAAAGCGAAAGAGAGCAGTAAAACCGTTGGAATAGATTACAGAGGTAAGTTGGGTTACAGGAAAAAAAACCTGCAAAAAAATATGAAGTCTTTGAATACCCTTCTCAATGTGAAGTTGTAGAGGATTAACGAACAAACCACTCTTTAGGTTACAAGCCACCAGCGCCACCTCGCGCCACAGGCCCGCATCGCTACATCATCCTGCTTTATGAACAGGCCGACGGCAACAATTTTCTGCCCACTGTGCCTTCTACACGACACCGATTCTCGCTCTCCAAGTGGCTCGTCGGTAAAAACCTCTGTGGACCAGTCGCGGGAATTGAATTCAAGACTGAATTCTAGATGGCGTTAGGAGTTTCAATTCCACATTGAAATGCGATGAAGTTTTCTCTGAATTTTAGTAGGTAGTAGGTAAAAACTTTACGTAAAAAAAAAATCTTTAAAAATAATATCAGTAGGTATGTAGTTAAGTAGTGTTGTATATTGACATAGATTTAAGCTGTGATACCTAGTTTAACATTAAAAATATAGTTTCTAATGGTTTCTTAATTTTACATAAAAATGTCCGGTAGATTCCATTAATTAAAGGTATGTACTTAGTTTACGATCTTCATAACATAATGCAGGAGAAACTGATAAAATAAAAATGCGCCTAATGACAAACGCAGAGGTAGATGTTAGAAATAAATGAGATTCATGCGTAGGTAGACACATAGTAACTAAATGATAAAGTTATAATTTAACAATAAATTCTTAAAAGCAAAACTGAAACATTATGGAGTAATGAGAATTTCAATAAACGAATAAACAACACATTAAATCATTCTTAGTACTCTCCCAGATGATGGTAGACCTGTTGGCCTTTTTAAAATAAAGAAAGATTATTTTTGAAGAAGTCATAAAAACAAACTATCAGGTTTACGCCGTTAGATTATATTCTTGCAATGAGTAAATATCATAAAGGTGATGGTTTAACACTCAAACTGTTCAGTTCAACGAAGCTAGTTAAGTAACAAAAAGGAAATAAATTTATATTCACTTGTATTTACAATTGAATACAAATACTAAGGGTTAATTAAAACAACGCCTTTACTCTTCGTGCTAAAACACATTTCTTTTGTTTCATTTCAACGGAGAAGTTGAAAAATAATGGCGGCACGAGCTGAGCGTAGGCTGCACACGCGCACGCGACACTTCCCTCTCACCTCGCTTCCCACGCGCCACCACCGTGAACCGCGCCTAATTTATATCAACAAATTATTTTCTCATCTCTAACTACTGGTTTTATCCAAAGTGATTTATTGTTGACGACCTAATGATATACAATTTTTTAACATTTACTTTTCTTTGGCGAATATTGTTACGGGTCACCAAAATAATGCGAATGTCACGTGGTGTGACAGTTCTCGGAATAAACACCATGGTCCATGACCCGGGTGGTCCCTTGCAGTTTTATAGTGGTACTTAATATGTCAATGTATTATAGCCGCTGTTGTTTTCGGACACTTTTATAAAGTATCACAAGGTTTAATTGTGTTTATAAAAGTTCATTCAATTTCAGTTGAGTGTCGTTTTTAACTTGACGTTAAAAATGTCTTCGTATTCGAAAATTTATTACGGGTTTGTTTTATTTTTTTATTATTCGGAGTTATTTAGGTAGTTGTACGATTTAGGAATTGTTATATTTTGAGCACAAACCAATCAATTCTGTAACACCAGGAGCCTACAGTTTTTGCCACAGATTTAAGGTTATAGTGTAATAAAATGTGACTTATTGCTGCGAGGCTTTTATGGCACTTTCGAAAGCAACTCTTAAAATATTATCTTGATGCCTCACGTAGAAACTAATAGTTTTAGACAGGACATTTTTATGATCTGGTAAATTGCTTTCGACTGCGTTTTTAACATTAATCTGAATGTTGGATTACCAAATAATTGTAATAATTTAGAATGCTCTATTAAGGATCATAGTATAACATCGATTAAGTTTCCGGAAACCATAAAAAGGAATTTTCACAAAGCTGTTTCCGGAATGTATGTTCTCAACGGGAATTCCACAGGGCTCGATATTGGGATAGTTTTTGTATTTTAACAAATAAAGTAATCACTTTAGAGTAGCCCTTGAGACTTGCTTTCCTTATGCACGAAACTATTTTTTTCTGAAATAGGTAAATGCTACAAGACGCCACGACGCGCCCGGCGTTGGTATTCTTAAATTGGTCTAGCTAGAAGTAGAAAAGATTCCAAGAGTATACCTATAGGCTCAAAACAAACCTTGAATTCCACTAACATCGTATTGTATCAGTCTATTTTTATTTGAAGGGACTTATTTTTGAGTAATACCCTGTAGGTAAGAGCAATTAGAGTAAGGAAAATGTATGGAAATTTCGTCTAAAAACATCGGAACATGAAGTTTTTAGTTACATGCGTCATGTCTGGCAAATGTTTATGAAGTGTCTGATGTGTTTTAGGTGTTCAATTTGCAGAGGACGAAAATGTTACTATCTCTCCATTTGGAAAATGACCAACCAATTAATTAATAACAAGATCAGCTACATACCTACATGGGATTTTGTCTTAAAACAAGCAATAATGTTTTGGAATGGATTTATTTTACAACTTGCATTGTTTCTGAAATTTTTGCTTCGAACAATACAATGTAGGTATTGTTATCAGCGTTTTACTAAATATTAACATGGTCATAAAAAAAACAATAATTGTTGCCACAAAATCATTTCAGATAAATTAATTCTAAGTAATTGCACACACAGTACATATTTAAAAAAAAATATTAGGTACCTAGGTAATCGAATGCACTAAAATAAATTGTGATGCGATTTAATTAATTTTATAATAAACAAACATAAGTTCCTAGAAGTGTCCTGTAATCATACAAATGTTGAATGAATGATGAATTCCGGTTAACCACAGAATGACACAGGGAGTGATCAGTGCTCTTATTAATTCTAGGAACATATGTTATTCGTTACAACTTTGTTTTTTATTCCTTTTGAGGTGGTATTAAGCTGAAGGTCTTGGCTTAGTTTTGTTACTGTGGAAACTGGAGGTATCGGTGACGTAATGCACCAAAATATTATCTCTAACTTATCCATTGAATAATATTACAGGTAGGTACTTGGTAATAGTGTTGATCGCTGTAGTAGAGACAAGATACAACAAACAAAACGAGAATAATGAGAAAAGGTTAGTTGGAAAATGTCCATTCTTTGATGAACAGTCAGGAGGAGTGGGTACCTACATAAGACTTAAATTAACTGAATTATGACAATGCCTAGGTTCTATTCAGCAGCAGATCAATATCTTGCTCAGTTATTAAAATACATACATATTATCCACTCTTTAGATTACTAAACGCTATTAGAATGCATTCACAGATGACATCACCGAGTCAAGTGCAGGTTCCGTCAAGCTATCCTCCTAATTAACAATTATGTTGAAAGGTAAAAAACAAACAAAACTCTCTGATAGATATCTAATGGTTGAGTTGTCATATCACGGAGTTGAATGTCGCATCTTTTTTGACAGGAAGCTCGTCTATCGTAAATTAATCGACATGGCTCTCCAGAAACACCAAATTACTGAACCGGTTTGGCGTGTGCGCGGGCGCTGACCCGCCGGAAATACTTGCGACGCAACACCCATAGAGAAACTCGCCACGTTTTTCTTAATATTCAAATGGAGGACATTACGGTGCATGATTTCGAACCCTCGATGTCATTAATATTCTACATGGTATTGAAATTTTTAAGTTGCAGGAACTTTTTTTTGTCTTAGACAGTTAAATTTTGTAGAGCAGGGTTGTGTTTTTTGTTAAGTCAGCCTTGTAATTTCTTTATCAATGTTGAGGTTAAATGTCACTTACACGTCATACGAGTACAACGACAATGTCTATTTGTATTTGACTTTACATAATTTCAAAAAGTTTTTATTTACTGGGATTTGTTGTCAAAAAGTAAGTAGGTACTTACAAAGTCGACTATACAAACCGACATGAATAAGTTGTACCGATATACGGTTAAAAAACTATAATACGCCATGTTCTAGAATATTATTGCCACAGAGCTTTGAAAATTAATGGCAATCAATTTTCTTATTGAAGTAGGTATTTATATATTCAACTTATTGTCCTATAGATTTTGAAAATCTTAATTTATAGATACGTGGACTAAATAAATTATATTTGATGTCTTTTTTGAAAGCAATAAACAGTAGGTACACTACAACATACTGATCAGCTTCATCAGAATATTATTAAAGATGAGAGAGACCGTATGTTTATTTCGAGACTTGTCTAAATCGTTACAATATATTCGAGAAAAATAAAGTCAGGGGAATAAATTGGTATGCACATTGACTACCAACTTAAATTGTCCGTATGTTCAAATCACAGCTGTCAATCTTTGACAGTTTTATGAAATGGCTATAACACGGTAAACTGACGCAAGGTGTCGATTTGTTAAATGATTAATGTCTCTGACTGTACCTACTTCAATTTATTTTCGTGTAAAACCACTTTAGAATTTATTTACCTACGTATTTTCACTGAGCCTGCCATTCTCGCAACGTACAATAATAGTCGGATAAAATAGTCGCTCCACTTGCATTACATAATATATTTGAGTAAGCATAAGGATGAGAAAAATAAACATATTACAGAACATTGACCGATTAACACTGGCCAAGTAAGAGACGCTGCGGGCGATACCTGGAGTCGAACAAGTCAAGCCATGGCATTGCCCGCTCTGTTCCTAATTACATAAGATTACATTCTACGGCCAAAACGTTTGGTTATTGAATTATATACATTGGATAAACGTGTAATTGACTTAATAAAACCATTATAGGTACATAATTAGAGATTTTTTTCTTGGGGACATGACCACAAGCAAGATTATACAAATTATCAAGAATTATGTATATGTATGCGTATACGATCTACATTCATGGTAAGAACTGTTATTAGAAATTGAATTTTAGTGATATCAGCTTAATGTAGGTAACTGGATTTGCATTGTATAAACTCTATCTCCTTAGCGATATACACGTTGATAGATAGATAGATTTATTTATTTGCATAGAGTAATTAATACAATTAGGTGTTGCAATATTTTTCTTCAATTTTTATACATGTTGCCTCATGGCATGCAAACATTTGATTGACTTAAAGAACAATAAATTATTCTATTTACTTAATCTCAATAATGCAGTTTTTTAACCACCTATGAATGACTTGTCTTCATATTAATTTCATAAACTTACGGCCCTGTTTCTAGTATTTCTTAAAGTCGGGAGGGATCATTAGTTTGAACAAACATTGCTATTTCTAATATTTTAAAGGCATGTAAAAGTAAAAAGACAATATTTTTTTAAACAGATAAGCAGATGTCGGTCACTAGAGATTAAAATAGATCTAATACAGCGTTTTTGCGACATAAAAATATTTTCGTTCTCGCTACAGTTGCCCCAGACTATTATACCAAACCTCAATACAGAAACAACTACACTGTGGTATGCTATCAATACTGTCTGAATGTTAACTTTTTTTGATGAACTATTTAATGCATAAGTAGCTGAACTTAGTATTTCACATATGTCATCAGCTTAAATTTTCCTTGTCAGGCCATCAATTGAAATTCCCATAAATATTGTGTTATTGATCTTATCTATTGTTTGTCCCTTATAATTTATATCCATTTATGTGTCCAATATTTTTTGATAGCAGTGCATTACTTTTGTTTTATCTAAATGTATAACTAAGTTATTTGTATAAAGACAATAAAAAAAATAAAGCGTACTATTGACATAAGCTTCATAAGACTCTTTATTATGACATTTAATTATAAAAGTGCAGTCATCATTACAAAGGACCATTGGGAAATCATTTACATACAGTAAAAATAATAAGGGACCGAGTACGCTACCCTGTGGGAGACAAAAAAAAAAGATGTTTACTCTAGAAGAAGCATAATTTTCTTTCTTTTTTTATTTTTAAATTTCTGTCTTGTTTTTGCGTCCTTTTAGGTAAGTTGTATTATGGTTATGCACATTTCCTCGTATACCGTATGTTTCAATTTTACTCAAAAGTATGTCATGATTTACATAATACAAGGCTTTTGATAAATCAGTGAATAAGGCACATATATTTATTTTTAAACAACATTTGGCATCTTCGAAAAGTCGAAAATAGCCATAATTAAATTATTATTTTTTCTAAATCCCTTCTGCTCGTTGCACAAAATATTATTTTTTGTCAAAAAGGCGTATTTTGAATTGTTAAACACTTTTTCTATTATTTTGGAAAACATCAAAATTAAAGAAATTGGTGTATAGTTTGAAATTTCATCTTTGGCGTTATTTTTATAAAGTGGCTTCACCATAACTATTTTAAATTTATCTGAAAATGGTCCAGCTTGATAAACATGCGTTATTTACATGAGCTAGAGGGGCAGGTATATAACTACCGACATATTTTATAACCTTTGTAGAAACACCGTCATAGCCAAGGCTTTTGTTGTCTTTCAAAGATTTAATTATGCGCATGAAATCTTGATTCATTACTGGAGGTAAACAAATGGAGTGTGGATTTTCCTTTAAAACATTTTAAACTCGCGTTGTGATACCGCAGTTAGTTGATCACAAGGATCAATTACTACTTTATTATGACATTTTATTAGAGAGATTGGTTCACTTATGTTTTTATTGATATTAATTATTTGCCATGCTGTGTTAGGTTTACTTCTAGATTGATTAATTGAAAAAATTAACAGTTTTTATAAATTTACACGAAGAATGGTTGGTTTAAATCAATGTTACCAAAGTAAATGTCGTTGTTTTTTGTTACAAATACGTATGCCTCGAAACACCTTTTTTTTCAGATTTTATTGTGACTTTTTTATAAGGAAAACATAAATAGTGTAATAATTGAAAAATTTCCATGAAGTTAATATGTGGAAAAGTTTGACCTAATTATTTTGTTTACCACGATCTTTTTTATTGTTTAGGAATAACTAAATAATGTGTGTGTTTTTATATAACGATTCTTCAGGATCTTTTGTATTGTACACGTCACAAAATGATAGACTTTGGAGATGATTTATAAAAGATTAAATTTTTCCTTGAAAGTGTCTCTTTGCATGGTGTGCCAAGATTTTACCAAGCAAGTTTTGTTTGTTTTCACATTTTTATTTGTGCAGTATGATCTGACAATCAACAGAGTTATTGATAATATATCAGCAATCCATTAAGAGGATTTAGGGAGGTCATTTGCAACCAAATGACTCCACTTATGCAAATGTTTATAATTTTCAAGTTACTAGATATTTCAACTGCGGTAGCGACTCAGACTCTATGGATGACTGAAACTGAGATGCCAGGCAAGTGCGTGAACTAATTAGCCATTTCAACCAAAAGTTGTTCAATCCGTCCGGTCCCGGCGATTGGAACATTGTTTTTTTTTAAACAAAAAACAAAGGCATGTTTTTTTTTTAATATTATTGTCTGCTTCTACTTCAAAACATAATAATCAACCATAAAATGACAAATATCTTAAATCAGAGTTATTCATCGTTAATTGTTTTATTATTTTGAGCAGGTTATTGGTTTTTTTTTTCGATTTCTACGAACATCTACAACTTCCGCCGAAATATTACCATAACCTTGTATAAATACATAGGAGTACTATGAACTATATCGGGTGTAAAAAGACACTTAACAAAGCCGAGAGTCACTTGTATATACGTCAATGTATTTTTTTTTGATGGGGTTGTCAACCCCTGGAGCCTTCTGGTTACGGAGATATTGAAGGTCAAAAATCCAACTTTTACTGACGTAACGTTACGAAAACGAGTAAGTGAGTTCGTATATTTAAAGAGTCTGTTTACAAGGGATGGAAAGATTGATGGAGATGTGGAAATGAGAGTGAATGCGGGAAATAAAGTGAATGTTGCTACACATTCATTTGTGACCAACCAGTTGATGTCCAAAAAGGCACGACTGACTGTGGTGGTGCCAATGGTGTTCCTACTCTTGGGTATGTATGGAAGTGAATGTTGGGTGTGGCAAAAGAAGCATGCAAGCAGAATTAATGCTGTGGAAATTAATGTTGCGAAAATGCGTTCCATGAGAAGCGTGTGACTAATGATAGGCTGAGGAATGATGTGATCTGGCAACGGTGCGTGTTTAGTACAAAGGGTGAGGATTCGACAAAGCTTACCGCAGACTCCTGCACACTGCTTAGCGCTGATGAATGGCTTCGCGGCGCGTCCAGATGTCTTGAGTCCTGCTACACTTCACTACACATGTATTCCATAGGCGCTGTGTTCGTATTAATCGTATCTTGAGGGGGTGGTTATGACGAATACCCCGAAAGACCGTTCTGTTTTAGAAAATGTTTTATAGTGCGTTGAGCACGTTTCCCGTTAAGAACAGTTAGTGTCGCGAAAAACCACACACGGAAGCATGGCGCTACTGTGCTCATGAGTAGACCAATCGGATTGCTCAGCCAATGAACAAAGAGAATGTCGATTCACTAAATCAAATCAAACCCTTATTTATTACAAATAAAAGCTTAATTTCTTAATTCTAAAAGCTGAATCCGTGTTAGCAGTTTGAGCGTCGAGGTCAACCTCCCTTTTTACCATAATAAATTCAACATTAATGATGTAACTAATATCTTGTCGCAATATAATTTAAACTCAACTGTTCACAAGTACTCTCGAAGAAATCTTCAGGAAGTTGGCGGCCGAATGGATCGAAAGAGGTTTGTCCTTGGCGAAGCGAGACTGACAAATCTACGTTTCGTCGACGACGTTGTTCTTGTCGAGGAGACAATACAACATGTCCGGAAATACCTTTACTTAGCCAAGAGTAGCCTCTTTCCAGGCGAGGCAAGATAAAGAAATCACAAGACGAATGGAAAACGCCTGGAAGAGCTACTGGTCTATGAAGGAACTGTTCAAGGGTTAATTTCTTATGGCACTGAAACGAAGGCTCATGGACATGTGTATTCTTCTTGTTTTAACCTATGGTGCATAGACATGGTCTTTCACTAACATCCAAAAGTCCAAACTCAAAGGCCAAAGGTGTCAACGAGCAATGGAACGCAGTATACTAGGCGTTAAATTAACGGATCGTATTCGTAACACAATATAAAACAAAGTTATCTGACGTGGCTCAAAAGGCTGCTTAATTTAAATGGGACTGGGTGTGACATTTCTTCCGCATGCCGGAAATTTTTTGTGCCCAAAGAGCACAACAGAAGACACAGAGCACACAGAAGATGGTGGGACAAACTGGATAGGTTTCGTCGAAACTGGAAGGAGGACGTACGGGCTCGCGAAAGATGGAAGGAGAGGAGGGAGGCCCATGCCTAGGAGTGGGATCGTAGACTAGTAAAAAAAAGTGACCATGGAGTATCTTGCCCGTTCTTCTCCTTCCTAATAGATAGCTATGTACCTATTACGCATTGGAATGTCTCTTTGACAATTTAAAAGTGTCTGTTAATGGTTTTATTAAAATCAATGGTTTGAGTTCGAGTTTTAAACTTTGAGTCTACGATGAAAGTGATGATGACGTCTGGAGTTCTGAAAATGTTAAGTTTCTACAGGATATGGGCACAGTTAAGGAATAGTTATTTGTTTTACATGTGGGTAAAAGTGTTTTTTGCCGTGAGTGCTTGGATTGAAACCTGAGCTAGCGAAGGGTTCTAGAATTAAAGCACGAGCGAAGCGAGTGGTTTAAAAGAAGAACCCTGAGCGTCGCGAAGGTTTCAAATCACGAAACGCTATAAACTTTTACCCATAAGTGAAACACAACAATTTTCACCACACTACGAGGAACTTGCAAAAAAGAAAGAAAACCAGTAAAAGAAAACCGTCTTTTCAACTAATTCTGACGAAGTCAAATTTTCATCGCATTTTGAGAAATTTGTAAAAACTTGTCGTTGTAAAAGTTTTTGAATGTTAGCGTGGGACACAGGCAGGCCACAACGGGATTCTTTCAAAGGCTTCTTTCAAGTGCCTGTTGTTTTTTAATTCGCTCATGTAGGCAAAGGAAGTGAGCCATACAGCCTTGTCTTTTTTGTCATTTCTTAGTGAGAAGGTACGTTCGAAACAAATGCTTCATACACTTTATTTATTTATTTCGATACACTAAGTATAGTTAAACATTACTTTTATTACCTTTTACTGTATATTACGATTAGAACTATTCAAATTAACATTAAAAATTACATAATTTTATAGTGTTAGCAATAAAAATAAATTAAAAAGCGGATATTTTCGGTTCTGAATAACCAGGTATTTTCGGTTGACAGGTTTTGAACGTTTCTAACTTTTGTCTTAAAAACTTTTTTGTTCCTAACTCTTTGGTTTTATTTAAAACTTCGAGTAAATGTTGAATCGGAAGCCTTCGAATTTTAAAACACTTTTACACTCTAGATAACAAAAAAGGCTTTTACCCACGGAAATCGATTGGTAAAAATTGCAAATAATAGGTAGTGTGGTGAAAAGATTATTTACATATGTACGACTGTTTCCATTGGTTTTTTAATTGGCTCCTCTGTATACCGACCCCAAATACATTTATGATATGCCAGCGTTCCAAAAAATATCACGAGAAACAATATACTTGCGAACTTCCAATAGCTGTAAGTAGTAATTGATACTTCTTTCTATGCCATATTTTTGTCTTTGATAACCAATGCAAGTGGTTATCAAAGCGTTAAGTTATTCATTAATTTTAAGGAAAATTATCTTTGCACTAAATGATTTATTCAGCAACATCATTCACGTGTAGCAAGCGCTGTTAAATGTGAAAAGCCAAAAGCTACGGCTTCCTTCCGGTCGCCCACGCACTGCCCACGCCTGGCCATCCCACGCCACGGTATAATATCAATCAATTCGGCTAAATCCACTTCTATGATAATGCAATAGTTTCAAGTTTATATTGCAACATGGAGTTTAGAACTTCGACACAAACTTGTTTGCTTTTAGGCTATTTTGGTCTTCTAATAGAAGGTGCTAGTCATGGACTTAAGGTTTGAAGCATTTGTGTAATTTGATTAAAGTAAGTTGCACTGATATGAAGTTTAAAAAAAATACAGATGGCTGATGTGGGTAATTGTTAGATCACCCTTTTGTTTACGCAGGAATGGCTGAGATATGGCAAGCACTGTGTCGCATTTATCATCCTTGAGTGCGTGTTACCATCAGAAAGTATACACAGCATAAAACACACATGACTCTTACACACGTTGTCTACATCTATCATGTGCTCTCCAATTGCAGGTATGCTGGAAGAGATTTCTTAAGAAATAAGCATTACCTTTGTACTTACTTTACCGTCTCTTTATTCTTCTTGTCTATTTATATGTGTGTACATAAATGGTTAAATAAATAGATAAACAACAACACAAGTTAAACATCCACAATTATAAATCGTTCGTCTGACTGACGTTAATCATCTTTTTATAAAGGAAATTACTTATCTTGAATTATCTTGTGACTCAAATCAGGAAGTAAAAGAAATCCAAGAGAATCCAATAAAAGAGTAACAAGTAAGTAACAATTAGGTACATTCTTACAGGATTTACTAATGTCATTGGTATAGCAATGTTTGGTATAAAGGGGTTTCGTGCTTATCATTGATACAAGATTCCAAAGTAACTATAATAATATGGTGGCTTATTCCATTCTAAACTGCCTTGGTCAACATGGACTACAAGCAAATTTTCTAAAGATTGTAAGTTTACCATAAATAGGAAAACTTAACAAGTTCCATGCAATAGCAAATATTGCTTATTGTTGTTATTCCACCTTACGGCTTTACATACAAATATGGGTACCGCTCCCGATTACAAACAAAACAATAATCTAATAACTCGAAAATAATCAAGTAAACATTATCAACGCGTGCTTTATTGTTAAATAAATAAGGCCAAGTGCGTTAGATAAAGTTACATTAAGAGAGTTTCTAATGCAGTCATCGCCAAATACAGCGCAGCGCAAGCGCGGCCCGTTTCTCAATGGCCGAGATAACTGCGCGAGCGACGTCATGGTTAAATCTGAACGAAGGCTAACTGGAGGCGTTAGCGGTGCCGAAGCAATTAAATTAATTAATTATTTCCTTTCAAATTCGCTTGAATACATCAATAAATATGCCTATTTTTTAAAGAGAACGCGCCGTATGTCTGGACGAAGCGGATAATTTTGATTAAATTATTAATTATAACAGTAATTGATTATACGATGTTATAGGCGTATAACATCGTATTAATTGATTACGAATTCACTATGGCGATAGTGAAGTCGTAATCAATTAATGTCGATTTTTAGTAGAAATGTAATAACTTTGAAAAAATAGTAACGTGTCAACTAATCTCCTTTTATGAATAGTTTTACTCTACCTGGAAACCTGTCGTTTGACCATAAAAAAGAGCATCTAGGCATCTACAATATTATAGGAAGCTTTAAATCTTATTGCTGATATTTAGCAGTTGCCATGCTTACGAATAGTCACTATCTTCAGAAATGCACGTAGGTGTATGTCATTCGCTATGATTGACCAGCAGACGCTTCGCAACAGAGCAACTACGGAATCCAGTGCCACCTTAATGAAAGGTTGGGTAGTGAAGTAACGTAGGTGAGCGTGTGTTGACATTCTTCATTAGCAAGGTTGGACGTGCCGGCGCCGGCGCCGGTCGTGCAGCTCGATGCGATACGATGCGGCGATGCAGCGGCCGTGACACGCGCGAGGCCGTCGTGCGTACGCCACAAATTCGCCGTTCATTGATAAAAACCGACGCCCACTCGCGTCGCGGAGGCTCCATTCACCGGCGCCGTTGGTTGCGCAACGCGCATGCGTGGCCCTCCACCGCCCCCCGCGCTCCGCTCACCTGCCGAAACCTTCATTCGAAGCACTAACAGCCTTCCGCAAAGCTTGTCACTATTTCACCAGAAGACGCGAATGTTAGCGTCTCGTGTTCCGTAATGTTCAAATAAATAAACGCTTTTATGGTACCCGTTTTTACTTAACACATATAATTTTGTTGTTTTATTATTTCATATCACACGATTAAAGCATCCAATCCAACCCATATAGATATAGGTAATGCTGTTTAGCATAATCAATTTCAAATTGCCTTCTTAATATTGATTTCGTTGATGTCTGATCAATCTAGACTAGCCCAACTACTTATGTATGATTTACGCCGAGGTATTCTTGTAACTCGATATGAAATTCTGCATGAATGGAAAATTTATTCCTCTACGTTGACCTCGGTATTGTTATTTTGCGAGCCACTTTGCTCGAGGAAATGGTGGATTATTAAATAATACACAATATACGATTACACGCTTCCCATCTCTAATCGCCTCTTTTCTAACAAACGTAACATTTGAAGTTTTCTTAAGTAGCCGTAAACTTCATAAGCCATTGCCATAAAGATCTAGTAGCTTAGTTGAATATCAAAAGGTATCAAGTTTAATATAAGCTCGATTTTAACGACGATTTTACATCGCGAACATTAAGTAGAGCCATAAAAGGGTGAAGGGAATCTGAAATAAGATTATCGGTTTACATATCGTAATATAATATCAGAATTACACAAGTAGAAGTCACTTCGCTATCACCTTAACGTCTTCGAGAGTTATGCAGGGAATATTAATTGATGTCGAATGTATGCAGGTTTACACGCACTTTTAATAAATAATCCCGAACTTGACTTCTAGTTGATCGCGAACTCGTAATATGTCATAAGGTTCCACCATCCTGTTATGTCGTTTCCAAAATCTTGAATTCATCTAGGATAATAAAATAATAAAAGAAATTGAAGCTTCATCAAAAATAACAAATTGAAGATTGAAATTAAACAGGTAACAAAACATTTTATTGATTGTATACCAAAAACAGTTAGCTTTAAAACTGTTATTGACTTTAAGCTACATCTGCGGCATGGTAATGAATATGTCAAAGTTTTCATGCCGCCAACACGATGTTGACAGCTCATCATCAAGTCCACACATTGGACCGTAATAGTCTACTACTTCTCACTCATCACCTACCATCACCCCATCAATAAATTCAGCCCATAGCAATGCACTGCTGGACACAGGCCGTTCACAAGTTGCCCTACAATCCTACCCAGTTTTGTGTCAGAACTCGCCTACTCCAACGGCTTAGAAACTTATCGTCTCTAACACCCCAAGCATAGCTCGTTCCATAGCGCGCTGAGCAATCTTGAATCTGTGAACCAAACCGACTGCCAGTGTCCGTGTTTCGGCATCGTTTGTCATAACGGGTAGGATGCATGCTGTTGTTACAGACCTATTCATCCATCATTGCAGTGTAGACAAAGAGAAGACTTGACGCAGATTTCCAGATCTTCTGTCGCAGCAAATTAATAATAACAAACTACTGTCGTTTCTTTAATAATAATATTAATATACAACCAGACAGATACTGCCCGCGGCTGCGCCCGAGTGGATGTCGGAAATCATCCCACGGGAACTTGCTACCGGGACACCAAAGTAGCGTATGTCCCTCCCCAGGATGACATTTATCTCCTTGCCAAATTTTGTCGAAATCCGTGCAGTGGTTTAGGCATGAAAAGGTAACGTACAGACAGAGTTACTTTCGAATTTATGATAATTATGTATGGATATATCGGCAGCGGAAGTCTCAATAATAACAATAAATTATTTGACCCATGTCATATTAATCATTCAAGTTGTATGCGAAAAGCAGCTTGATATCTATCTCAGTTTTTTATGCATTCATTAGTTTTAACGAGATTAGAATAAGAAAACCCTATTTTAAATTATATAATAACATGTTTAAAAACTACACATTTAATGGATTTATAATATCAACTAGCACTTCGCCCGTGACTTCGGCGGCGTGGATGTCGAAAAAAAAAAGTTGCATAAGTTCATCAGACATCATTTCGGCTTCTAATGGTAAAATTATTTTTCAAATCGCTTCAGTATTTTCGGAGCCTATTCAATACAAACAAACAATCAAATCTTTCCTCTTTATAATATTAGTATAGATAAAGATCAATATATTAATTAAAAATATCATTTGATTCGTTGTCAGTCGTCGCTGGTGTAAAGCTTTTTATGTTCAATTTAGTTATATTAATATTTGGTAGACTTCTAGTTCTGAACGTGTAGTCGATGGAAATGGCTGGAACAAACAATTTTTAGGAGCATAATATTCCTAATAAGCTTTTATTCCTCTATGATTTCTGCTTGTTGCCAACGTAAAATTCCTCGAAAACATCTATACTAATATTATGAAGAGGTAAGATTTGATTGTTTATTTGTATTGAATAGGATCCGAAACTACTGGACCGATTTGAAATATTGTTTTACCATTAGAAGCCGATATTATGTCTGATGAACATAGGCAAAAAAAAAAAAAAACAAATCCACGCGGACGAAGCCACGGGCGAAGTGCTAGTTGATATTAAATAAATAGGAAGAATTGCATTACTAAATTGGTTTTTCTCACAGATTGTATGACATTTTTTAAATTATTCATTTAGTTCAAGTCTAAGTCAACGCACATAAATTCGGGTACGTATCTTTGAAACGAGCTTGGTTTCTAAGTTTCTAATTAATTAACCGAATGCGGTAGTTTTGGAAAACGGTAAGTAGAGTGCGCGACAAATGCGATATAGGTACGTACCCTAAATGCAGGTTAACGCACCTGAACCAGTTTGTAATTAAGAATACATTTAAATTCATTAAAAAGCATTAAAACTTTCTTCGGCCGATACACATTCAATAAACGACACGCTAAGTGGCCCCACCAGTACCTAAGTAGCCGAACCTAATTATGTTGTGAGGTGTCCATGATGTCGGTACCACAGATCTAACTATGGTGGAACTAAATATATGGTGTATAGCGCAATATAATCAATATCAAATTATGCAGACCTGCACCCTAATTGCGTAACACGTTTTCATAAACGATTACGACTAATCTGTTTGATTTTGACAGTTCAACAACATTCATTGCGTTATGTACATTGTTGAGCAGAATTTGTTATAGAACTTATGAAGCAATGGATTAGCAATCTGTTTCAAAACGATTCAGATTCCGATTGATTGTGTATTACGCAATTAGGGTACTGATATTTTTATAACCCTTTAGCACTCGATATTATTTCAATTATCTACAAAAGCTTACATGCTCAATTTATATGATGGAATAATTATTTTATGTAACAACATAACCGGTGCGAGTTGGTAGATGTCACATGTGTTCGAATTTTTGGTTCTAAGACGGTTTCCTGACGATTTTTTCCGCCTGCTTGGGTTCGAACTCACGACCTCCAACTCGTAAGTCGGGGCCGATACGACTGGGCCACCACTGCTCTTATTGCAGTGTTGAAACAAAAACAATTATAATATTATGGTTTTTTTACTTTATGGAAACGGTTAAATAAATAATTCCGACTTTCAAATACCTACGTACCTCGGCCAAATATTTTCGTATTTTCTCTTCAGGTTATCTATAAGTTTAATACTTATAAACCAATAATCCCACCGTGCCTAATCAGGAATTAGATTCCATTTAAGTCGGACCATTAATTTTTATGTCGAATTTGCATTGAATTATTTAAATTAGCTCATAAAAAAGTATTTCAGCATTAATTCTTGGGTTTTATGTTGAAGAGAATGGTAAATGACCCGAAGTATAATTAAGTATGCTCATTTACAAAAAAAAATGTCAGAAAGAACGATGGAATTTTTATTAACTCCTCGGAGTAATGGATAGTGTTTCCTTCTGTGTTGCGATGTTCTCAAAATGTCGATTAAAATGTGCTAATATAAGCTCAGTGTCGCGTCAAGTGTCACGACTTCACTCACAAGTTCGCGCGAACTTACCACGACGCAGAGGTCAAGGCACCATTTTGTTGATATAATGTTTCAATATAAAGTGATTGTTGTCGAAGCCTGAAGTCAGGGTTAATAAATACTTAAACTAAACTGTACAAGCCGTACAGTAAGAGGCGATCATTAAACGAACTTTAACGTCTCATTTCAAATTTCACGACTCAAGATTTAAACGGGAAATCGACATTTAATGCACTAGTCTCTTATAGAATTAAAAGGTATTAGAACTCGGTATCTGGATAAGACAGTAATGATAGTGAAGAACGAGCATATAATGAGCGTTGTCGCTGGCAGGAAGTGAGAGGTTGATGGTGCAAATGAAAGACAATACGGCTGTATTGGCAAATAATGCGTTTGTTTAGATAGGCGCGTGCGGCGCGCGGAGGCGGCGCGGCATGAATGGACGCGCGTGATTCACTGCGGCCCATTCATAACCGACGCGCGCGCATCACACGCCACGAAAATCAATTCAATGCCACTTTATACCGTGCTGCAATCCGTTTGCGAATTAACGAATCTATTCTAAACCAAGTGCCTTGTCACGTCTGTGTGTCGCTCTCTATATTATTAGGCGACAACTGATTTTAACATACAGGGAAACTTAAATATGCAAGACATAACGATAGCAGTACTTTATTAAAGTTATACCGAAAAACTAAAATAATTTAAAAGGTTAGGCATAGGTACGTGCAGACGTAAGTACCTAAGCCTAATTTAACTTAAAAGTAACTTTATGAAAGGCAAATTATTAAAAACAATGAAACATTGAACATTTTACTTACGTATAAGTAGAAAGTACAATTTATTTACTAGCACACAATCCTTCAGGTCTGATATATATTTTTTTTTTTTCAGAATACCCAATATGTATGCTTAGGATTTTAGGAACATGCTAATTACATAATTTAACCATCAAACAATATCGCACTGCAACATTTTACGAAATAATTTGCGCCAAGTGTAAACGTCTCTTCGTTCGATCCGCCGCCGTAGGTACTTACATGCGATGTATACATACCTACAGTTGTAAGTACCTACATACAGTTGGTTTGACTCGAAGGCAAAAGGTTATGAGATTTCAACCCATAGATTTGCTGATAGCATTTTACTGGACGGGTAATTGTTTGGTGAACGGGCTATTAATTTTATATAATGGCTTCAAGTCCACATTTAAGTTACCTAACGAAAATTATGGCTACGGACCTCATGAGACGCTATTGAAAAACTTTAGTTGGACACAAAGAGGCTGGATGAGTTATAGTAACTCTTGTGCTTGTATTGTTACAGAATATTTTATTATTATATTTGTTTTCCTGTTCTAATGTTATCTTGTATTTGATCTTAAGTTCCTAAAGTGCCTGTCTGAGTCTGTCGTGACGTATGCGTTGTTGTTTTCTCTTCATAATAAATTGGCTTAAAAGGAATAAGAGGATAATAATTTCTTCGTGGCCATCTTGACATGCCTGTCTGTGTCCCAGCAGTGGGAACATTAATGACTGATTATGCTTATGCATCCTGACATGTAGGCGATGGTTTTCATGATGCAGCGTTGTGTGATGATAACATCACACGAGTCGCCTTGCAGAAGGCGAATACTGATAGTCCCCCATCCATGTTCCATAAATCCAAATTGAACTAAGGAGTTTAATATCAAACTTTTCATTAAATCTATTTAGATTCAATGTTAGAACATGTCTGATTAGAAATCATTCTGAAATCTCAGCACACAAAGACACAAATCGATTGAACAATCGATTCTTGGATCTAATACTTCATTGTTCTGTAACGTCAATGAATAAGGCTGTTTTAGATCGTAATGGTAGCGACATACAAGTAAAATACATTACACAATAAACAACTAGTGACTCCATAAAAGTTCACAATTGTGATGATAAAAGGAAATAGTATATACGCAGGAGATATGTGACCATACGCCGATATATTTACAACATACATTTTGCATGGAAAACAATCACACACGGCACAAATGGGAAATGTTCTACAGAAATGAACCTAACAAGGGCATGCATAGCATTAAGGTAAACAATAAATAGTAGAACAAGGCGTTCCAATGTGTTTACAGTTTAAGTGGTCTGCAGATAAGGGCTGCCATACAATTGAAGTTGTTCGCACTGTAAACATGATCCGATTAGAGCAGTCCGTGAATTATATATCAGGCTTTATTTATTACGAGTGTCCCCTCTTTGACTTACACAATATCCGAATTAATTTGAAATTATAGGAACTTCGGAAGGAAATAAATAGGCACAGCACATTTTCATCGAACTTGTTTAGGATATATGATTATGATGATGATGATAATAAGGCACATCCACACCAAAGTTACTTGTTATAGGGCACAATTTTGCGACATGATAACATTAAGTAACAACTATAAGTAAAACTTAACAACTTTTTATTTGTATTGTTGCTTCAAAAAGTACTCGTCACTTCGGTGTGGACGCACCTGTAGAGACATTTTAATTCAAATGAAGTACTATATGATGGTGGATTAATATATATACTTAAGCATATATAAAAGATGATAAACATGACAACACTAAAAGTAAAAAATAAACACATTAAATCGTCGTATCTGCAATAGGGATGATGACTGATATTAAAAATGTCCATAAAAATAATTTAATTTCAAAGTAGGCATAGTAAAAATGGGATAATCGAAATAATCTGTTAAATCGGTGTAAATATGAAGAAGATACACGCTACGGCGCTTACGGCGCGCGGCGCTAGTGAAGTTACATAGTCGTGACGTCAGTCGTGCCCTTGTCTAACACAAATCTTAAAACGTTTATAACTTGGCAATTTTTTAAGCTTTTTCACTTTTTGTAATTTTGTTTGCACTATTTGGACACAAACAATTTATTGTGATAAAAATAAAAAAATTGTCATCACCCCTATAGCTTTACCGACCACCTATTAACAAGCGACGTGGTGGCAGTTTCACATACGCGTGGCTGGCTCTGATGGCCAAGTTCATATCTGTTTTCGGTCACGATTGCAACGCAGGCTAGCCACGTAAGCCGTCACCTCCTTCTGCGAAGCAGTAATGCTCGCAAAGGAGGAGGCGGAGCGCGTGAGGGAGAGAGCCTTGCGCCCTCACGCCCCTAGTCGCCGCAGGAGACGCCCTGGGCGTCGGGAATCGCAAGCAGATTCCCGGCCACCGTAGGCGCGGGCTTGCGGATGGCGAGCCATGGGTAGCTCGCCGTCCGGTAAGGACCAGGCCCGGGTCGACGGCGCGTTGTGTTCCACGCGCGCCTCAAAGAGATGTCAGCACAAAATGACGGGGTCCGATAGGGCCGACGCCTCAGGGTCGCGGGTTATTCCACAGAGAAAACCGTGGCCCTGGCACAGGCAACTGAAGGAACACGGGTGGGTTTTAGTCAGTAAAAGTCTGACACGCCCTCCCGCTCCACCCAGAGCGGGAGAAGTCATTTGATGATTTCCCACCCAAAAAAAAAAAAAAAAAAAAAAAAGGCTAGCCACGTAATAAAGATCCATAATTTACATCGCATTATTGCCCACGGCTCTAAGCAGTTCCTTGTGAAATGAGCAACTAGGCTAAATTGGTTTAATGCTTATCTTACGGCTTGTGTTTAAACCGTAAAGAACTCGCTTCTAGTCAGCGATGCTATCGGCTAACAAGCTGTCGCTATATCGCCAGGTATCGCGTTAAACTGTAAAATCTAATAGAATTTCTACTAACCACGTATTTCATTTTTTGTATACCTATTGTGGCATTTCTATGTTGTTGAAGTTTTTCTTCTTTATTGGAGTTTCTCAACATAATTCATGCCCGAAAGCAATGAATGGCCGTACACAAATCTTGAAAATATCAAGAAACCTACGCTATACGTTTTGTAGTACTTAATGAAGCCTTAGTTAGCCACTTCACTAAGAACTACAAAACGTAAAGTTTGAATGTTTTAATATATGAATGAAGTCCAATCCTAAGTAATTCAAATACGTCTACGTTTGCAGTCACAGCTCAGCAAGGCCGCCATGCCAGCGGTGCGCCGAACGGTTTCATGTAGTGTTTACATATTTGTTGGTGCGTGTATGGCGCTCAAATATTTGCTATTTTTGAAATTCTAACGACATGAGGCAACAGTCGCGTAACATTCCAAGTCCATTTGAATGAAAAGTGTGTCAGTGGTTGTTGCATGAAGTGTTATAAAACGGGTGTTGCGTACGCCCACCGTCGCGCGTCGCACCGTTGGGTTTGTGAATGGAGCGTCGGTCGGCAGCAGCCCGAACTGAGCTGCTCTGCAGCGCTTGCAACAGCACGCGCCTACGTGCGTTTCGAGGTCGCCAACTTTCATTCATAGGCACGACGGTCACATTTGCAACGTGAAAAATCTGCAATCTAATCGCAACTGATGTATAGTAAGTAGCCGGCACGTAACTTGGCAAGGTTTTGGCGTAGTCGGAGTAAGTTCACGCATGTTCACGCAGAATGCAACTTTTTTTAAGATGCTTGTCATTATTTTATGGTTCTTACCATATATTTTTTTAAACATCTGTTTAGAAGAGAGTTAAATAAAGGAAAAAAGCATCTAACGACTCTTGCCAAGTTACGTGCTTGCGACTATAATATGTTGTGCAACATTTTCCTTGTCTGATGTTATTTTGTTTAAAGGTTGGTACTAGGTAGGTATAGTGGTCGTTGGTAGAGCTTTATGACTTCCTGTCCACTTAAGATCGAAAGTTATACTTAGTCGGAAAATTTACTACAAAATAACGAATGTAGGTAGGCAGGCATACTTAAAATTACAGTTTCTTTTGCATTTGATGTAGTGTAGAGCTTGTTCATCACGATTCTGTACTCTTGGCAAATTAATCGTAACTGGCAGACTCAACAAGTTTCTTTCTACGATTTACTTGACAATATATGTAGGTAAAGTTCATCTGTTCTCAATTAACATTCAACAGCTACTTATTTTACTTGGCAGAGTATTTTAACACATTTGTCACCACGGCACCTATACTTTGGTATGTTAGAGTTACAAAGCATGAAAGCAGTAAAAAAATGCAAACATGCTAATATGAAGGTTCAAACAATCATAGATACCCATTTAACACCTGGAAGTTCATTGTCATTCTGATCGAAGTAACTGTTATTTTAATTATACAGTGATTTTTATTTACTAAAGCTATGAAGTGAGAGATCTTAGGTAATAATATTAAATTTTTATGAGTACTAATAAATTCGAATATGACAGCAACAACATATGTGTGATTGGTTGTCGCTAGAAATCGTTATAATATAGATTGATGGGAAACCTACAATTCAAACGAGCGTCTATTATACAGTTTAAATCATGTAACCCGACAACTCCGAGTCTTCTATGGCGTCTCAAATATTCCCGTCGTTCATTGACACGTGCCAAACCAGTTTTCGGGCAAGTTTTTCGGAATGGTCGCTTCCTTTGTAAGAGTAAACATATTCAAATGTTGCGATTAATTCATAGTTAGATAGTGCCATGGTTTTATGAATGGAAGCCAATGCAGGTGTGTGGGTGTGAGGCCGTGTAACCTGCGCGTGCACACATGCTCGCGCGGATTTGCATACTGGCTTAGCAAGCCACGTGTTCCTCTCAAGCACAGTTACCTCAACAATATTCGAGAAGTTAATTTTAAATGTAAATGATATTTGAAAGTCAACAGTTTATAATGCACCCAGGAAATGAGATCTTTCAATGTTTGCAAACCGATCTCCTTCCGGGTGCGTGTTAACAAAACCAACGGCTTCAGGGAACCGTTTCTGAGCTCGTGCACCGACAATTCGTAACTAACAAAATGTTTTATTTATCTAGTAAGTAGCTACTTATTATGTACTGAGTACCTACTTAACCTAACTTCCTAACTTAATATATAAAACATATTATAAATTCGAAAGTAAGTTGGATTGTTTGTTACGTTTTCACACCAAAACGGCTCAACAGATTCGGGTGAAATTTGGCAGGCAAATAGACCATATCCTGCGTAAGGACATACTCTACTTTTTATCCTGGATAGCATATGATGTCACGGGCAACAGCTAGTGTGCTTAACGCTAGAAAATGGAATTTGTTTCACAGTAATTGTAGTGTTGAAACGTTTTTCGGTAGGTACGTGGTTTTTACGGTGTTAAATTGTCTCTGAACAAGGCTCCATCTAGTCAAATATGATTACGAAGTATCTTTCAATATCACACGATTCATTGTTTGTGCGGTATAATATGTGCAAATGATATTGGTGATAGAAAGAACCTACATTGTGTATTATTAGTAGAGGTGTTAATTTGTAGTCAAACATTGCTAATGTTTTTACAAAGCAAAACTTTTATGTGAACCGGTCAAGTGCGAGTAGTCTTTAGGGTTCCGTATATTAAGAAAGTGACGTATGACGGCAAAAATTCAGGCAGTTTTTATCACAGCAAAAAATTTACTGAATTGCTCTGGATTGATGAATCTGGCTTTTGGTTTAACTTATAAAAGTGATAATGTAAATGTTTGCATACAGAATGTTGAAATATGGTTGTGATTTAATGTATCATAAAAGCTATTACGTATGACCCATATTTTCAAAACAAATGTCTATTTTATTCTAAATATATACCGTGGTCCGGGATCTTTCACTCGACTAGTCACCCAAGTCCCACTGGCAATGAAACTATGCCTCATGCATAGCAGTGGATGCTGCTTTATGCTGATGCTGATAATGAGGAACTGCCAAACTGACTGATAGATGACAGAATCGAAACCTATGTAAGGTTTCCCTCAGAACCATTTTAGTACATATAAATTGAATTATACCTTCCACCATTTATCAGGGCCTTAAGCAGGCTTCTTTAATAGTTCGTTAGGCACAGTCATTAGGAGCGATATCGCGAGGCACGCATTGTATTCATTCTCCACAAAGGATGAGAGTTGGTACCACAAGCGCCTAGTTAGCATGATTTATGGCAAATGCGGTATCTGCCAGCTTCAATACTCGATTCCATATATGTTTGGTCCTACTTGTACTATTGTTGGTGATAGATATCTTTTGAGGTTTTTTGGTTAAGTCGATTAAGAGTTATTTTTTTTCATAAAGTCAGCAAGTGTTTTATACGTACAGCCTGAAATTTATATTGGAAAATACGGCAGATTACCTTCTTGGCTTTTACATTTGGGAGAAAATTAATGATGGTTTGATGGAAAACAAATCAACTGTCTTGTGGGTACAAAAGAAGAACGAAATTCGTCATTTCGATACATTTAAACACTGAATAGAGCCAAAATTTCATTCAAGTTACATGAAAACTTTTTGAAAGAACACAACACAATTCACATTTTCAATAACGCAGTAAATAAGACAGCCAATTAATGTGCTTTTCAATATACAGTGAAGACAATAGAAACACGCAGATAGTTAAAGCTCAATAGACGATCGCGTGCTCGAGTCAAGGGCCTTCGATGAGCAAGACACGAGTCATTTCCGGCGCTAAAGGCTCGTGTCGCCGGCGCGGGCGCAACGTCGCCGATGTTGCAACCGAGAAGAATCGCTGCCAATAAATAATCGTCACTTTCATAAACACTGAGTCATGTACAAAACAAGGTTGCCAGTTGCTTCTTCGTGTTGGTGGGCTGAAGATCGTAACGTCTCTTGCGCAATCCTCGGCCTCATCCCTGATCACGGATATGTGGGTGATAATTATTTTTTATCGCCTACGCTTAGCTTTGTCTAAGCAAGTGTTAATACAGTGAGCTGACAATCGCAACTTTCAGTTGGTTTGGTTTAATGTCGAGGATTTAGAAATCTATCGCTTTGATATAGCTAATCGAGTTAACGCACTTTTTGCGCTAGTTGATAATCCAGTACATGGTCAATCCAACCTGTTAGTACCTAGTAAGACTTGGATTTATGTAAGTAGCTGGTCTGAAAGACCGTATACGATTTTGACATTTAAAGAGCAAGGGTACTTATTGCTGCTGTGCCTTTGGCTATCAATAAATATTTGTAGTGGTATGATATTAGATCAGGTTGACGAATGATTTTCTGTGTCTTTTCCGTACTGGGGATGACTTTCCAAAGTAGTGAAAACTATATGTAATAACATAGTCTTTTATTTATATTGGGGACACATTTAGAATAAATAACTGAACAATACAAACAGAGCACAGTTACTTATTTGTCTGAACTAAGTAGGTTGAACTTGTGCTTAAAGCTATTGGTTAGTACTAGCGTTTTCGTACTTATTTCGGAAAAAATTTCGCAGTTACGAAATATTAATTTAGCAAACAGACAAATACAATGACATATTAAGCGGTCAAATGTCCAAAAATAATTTATTCATATTATAAAGTGTTAGCAAGAAATGCATCGCAACATGGACACATCTAATTATGTAAATGTGTGGAGGTATTGTGTCACCTGTCACTATGTATTGGTGGCTACAAGACATGCGTAGTGGCCACTCGAGCGGTCCCCGGCCGCGCCGGCGCCAACGTCGAAAGCTAGTAACCATCCCAATTTTTCCGTTTCCATCATTAGTAGGTTAAATTCGACATAAAATTTATTTATACCCGTTTTAATATGTATTTATGCAAACTATAGTGACAGTGAACTGGACTTAATCGTAGCATCCAATCGTAATTGATTTCGTTGTCGAAATATGCGTTCGACCGAGGCCTGTTTCCAATAGGCTAGAAGACATTACTTGTTTATTTGAATTTATTATGTACACATTGATTCACACACTCCATATGGGTATGGCCTAATAGATGTTTGAGTTTTTTACCATGACAAATACCTTATTTCAGTGAATTAATATGCAATAATTTTTCACTGGACAGAGACAACTGTAGTCCAGGGTAATATATGGATTTTCCAGCACCTGTTGCTTTTTATAAGGTACAGATGCTTCCATCAATGAACTACCTCTAAAACGTCTTAGAAAATTCGGTACTTAATCAATTTAAGCTGGCGCCGTCAAAACACGGATCCAAGCAGCCATCTACAAGTTTCAATCAAACCCGCCATTCTCAGCAACTTTTGACAGCAGCTTTTAATATCACTAAAACAATAAGCAATTTGTATAGCAGATCTGAAGGGTCGAGTAGTACGACGAAGCTCATCGCGCCTCGTGGGCGGCTAACGGGACTGCGAGGCGCCAGTCGTTACTCTGCGGTATGTGGTGCTATACTGTTCCGAGCAGTCGGTACGTCGGAGCTTCGGATTTGTAGGAACTTACAGCAGCACAGCTGATATTGAACGCAGCAGGATGCGTCCAGAAAACAATCAGTAAATATCTCTAGGTAATAGCATCAGCTAATGATCTTAAACCGGATCAGAACTTTATAGCCCATGTGGTTTTGTTGGTAATCTTCATTCATCATAATCGTTAATGGAAACGATTTTTGTGGTTGCAGTTTTAGACTTAAAAAAATATATATGTATATACTTAAACTTTACTTATAATTTTTTTATACTTAAGGTGCTATTGCCAATCTAAGATACAGCAGGTTTATAGAAGCTTTTTTGAGGTGGTGTAGGAACAACGAAAAACTGGGATTTTTTTCCTAGAGTCACAAAAGATAATTTTTTTGGAGTTTTCTTCTCTCTTTTGGCTTATTCATGAACCTAGTCATAAACAACGTCATTGTCATCGTTTCGTCTCAATAACTTGTATTTCCCTGAACATTGTTCTTGAAGAATGCACATGTCTCTGCCACAGCCATATTTTTATCTTCAAACGTTTTATTCTTTTCCAATTGTTCGACAAGTATTGCGCAACCGCAGCTATACAATAAAGTGCTACTGTGTTCCGTTCCGTGTATCGTATGACGCAACAACATGAAATCAATCCGTGTGGCGGTTGTGTTGTTGATATATGGCCGGCGCCCACGCTGGCTCCGCCGCAGATGAACCCATCAACCGTACATTGTGCACGGTAATGGCCGATTATGAATATAGGTTATACTAACTCAGGCTTGAGGCAGTACCCTTGGATATCCATACAAGGATACTGCTTAAGTGCTTTGAGTAACATGCAAATCAAGAATCTCTCTCTCCCTCGTGGCGCTTCTTGTTGTTATCCAAAATAAGAAAATAGACAAATATTATTTTCGCAAATATATAGAAATGGTGTGACACAGGGTACATGTTTATTGTTTTGAACTAATTGGGTTATTCACTCAGCGAGCGGCTGTTTAGGATAGTTAACCAACCAATTAAAAATCTGACAGAAAGAAGTGGAAACTGGCGTCTGTAAGTACATGTAATCGAACAACAGTTCGTGTAATAAGCGGGGGCGTTACGTAAACAAAGAGTTGGGCGGACCTGCCACCGGGCGCCACCTCCCCGCCCCTCCCACACCCTCGCACCTGCGCATGGGCACATTTTTGCAATCAACACCAAATTGAATAGCGCGAGGCGACGTGACGCGACGACCAAAACGCCTGGCGCCATATAAAATAAAGATTTGGTGATGAGACGCAATTAATTTGTTTACTTTAGATGTGGGCATTCTTGGCGTTAAAAAAACTGTTTTTTTTTTTGTAGTTTACCAAACTACATACATATTTCTGATGAGTTGATGAATTATGTGAGCATTGAATGAAGTAAGTAGTAGTCGTGTTTTGCTGAAAATGCATGAAATAACTTCGGCCAGATCAGCATTAAGAATTTAATCATGAAGTACTTCTTTCCTATCGAAGATCACTAGAATTTCGCATCAGGTAAGTCGATCTAATAAAATATTACCATCCAACAAATGCATGAAACTTGGGTATTCAGAACAACGGAGCTTAGAAAAGTAATCCTGACAAGATGGTAAAGTCGGCTTAGAATGCAGACTAGTAGTCTGATGTTGAATTAAGAATGTCATCATATAATCATAAACACTAAACATGACATCACATGATCATAATAGATCACTATAGGGCACACTTTTGCTGATGAGCAAAGTGTGAAAATAAATAAATAAATAATAATAAATAAATCACTAAACCCATGTTTAGCGATCAATGGCGGGACTATAAAAAACATGGCAAAAATTAAAATTGCTCGGAATGCTTATACATGAAAATATCACATGACATAAAGTCTGCCTTCTGTGCCATCAAAATACACAAAAGTATCGATACCATATTTAGGTATGGTAATACATTTCTTTGTAAATTTACCCAATCCGGATTTCGGTAGCTTAGCTTATCTGTTCGAGCAACTAAACCGAACTTCCTACCATAAAAGGATACCGTAGGAAATTGAAGGGGCAAACATTAATGATTTTCCTTCATTTACATTTTACATTACCAAAAATCATTCTTCAAAAATTGACGCTAACTACGACCACATATGGGGTCGATTCGCCGCCACCTACTAATTGAGAGCGACACTAGACAAATACACCTTTTATGGTCGCGGCGGGTATTAACTACACTGATTGGTAAATAAACAGTATAAAGGATCGTAAGGCCGAGATGAATCAGCTCTCGATCGAGCCGTGATTAGAGGCGATTAGCATGCGCCCGCGCACCGCGTTCGCAGCGCGTCTAGCGGCGCGCGGCGTACCACGTGGGAGGTGGGGCGGCCCTGCGCAGCCATTGTCTTACAACGCGATATAGCATTATAATAGCACTGCTCTTGCACACTATTTATGTAAATCTATTTGAGAATTCAATTTGTCTATTGTAATGTATTCATGAACGGATATTAGTAACTGTAGACAAAGTGATTCTCGTCAACAACCTGTCAACCAGCGAAGGACTGTTCGCTCCATATGATTTTATTTCAGAGTTATGTAAAGGTGAGCAACCATAACTAAACTAGATTTGTGCAAGAGCATTCCTGATTCATACTCAGGCAAGGTCTGATTTATCGTCAATTGTGAAATGCGAAGCTATCATAGATAACAAACAATACGTCATGCTACATTTAAATATTATTGTCGAAGCCATTGAAAAAATATAGAAGATGGCAAAAAAAACGAAAACATATGTAGTAGAGAGGTTATTAACATTTTTTTATGTCTCAAAACTAACTATAAATTTTTACAATCTAAACAAATTACCATTGAGATGAATACTGGCCCGTATTGCGATCATCTCGCCATTTTGTATTGTAATGAAAATGGCTGGTTGGTTTGGGTTGTGCCCGGTTGATGGCAATAGGCTCGCCCCCTATTACATGGGACTTAAACATGACTGGCGAAATGTGGGTGTACTATAGGTACACCTCTGCCTAACCCTTCTGGGATTACAGGTGTGATGTTATGTTATGAAAATAAAGTAGTTTCGCCTAGGTACTATATTTTTTCCTTAGAAATATGGTATTTAGACCTCAAATATAGCAGGATACTATATTATAATAGTAGGGTTGGCAACCCTATCATATCCAATCGCATACCAGTTCAACGATGAGTTGCCATCGCTCCCATAAATAACCCTACTGTAAATACTAAAGTACCTTCAAACTACTTTAAGTCACAATAAACTGTCACACCATCTAGGCGGTGGGTGCCAGTCTACCACAGCGTTTTCATAAATGGAAGAGAGCCAAATCTAAAACACACGTTTTTTTTTACATAGGTAAATTCATCCTAGATCATGTATCATTTAGGTCAGAAGTTAACAGGAACCGCAGAAACAAGTCATGCACCTGAATACATGGAAATAAAACGTACGGACACAATTCAAAGGCACTGGTGAAATGACGAGTTTGGGTCAGAGATCGACTCGCCTTCCATTTGTCTGCACGTAGGTACTCTGCGAGCATCGGCGCTAACAGGTACCCAGCCATATTCTTGTCCTGTCACTATAATGTATGATCCTCGCAGAGTGATACCATCTCGATGCATTTCTCGCACTGATATCAGCATTAAAAACGATAGCCGCATCTGAGTGGCCTGAGAATCTGTGTGAGTTATTGCGCGCAGAACGCCACTTGCCAGCCGCGCGTGCGCAACGCTGCCGCACGTTTTATTGGTGTCGGCGCCATCGACAACTTTCTCGTCTCGCAGACAATAACGCTCAAATTGGAAACCAAAATGATTTTTATAACTCGCGTCTACGCATCCAACGTTAGCTTGAACTCGGTCGCCAGTTGCCTACACGTGAGATGTCGTAAATTCCGACATCGTAGGACCACTTAACGCAGGAGCGATACTCGGAGTTATTCCGACTGTTTGCTCGTTACGGTGGAGTAGGTACTTCTAACGAAGGCACCCAAAAATGTTCCCACAGTCGTCGATCACCGCGGTAAAAAAACCAAGTGTCTACGAATTAACACGTCCGTGCGTTGTGTGTGTATGAAAACACTCGGTGGCCTCGCAAAGAGCCCTCGTGGTGACGGAGAGCTGTCGGCGTCGCCGAGCCCTGACTCCTGACGCGACGCCACTATAGCCCGGCGCGTAACATAGCTGTGCCAGGTCTTTAATTTACTTTAATTTGAAATGTTCAATATAACAAGCGCACAGTTTCAAGGGTTCTTGGTAATGATGGCTAGTCAGTGACGCATGCAAGGTGTTGTTTACGCTTGTTAATCTTCAACGTTTACAACAAAAAGCCTCTACTTGAACGAAATACTTTGTATCTGCATGCGAGGTACTTTATACGTATGGTGGAGTGCGTGAGGTAGACTTCATTACCGTGTTGGCGTGTTGTCGTCATCCGCGACAGTTACGCGGGGCCACTAATGCCATGTACAAACATGAGCAATGCGTGTGTGAAAACTCAGCCCTGTTCAGATCGGACACACTCGTAAATGCACAAAGTAAACTACACTTAATCTTTCACTTTGTGCCGCTTAGAGAGAAATTAACAAAGAAATGTTACACAAACACGGGCTATGCCCAACGTGTTAGCGCGTTCCTTTGCTGATTGCGGGAATTCACCAATGATATAGAGACGGTTATTAATTGGTGTTAGTGTGCCGTGTGACTACAGTCTTCACTAACCAAAGTCATCTTCAATGCTTGAACTTTGTTGACCGACACATGAACACGTTGTGGTGCGTAGTCACTCTTGACCCTGACACTACTCAAAAGTTGGGGTTGGGCAAGATCACTTGTACAGACTAATAAAAGTAATTACCTACACCAATCTAAATGTCAGAGGTGAAACAAATTAGTTTCCAACTGAAAATCTACTGACCAGGCGCACCGAGTTTATAGTCACGTGGATCAAGTATAATATAAATGTATTTGTACAACAATTTAGATTTGCCTACACTAGTATTACGATAATAATATTAGTTATTACATCTTCAAAACGGCACTACCTCTCTACAGATCATGTGGCAATGCGAAAATAAATGGTCACGTACATGTAACAGTTACGTTTGTAGTTTATTTTATATCGCAATCAGCAATAGGTAGGCAATAATAAGTCGCGCGACAGGGACGCGAGCGTGGCCAGAAGGGGCGAATAAATCAGCATTTGCCAGTAGATGAACTGTTTAATTATTGATTTATTGTGCAGTGTTCCGACCGAGGCGCCAACTAATTGGTGCTGGCGAATGTTCGCGTGACACCGGCCCTGCGCTGGAATTATTGAGACAAAATCGTCCAATATTAAACAAAACACGACCGTGCATGACTTCGTTACCTTTATCTATTGCGAGCCCAGAATATATTATGCTTTGGAATTATATTTATTATTTTTACCCTGATTACTGGTCCAATGGGATTTGTTTTGTAATAATTATACCCGTAGAGCGACTGCTTATGGATTTATTTCCATCCCTTGTTGAGTAAACAAAGGTATTGAAAGTTCCCATACATCCCTGTAAGATTACCAGGAAGTCGATCATTTGTTTAAGACGGTGGCTGAGCATAAATCAATAGTCCTAAACATACGTTATGTAGTCCAATTAGTTATTAGAGTTTGTGTACCTACAATAGTTTACCCGAACAGCTGGTTAGTATACGCCACGGTCTAATTGGATCATAGACGTTTTAATTAATAGCATTTTATACACCTACCATAGGTCTCTAAGTATTGCTATATCATAATGGTACAGCGTACCGATGTGACCCTGATTGATTGATCCATTTTGCAGTTAAATATAAACCCTTTGTTTTTACATCCGTGAAACACTCCGACATGTGAATACTTTGGGAATGCGTCGTTGTTCACCAAATCGCTAACTTCCGAAGTGTTGGTCAACTGAAACGCTCTAACCAAACAGAAACTGGTTGGATGGCTGATGATTTCGCAGTGAGCAATGAGCATGTAGTGAACTTTACCGGACACTGCGCGCGCGTGAACCGTACCATCCGATGTCGCGCAAACAAACATGCGCGTGAGACTCTCCGATATAGGAATGCGCACACAAAACGGCGTAGCTTGTACCAAGATATCATAACTACCGAACACATACGTCTACGTCAAAGCGTAGCACAGATTGGCTACAATCGGCGTAGCCGTAGCGTCGCTGCGCATCGTAGCAAATCCTACGGTAACAATGAACTGGCGAATAAATTATTTTTCTTATTTCGGAATTACCAGGCGTAGCATGATGCGATAATGTAATTCATATTTTCTGTTTACTACTATGGGAGGAACAAAAACGGGGAACGACTTTATATTTAATCGTAACACTTTATTCGTAAAAGGCTGATAGACAAAAAAAAAACATTCAGATGTTTAAGTATCCCCAACCGAATTTGCTTCTCTTTATTCATCTTCAAAAGCACCGCTATGTTATGGCACATTTCTTTAGCTACGACACCAGACTAACATCGACAAGCACTGTCACAGAGGCAAGCACGCACTCGGTGCTCGTTTCAATATTTTAGTAGCGACACAACTCAAACAGAACTCCTTTGTTGGAGGTCAGACGTGTTTGAAGAGAGTTTCCGTGTCACTCGCCGCGTCTCGGCCTTAGTTACACATTAGCAGACTCGGACAAATATTTTTTGTTCTCCTATGATCACCTTATATTGTTGGTTCGAGTTCCTTGTTTGTTGTTGTGACATTCCAAGGCTGCTCAAGTTTCAAGCAGGTTCTTTGATTGACAATTTGACATTGAGGATAACGCCTCTACTTTTTTGAGACTTGCGCTTGTTTGTAGTTGTTAATGAGATAAGAGCATGACTACTGTCGCATGTTCATAGTTTTTTTTCTTGGCACTACGGTTAATTATTTCTGAGCAATGTTAAACAAAGGGAAAATGTATAAAATCTTAGACATTACAGCCCCCCATTATCCACTAAATATCCACAATGAACTGGACAACACGATAAAAATCCTCAAAAAAACATTTGCATAAACATCAAGAGAAGCCGCAACCTGTCGCACACGAAAACTCCAGAAAGACATTCACAAAAAGCTATAAAGTGGCGAAGTCTATCCAAGCTATGCTTAAGTGACAAGCCGCAGCTGCAGAGATAAGCTATCGACCGACATGCGAACATTATGAGCTGCGATTAACATCGCGAACGCACTCCTCTTCGATAAACGAATATTTTGATTAGTCTACTCGTTACAAATTACCAACGATACCAATCCCCGACTAAATATCTACACCTAAATTAATAGAACCTTTTATGTCCTCGGACAATATCTAGGATCATGCGGAAAACTTCCTCAAATGTCACCATATCGCATTAATACCAGATTGCGGGGTCTTAGGTTTGTGCCAGTTTTATGTCCCCCAGATAACACAGTATCTATAGGTAAGTTATAATGTTGATAATAGACACCGCCGCTATAAAGAAACTTGAGCGTAAACAGCCAATAAATAAACATGAAATTATGTTTCGACCAAGTTATTATCTTGTTTTGTGTTTTACAAGGCCATCAAGATAAAAGTCACGACACTTGCTCGCATTAAGGCTTAAGAAACAAAAATTCCTAAGGTTGTATTGTACCATTAATACAATAATAATAATTGGTAGTATCTTAACAAATTTACCTATTTTTACAAAAGGTAATATTAGCATTAATGCTGCTAATACAACTCACAATACGATATTTGCTTTTAAGGATTATTAAAATGCCGCCATGCCGGAAACAACCTATCTACATTTAATAAAACTTTATTTGACTAACTGATTATATTATATATAATAATATCTAGTTTGTGAGACTCGTACCTCGTTCATAATATTAACAATTTTGCATAGATAAGCCAAAGGATAAGTTCTTCTAGAAAAGCTGTTTCTATCTCAAAACCATAAATAATTGATATTTTAATGTCACAAATGATCTGTATGTAACTATGAAATAATGCGATCCGCAAAAAGCCTTAATTAAAATACACCTCTAAGACTTAATTGAGGCTTATTTGTACTGAGATTGAAACCAAATCGGCTTACTCGTAACTAGCATCTTACGTTGTTATGGAGGTGTTCAATCGGAGCAACGTGTTTTTCAAGCGAGTGCCGTGCCTAGCCCATAAGTTATCGTATGTAATAAAATTAAATGTAACACATTTCTCTTTTTCATGTAATCTTCATAATTTATACACATTTTTAGTTTGCGACGTGTATCGGCGCCTGCGGCCGCGTCCGGGCGCGGGACGTGCGCCTGTTGCTCACTTTGTACGCACGAGTACCAACTTGTACTGTGTGTATCGCTTTCGGAATATCATTACATGAACATAAATTTATTTTCGACGTCCACAGTAACTTATGCTTGTTTGCGTTCAGTATTTACTAACTTACGTTGATTACGATTGGAAACGTTTTCGAAACGAAGAGATTAACCGTTTACCTGTTCATATTATGTTTATTTATCCATTAAGCTTTTATGAATCGTTACATTTTGATAAATTCATTATAGTTAATGGTTAACAGTTTATTTATTTTAAGAGGAGGGCTGAACCGATTGCATTGGCTAAGATCTATGAATAATTTCGTCATAAAAGCATAATCTAATTACAAGAAATGTACGAACGTTAAATAGAGCGACCACAAATAAGATCCATTCAATCAACTTGCATAATAAAATAATTACTATTCACATAAACATAATTGATCGCTGCCGTGCTCCGGCGCAGTCCAATTACTCGTCTTGTCCTCTAATATCTGCCTACACGAGAATATATCGCGGCACTCATCGTTGCGCAACTGAATCTTGCGTAATATAATTAGGTTGCCGGCACTAAATGTCAATTGATTCAAGATTTGCTGCTGTACGTTTAATTGATCTATAATCACGAGCTTTCGTCTTAACCTTCTCATCAAATACACTCAAACTATCTGTAGTATTATAAAACAAAAAAATATTTTCAATTCGTATAAATCGAAAACAATGAAAGAGGCAGAGAGGCAATTTGTACAGATATCAACGCTTGAGCATTGAATGGGCGAAATCCATCAACAGTTAATGCTGTTATGTCCGCCGTGATTTATGTAGTGAGGGGCGCGTTCCGCACGCTTGTTCCCGGGAGGGATGCCGCGGCGTCGAGCCTTGGTCACATCGATGAGGATGCAGCGGGGGCGACTACGACTTGGCTCATAACCTGTACGGCACAGGCCAATTCACGTCAATTGCTAGGCAAAAATCTTCACCAGACGGGGTGTGGTGTCCGTAATCGTTATTTTGTGGTTAGCAAATGCAGCATCAGTTTTTAAAACGTCTTTGCTTACGATATGCAGCTTTTATCCTCCATTCTCTACTATGCTTGTCTTCAGCCTGCACCACTATTCCTATGGATATTGCTGATTTTCGCTCATCTGTTTTACTTAATTATGTATTGCCTTTTCCCAATCCCGCGGCCACATCACTAAGAAGCGGTCAGACCGATCCTTGGAAGGCAATAGAGCGCCTCCCGCGGCGGCGGCTACTCGCCGTCTTCGTCAGGTGGCGGGCACAAATAACGCAATAAATACACGCTTATCGCAAATCAGCTCGTCTCACCGAGGGGCGATTTATTCATGAGCCCCGCGCATATGCTTAACCCCGCTAACATTTATCATCGACACGTAGCTCAGTCAATTAAATTAAACCAAACCATCGATGACAGCCTCCACACTAGATACGACGGATTTTGATGCATATGTGTTATTTATTATTGTGTTTTGATTTAATGAATTAAGGTTTGTACTTGCTAGGTACCTGTAACATTACGGCCGTGCGGTCTTTAAAACAAATCGACAAACAGTTCTAAATCGATATATGAATTAAAGTATTTATGTAGTTATAAACTTGCGGTTGGGCATTTGAATTTTATTATACTTTTAGATACCTACCTGCTGTACTAAAACCAACTCATGTATACAGAAGAAGAAGACAGATCTTAAATTAGAATAGAAGAGGCCCTGCTACATTACCTTGCGAAACGCCAAAATTGTTCATTACAATTGTTATAAGAAGTGACTGCTTACTAAGATTTTTCCTAAAAGCAATTATTCATGCAAGCCTTCTAGCCTACTATAAAAGGTTTCACTAATTTTAGTTTACGCAAAAAAACGTAGTATGTTGGTCAAAGGCCTTAACCAAGTCGATAAATACATTTGTAAAGTTACGGACTTATAATGCATTAAAAGTCTCTCGGAGTTCAGTACACTGTTCTCATTAAAAAGTACATCAAACATACAATGGTTTAATAAAAAAGAAAACAAGCTATCCAATCGTCTACAAAACCATAACAATCCATTTCCCGCGGTTTGGGCGTCTAAAGTTAACGGCGTACGTGTTTTTCTTACATTTTCAAGTTACCATGAAGACGGAATGATTCACTGGGGTAATAAGGTTACCATTTTTTATTTTGTAACTCTACTATTTAGAATTAATTAGTACACAGATTTACAAATAAATTGAACCCTTTTTTGTAGTAGGTAACTTCTCGAATACCTACACGAAATAAAATAAAATATTTCAAAATACATTTAATGAGTAGATAATCTTAGATATGCTTACGAACACACCGTAAGTAGCTTTTCATTATAACCTTCAATTTGTGATTGTAAACATCGATCAAGTGTCATTGTAGCGGTTCCTCTATCCGATCAATTCTCTAGTTATGCGAGTCACGTCGCATCTCAATAATAGTGAATAATTTTCATCTGAACATAACGTCAGCAAACAAATATTAATCGATATAACCGATGAAATCGACTATATGCATAATAAATACATAAACAAGTAAAGATGAAGTGACATTTTCAAATTAACACTAATGTTTATCGAATAGGCAAGCGCACATGTGCTCGTTGGTACTTTGTTATCGCCGCCGACAAGGCTCCGCTTTTAACGCGCTAAACGTTTTATACGTTCATCACAACATTATCCTTTCGACACGGTAGCACTAATTGGATAAAACATCTAAACAAAAAACGTCCAAGAAACAAACACTTTAAAAACACGGACGTTCGTAATTTTGAGGCGCAAAGGGAATTCCATTTAACATGTGAATTGGATGTGTCGGGTCGGCGCGAGGGCTGTCATTAGATGGCGTTGAAGAGTGGCGGGCAGCGGTCAGCGGCGCGGGCGCATGACGCGACACCCGAAGGCACCGCGTCAACAGCCGCTGATTGATGGGCAGCCAAGCCACGGAGCCAATGATTGTTAGTGTTTAACTAACAGTTACGATTCAACAGAGCTTGATTGATGGACTAATGATATAAAGTAAACACGCGGTCGCGTCGTTAGGTGTGTAGCATCCGTCGCCTCGAGCTGACTTATTCCAATCACTCAAGATTTGTTGTAGACAGAACGGTTTTAATCAAAACTTGCTTTCAATCTGACGAAACATCAATACATTAACTGTTTTATTACTATCTACGCCATAGGTAGTTATGTGCCGAACTTATAACTACAAACTGAAAGCCTCCAGCAAATTGTTCGATAATTCGTGTTAGAAAATACCAAAACTGATATCAAAAGTGAGCAGTAACTTAAAACAATACTCAGACAGCCTATTTATGCTAAGGAACATCGAATTCTGTGCAAGCAATTTGAGCCGCCACCTTTTTGGGATAATTCATCGCATTATGATGAAAAATTTTACACTTAACGATTATTTCCGGCCGCATTGACCCGTGAGCCCATAGCCGCACTTCGCTCTGGTCCATCACGTACATTTAATATTATAAGCTATTAGGCGCCTTGCCAGCCCTCCATTACTGTGTCCATATCATAATACGGAATTGTCTGTTGAACGCTTAGATTTTATACTTTTTACTTTCATTGAGTATAAAACAAAAAGGCGGGACCGTCGGCGCCGACCATTGTTCTCCGCGACCATTCGTCGCACTTCATGCTATTCACATTCAAATTAAATGCCTTGTGTACAAAATTAATTTGTCTTTTGTCTTAGCTGAGGGCTGGACGACCGCTGACATGTCACTGCGCAGCAGGACGCGCCTGCTTGTCGACTCCACGAGTGCAGTCCGTACCTCCATAAACATAGATGCTTTGACATTTGAACCTCATTGTTTTATAGACCATGCTTGGATTATTCTTCAGAGAGGTAATAATGTACCTACCAAAATGTTACATTCCGTCCGATAATCCCAGTACAGATTTGTTTTCTGTTGCGTAAATTCATTTTGTATTCGATAAGAAATAAAGTGTTTATCCCAAAGAATCGCAGAAGAAAAGTGACGACAGCAAAGAAATACGACAAGTCAATTTGTTGCGACGAAGTTAGCTGTTTCAGACCAAGTAGGTTATAAATACGTTACACATGTCAGAATTATAATGAAAGATTGCTGAGCTTTCGCATTGTCAACAGTTAATTTATAAGTTCTTCGTTGTTCATATAAATGTTCGTTGTTTTATCATGCTTTCATATGTGTCAATTGTAATATATTGTTAATCAATGCCCATTTTCGAGGATAATATTATTGAAAACTACATAAGTAAAAATATCGTGATCGGTGGTTAAAGCCTCGCCTCTCATTCACGAGGTTGTGGGTTCAAAAGCGGGCAAGTACCAATGTGACTTTTTAAATTCATATGTACTTTCTGAGTTCATCTTGGACATTTCTGACATTGGGGAAGGAAAGATATCGTGAAGAAACCTGGAGTTATAGTTAACATAAATCTGAAATCGCCAACCAGTCTTGAGCAAGCGTGGTGATCAATGCTCGTGCCTTCTCTGCTTGAAAAGAGGCCTTTGCCCTACGGTAGAACAATAATTGGCTGGTATTATTACTTACATGTACATAATTCTAAATATTTTTTCGAATATTTTTGTATGGTACTTATTTGAGTTGCATCATATCGATTCATATTGTGAGTGCATTTCAACAGCGTAAAACACCATCGTTAATAAGTCTGTCCAAAACGAACAAGCGCGCACGCATCACATTTGTTGTGAGATAGCCGTGACGAAAACATTGCACCCCGCCTCTCTAATAACGCATCTTTAGTTACGTATAATTAAAAACTCAAACATCGACAACTAACAAATCACGGCGGACCACGAGCACAATGAATCATCGACCATCAATTAAGCTATTATTAAAGATAAAGAACAGATAGATATAGAAATCACAAAATTATCTTCTACGAAATTAGAGTCACTAGTGAATCACAGCCACACCCGTGACGACTCACTTCTTCTATCTCGATATCTCGTCTCGAACCTTGAAGGTGGCAAAACAAGCATGACTATCAAAACTCGTAAATAACATAATGCAAGTGAAGCCAGCATAATACTGAACAATGTTAGTGATAAATATATATACGAGACGACACAGCAAGCGCGATCGAGATGATATCCCGAGTGGTCTCAGTTGTTAATTAATATTCGATGACTTGGCAAGACTGGGATGATTGGAACAAATGGACGATGACTGGAATAGTCATCAGTGACCACTAATTTGCGTTGATTGTTGATAATTACTTTCTTACACATAAAGACCGACTGACCACAAGTCATATACCAGGAACGACAACAATTATCTGTTGCATGCCCTTGTCCAATCCAAATTGTGAAATCTTGCTTGAAAATAACTTCAGAGAAGAGTAACAATGCTGCCTGCCGTAACTTCAACTATTGCCTTCGCTATTTCGCCCGTGTGAGTGTCGGAAAATATCCCACGGGAACGTGCTACCATTTTTTTTTTCATATAACTCTATTGGAATACACGACGCACGCCAGTAGATTTTTCCGATGTGTTCAACAATCATCGTCATTTTCAGCCAACTTACACAAAACCGCAACGAAATATACCTACGCCTAAACCTTTATCATGAATCACGTCCATTGGTGAAAACCCGTATGAAAATCTGCTCGGTAGTTTTTGAGTACATCGCTTTCAGTCAGACATACAAGCGCGGCGGGGAGACTGTTTTATAATACGTAGTGATTATCTACGTTACTGATTACTGTATTGCTCATATTCTAACACAAAAAAAAACTTGTCCAACTAATCATAACAATGAATTAGAACTACAAAAGCTTCAACAAACAACGGGAATGCCAATCAATAATGATTACGGCAGCGCGTTAATGCGCACGGATGTTGTGAAGTCTCACCGAATCGATGCGAATCTCGGCGATCCCGCGCGTGAGTGAGTGGTGAATTCGCGGGTAATTAAATTTTGGCGCATGCGCGCTGCCGCCGGCGCAAGAGCATCCGACACCCTCGGTGCGTGTAGTTGCAAACCGACGACAGGCCCCATACCTAGTCAATTAATATTCGACACACGGCACACGTTTTGGGTACAAAATAGCCTTTATCGAAAATTATTTATCCACCGCATCTTTACAAGGTTCCGCAACTGCATTTTAAACCAAACGCTGCTTACATTCTAATTTGTTTCAAAACAGCATCAAAAGCTATGAACTCTATCTGTCTTGACCTGCAGCTGAAAATACATTTTGTTTTTAAAACTGATTTTATTGCTAGCTTAGCAATAAAATAATAAAATTCAGCGTGAGAGACAGAAACATAAGCAAAGCCATGTGATTGTTATTGGTTAAATGTGAAGAGTTAGGTAAGGACATTTCTCGGAACACTGGGCGAGACACTAAAGGACTCGGCGAAGCGACGTTACCTGGCCATCGAACGGCACTTGAAACCTGTCTCGATCAATCCACCTCTTGTTGCTCGTGTTAAATAAAAACCTCTTTTAAAATACCAACCGAATGAGCCCGTTGACACTTGTCATTCCGGTCCTCAATCCTTTATATTTGTCTTTGAAATGTGATGACAGTGGTACAAATTACGAGTACAAATCTGTACGTCGTTCATAACGCGCTATCTGACGCGTGTGATGGATGCGCGTGCGACGTCGCTCCACTCGGATCACTGCGCTGTAATTAATACGAGCGGTACGGCCTATGGGAATCGCTGTCACTTTATGTCGTTTTCCACTCCGTAAGGTAATACTGTACACTGTCAAGGACTGGTTATTTATTGCTTTCGAATAAGGTACAGAAACAATTATCTGACAGTAAACTTATGTGTATAGAATGCTAGTGCCAAGTGCAAACTGTATAATGGAGAAGGGTGTATAATTTTGTTCTAAACCAGTAAACATAATTTAAAGATAACGAGTGAATCGTAAAACTCTTGTAGTAAATAGGGTCTCGTAGCGGCGCAGGCGCATGCCGCGGACGCGTGCTATTGTTGCGCGCAATTTACCGCCGCTTCAATCGCTGAAATATTTCGTGCAACGGGCATGTCCAATTGCTAACGAGCCGAGTGCGACGCACAAATGAATAAGCACCTCATACATAGAGCAAGTGATTGTACTCGAACGTTACTGGCCACTTTTGAGATTTACAGTAAAACAACTGCCACGAATGATTAAATCAGCCAGGTAGCTTTGCTAAAATTTATAAAATTTCAATTTCGTTGTGTTTTTGGTGTAAACACAACAACTTAACGGACGTAGTTTAAAAAGCTGGTGCTCCAACAAAAACATAAAAGTTTCTCAATTTTTCTGATAAAATCAAAGACTAGGAAAATTTGATTTTGCTAACAAGCAAAGTAAAATTTTCATTAAACATCCTTTGAAAGAACCTTCTCAGTTTATGCCTATTTGTTCACCCTGCGATATATATTCTAACGCGTGAACGCAGCCTTCAAGAGTGGGAATTAGCCGCACTTATCCCGTGTAATGGATCGCTGCACGTGTGTGCAGGCCATTGTGTTGCCCCATATTAACTGAGGGCTGGCCCTCGACCACGACACATGCCTTTTTTTTGGGTTCAAGCACGTAATGGTGATTTACCTGTGATGAAGCTTGTGGTGAATCCTTTATTTAATTTTTAATTATGATCTACATTTTTTTTACGTTGGCCAGATTATATCACCTCAATTTGATTTGTATGCTTTTAGATTCATTTTTATTGATTTATAATTTTCTTCGTCATATTTTTGTTTAATATATTATTAAGGAGCATCAGTGCAGACCATAGGTAAACCATTTAAAGCACATGTCCGAAGGTTTTCCCATACGAGTTGCTATTGCCACTCGCCTGAGGCGCAAGACTCGCGCCCGTCATTCATATAACATACGCACTTTGTTTAGCCAACATTAACTCAAGACAATTATCTTCACCAGCAATCTACGTCTTTGAACGTATAAGGCCTATCATTCGAAATTACTATCAGTCGTCTTAACCGAATTACAATTCAATTTGAAACATGGCTGGATGTGGTCATGTTGATTGAAATTGAATTATCATACTTAGAAAAGGCAAAAAAAATTGATAACCTCTGAACGAGCATGACATTTAAGGAAACAAAATGTTTTGAAATCGAAACAAACGACCAACCAACAGACTTCAATGAAGTGAATGGGTAGCTATTTGAACTTTTATGAACAACTTAAAATCCCCATGACAATATTAGCTTGGGCTCCTATAACGTTATTCTGTCGTAGAGTATTCAATAAATCTGGATTGTAAAGAGCCGCACAATTCGTTTTCGCAACATCTTGTTATTTCATTTCCTTATGTGCACACCATTCTTTACTACAGTCGGTCGTTCAGTCTGGAGTCCCTTTCACAATGAGTCCTAACGGAATGCCCTCCGACCTGTCTCATAGGCCGGCTGGCACGTGAGATCCCATTACACTTGTCTGCTTTATTGTCTATAAAGCCTTTAGTGTCGATGATCTCTCAGCGACATCGCCCGATTCTTATTACATAACACTTTACTGTACAAAGAGTAACATTACCCAATTTTATACCGATTGCATCTTAAATGACTATTTCAAACATAGTGCTACAATAAATTTAAACCCGAAACTTACCACAAAAGAATGGGTCATTTACGACATCGCGCTCCATTCACGAGCTAATAGTAAAATAATATAGCTGCCCGCCGACAGACATGTATTTGTAACAAAGACGTGTAAAATTTCTCAAACGTCAGATTTATACGGCAATCTCCGTCAGTATTTCAGTCGCCTGTGACTATTTAGTTGCGTTTAGAACACGTGTGTGTAACCGAATCGCTTACAAAAGATTAAAAGGTGGTAATTTGACGTTGATTTAGGAAGAGCGAGCCTGCTTTCATCGCTGGGATTGTCTTACCCCAGATCGAGCGAGCCGTTTTGTCTATGGCAGACGTGCGCTCAGTCACTTTATTATGTTTTAATTTATTATTAGTGGCGTTAATAAATATTAAGGACGTAACTGATTCGTTTTCATTTACTTTGAGAGAAGCCTTTGACAGTGATCCTACTCGTACTGTAACACGGGATCGTTTGTTAATATTAAATGCAAAATAATAATTATCTTTAGCTAAACAGAGATCCATAAAGTACTGATCAGATCTGAAACAGAACAGATCAGATCACAGATCAACGATCTAAGCATTATGGACAAGCCACAAAATAAAAGAACCATAAGTTACGACTTTAGATCACAAACTCTTTTACTGTTACCGCAAGTTTTAATGCACACTTCCTGTGTCAAAAGGGGAGTGGCACTACACGATGAAATACTTGGAAACAAAAAACAAGATACTTAAAAACGTTAGTAAGAATTCCATCATACCCATTACCATTTCCGTAATACAATTATTATAACATCTTTAGTGAGAATATGCTTTTATTTTTATAAGATGTTGATTGCGTGCGCGTGCGCGAGTGCAGCTGCGCGGTAGCGGGCGCGGCGCTCGCGCTGATGTCATCGGCTCAACTTAAATGTTATTTTCCGTCGCTCGCCGTCGCGTGGGTGCGGCAAACACTATCGGCTGTGGTCATACCAAACCCACAAAACCTTATTTTGCACATTATCTTTTTATTACGAATTTTTATTTCTCATCACTCCCATTCACCGGACACTTGCTCTTTAATAAAAATACGAGTATATTTTTCTGAATGTGAAATTGTTTGTCCAAAACCATACTTATAAAATGTCTATATGGTAACAAAACGACTTTATTAGAGCACCATATCATTTTTTATTTTATTTTAGTCAACAAATATCTCCAAAACAACCATTAATTTAAATGACATAACCATCATCTTCACATTGTGCTTCAAAAAGTGTTCGTACTTTTTTATGAGCTTTTATTAATTAGCAGTATTGTTTTGAGCTCGGTGTAAGCACGGCACGCGCTAAAGTTATGAATGAAATAACGTTTTGCAAGAGCGGATGTTGCGAGGCTGCTTGTGTCGAATTAGGTTTAGAGCCTTATGAAGGCTTGATGAATGAACTGCAGCTCCCCGGCCCTCGCACCTCACACCCGCAACTGTACTTAGGTTGTTTTGAGATCAAGTGATAATGGTGCATTGCACTTCATTCCAGATTTTACCTGCATGAATGGATTGGATTGGGTCATGAGCAAATACATTTAATCAACATACGAGTTTTTTGCATTGTTGTTACAATTTCATAGGATCGTTCTCGTAAAGACTCGGTATCGTTCTATAAATCCTGCTCAAGTTCATCAAATCTGAGTACAAGGTAGGGTAGAGCACCAATTGTAATACCATTGTATTTTAGATCATCTTATAAACGGTGATTTTTTCAAATAGTATTTTCGTTCACGTAAGAAAACTAAGGGTTTGGTACAGAAAATTAAGTATTAGCAAGAGGCCCTACCGACTTCGTTCAAGTTTCAACTTCGATAGGTACAATTCTCTTTCACAGGCCTTACCAACTTGTTTAAAATCCTATCCAATTCATTTACACTTCATTCATTCATATCAGGTTATGACTGGCTAGTTCGACTACGACAAAGTTATGCGATATACATATATGTATACATGCAGTTTTGTTTCTCTGATGTCTACACAATTGAACGGTTCTTCATAAAAAGACAGTTAAAGGTGTGCATACGCAAGAAACTGACAGTATCATCACAACTTTAATGTTTTCTCATTGTTTGTCTTATTTGTTATTAGTATATTCGTATATTTATGTACATTTATTTGTGGTTATATTTAAATACAGAGTGATTTGTAATGACGTATTCTTTTCAGGACGTGATAGTGTGTAGTGCGTAGTAGTGTAATTCACTTTTTTTTTAATATTTCAACAATTTGCCAATTTGACCTTTGCTAGCACTATCAACTGTTTCAACGGCCGTAATATTGTTAATTAAATGAAGATGTCTTCCTCTTTGAGATAACTGGTATCGAAGTTCATGTAGGTGTATGATTTTTGAAAATGGTTAATAAACTTTTAACTGTTTGTTGTTTTAGAACATTTGGATACATCGAAAGGTTTGTTAAGGTATTCGGTACCTAGTAAAAATCAATGAAGGTTATTCAATTTGAGAGTTATAGAAAAGTGATATTTAGTGACGAACTCGTTTTTTTTTTCAAAAATACTTTGCCGTTTTTTCGAATCCAGCGAATTTTTGCCTAGGCTTTATTGGGTGGCGCTACTACTATACTAAAACAAATAAGACAAACATTATGAAAACATTCAATTTATGATGATACAAGTCACCCTCTATAATAAGACAGTATTTTATATTTTTAGTTTTAATATTTTTTTTGTGTTTTAATAAAATAAAAAAAAACTTTTTATTTAAAAATACATATTTATTACTCAATTTTCATTATTGCACCTATCACTTGCCACCTAGAAAATGCCTATGGCATTAAGTCCGTCTCTGTGCATTTGTGTGCTTAAATAACATCATAACATAACATCACACCTGTAGTCCCAGAAGGGTTAGGCAGAGGTGTACCATAGTACCCACATTTCACCAGTTATGCGTAAATCGGTACAAATCCAGACTCCGGGCTGCTATTGAGAAATTCTAAATAGAAAAAACTATATAACACTTTGCCCGACCTGGGAATCGAATCCAGGACCATGAGGTCCTGGATTCGATGCTCAGCAGTAGCTCTTGCGTCCACTAGGCCAACGAGGCAGTCAAATAAAGTATTAAATAAATAATAATGGGTGTTATAGCGGCGCCTGGGAGAGGCCTATGTCCAAGAGTGAACTGCGATAGGCAGCGTTGAATAGTACAGAAACAGCTGAATTTCCTACGATCCATGATATTCCAGCTACGTGACGTCACATGAAAATCAAGATGGACGATTAATATCTAATAGTACGATAGGACGCTGCCATTTCAACATTGAAATCAACTCACAGAAGTTTATGACTTGTATCTGGAATTAACGTGTTCACAGTGATAAACACTGAGATAATAACATCGAATATAATTGCACGGCATTTAAATTACGATTGAGCCGATTAATTTGTTTAATATTCACAATAATATCAATTAGTGGCGGATTGATTTCGTCATTCCGTTAAGTGGAGGGTGTGTACTGGTTTTACGAGCTGAGATCGAGGCGTACCCCGCCTGTGGTTTTACAGGTTAGCTGCGGTTATGTGGTGGGTTTAAAATAGATTGAGTATCTTGGCATCAATTTTGTAAATGTCAATTCCTGCTCTTCTTGCATCGCTTGCATAATACAGACTTTCAAGAGAGACATCTGGCTTTAAAAGTAGTTGTTTAATGCCTGTAGTTTGAACCTGCGTAATTAAAAACGTGAAGGTGTAATTAATGTTGCAAGGATCAAATGGTTTTGCTCTTTGGTTTTTGGTTAATGGCACATAGCAACAAAAGTCGATTAACACTGTAACTTTAACATATCAAGATCTATCTAAGAGTTTTTCTCTCTAAAAAATAATTATTCAGATTTTACGAATATTTTCCTCAATGATTAAGATTTGAAAAACTTATGTTATTTTATTATGATTTTTATTACTGGCCGTGCCTATACCCGAGAGTTGTTACAACACAGATCTGTGGACAGATTCGATCTATAGGTTAAAATGATGCTGATTTCTCTACAAAAATGATAGGACACATCGTCGATTGATAGTGTGCAACTCCCATACTGTATCACTACTTTCTATCAAAAACTCATTCTAATATTGCATGTTGTGGGTGGTAGAAATAATAGGTAGGAAAAATAAACTACCCTGTACCTACTTAAAGCAAACGTATGTTTATAAAACGCTTGTAACATCTGAAACAAAATAGCAAAGCTAGTCGTGTCGCAACGTAATTCAGTTTAAAATATCTGAGTTCAGTACTGTCCCTGATACGTCAAGATGTCCTTGCGTGTTAATTACACTCTATCTTAATGTGTGGTGCGCGCGAGTGTCAAAGTCAAGATTGACGCGCGTCAGTGGCGAGTGAAATGTCGCAAACGCATGCGCAGAGCACTCCGTCCCCCCGCCGCCCCCCGTCTTACCCCTCACAGGCTTAACATAAAACTTCAATTTGCATAATGCATACAGAATATGTAAACTTATCTCCGACACGCCCTTGCGAGTGACACGGCTGAGGTGTGCCGGGATAACATTATTCTCGTTGCGACGATATCCAAGTCTAAATAGATCGCATTTGCAAAGCCACATGTTGTGTAGATTTTATTAGCACCGCAGATGCGACGCACAGATATTATTTTTATGCGTCGGGAACAATTCGAATAGTCGTTTCAGTATTTATAGGGTCATTTTCGATTCGAAAAAACAGCGATACTTGTTCTATTTGTTGCCATTTTATTGAGACGATATTACGAAAATGAACACTAACTTTTCTTTTATTTCGTGTTTCAGCTGAGTAATAATATCACGTACCTACCGGCCAGGTTGCCAGTAATTGAGTGAGGTAGGTAAGCAGCCGGTGACCACACTCAGGCCGTGTCTTTTTTGGTAACAACTTATGACGCTCAGAGCAATAAAACGTGATTTCATTTGCCACACGACCACGACGGCGAATATTATCGACGTAAGGGATCGTTAAAGACCGGCCATCCGTGCCTTATTAGCCTAACACGTGCCACGAGCCCTATTTCGAATGCAAATAAAATTACAAGGCTACCATAAAAAGTGTTTATTAAGACTTTATTCGCGTTTAAAAATTCGTAAAGTCTTATTCAGCTCGGGGTCTGGCCCACTCGCTCGAGTTCCGAAGTTTTAAAATTATAAAATTACTGTCGACTTGAGTTCTGAAATGAGACGTAAATGGGAATTGTCTGCAAAAAGCGAATACAGCGCGACATATCTTCTTTCACGACAGAATCCGATCATTGTTGCATAAAGTGTGGGATTAAGGGGTGCATACCCTAGAAGGCGCGGCGAGGGCACCCACCGCGGCGTGCGCCTGCGCCGGTTCTGGCGCAGCTGGTAATCGATTCATCTTTTATTGCCGTTTGATGGCAGCAATATAGCGCATATTAGCGTCTTCGGTATGCATCCGGTCCAGAAATATAAACTATATCTCTGACAGTAGAAATGGTGACTTGCGAATCTTTGTCCTTCATCAGCACGGAACATAATATATTATTTATCTTTATTTTATTTACTTAATTTAATTTACCAAACTGAGTACCAATAACGAAATGTAATATACATTTTAAATACATTCCAAACCTGTTTCAATAAAAATTTATGCAATCTTCTTATGAATGAAAACAGGATTTATCTAAAAATCGATATAATGGAATTAATTCCAACTATTTCGTTGTCATCAGTCGGAAGATCTTAGAAGAACAAGACAAACTTAAAATCCGACGATATCAATTACAACAGGTTGAATTACTTCGCCATGTTGAGAACAAGATATAAACAACGTTAGTTTATTAGACTATTACATATTACAGATAAAATCGTGTAATAGCCGTCGTCGACTGTAATTTGTGGTGACTCAATTGAAAGGTCAGTCTCAGCTAATACACATATTCATATCTATTATCCGAGCGTCCTCTCTCCGCGACTTTCCAATTAAGCAATTTAGATACGAGGCCCGGTTGTGACATGACGTTACACGAATGTAAAACAACGCCTATCGGAATGATAATTCAGTGATGTAAATAACAATAAAGTTATCAGGGAAGGCAGCGATGCTATGGGTTTTGACAATAAAAAGCGTCGTGGAGAGCGCGACCCGCCGTGCGTCTGCGCTAGCCGGCCGGTATTACGACGAATTTACGAGCGCCCTCGACATCGCGGTGCATCACGCTCACAGCACTGATATTGTGACTAAGTGCCTGCCAGATGCTTTTTCTCGCTTTCGTTCCATATTTACGACAGTTTGTACCAGACACACGAAAACTTAACACATTTTATTTTCAACAATCCCATTTAAAAAAAAAAAAAATAATAATAACCCGACTTATATCTAAATACTACAAACATATTAGCACAAGTTCGATAAACCACAAACCGGCACTTACATCAAATGTTTTATTAAGATAATTCCATTTGAAGAATCAAAAACAAAAGCGTTGAAGTCTTTTGTTAGGGCGAACGATCTGCGAGCACAAAAGATTATAATCAAGACTAACAACAGCGTGTGCTGAACAAGAGCTGGTACTAATAAATCAATATTGACAAAATTAACATACAGTGTTAATTATGTTCAATTGTTTATTAAGGTTTGGATTGCTGGGTGTAATCTATTGCCATTTAAATAACAGAATGAACAATAATAGCGCAATAAGAAAGCATAGTGGACCGGTCCTGGTGAGGCTGCATTATTCGGAACCTGTTTGTGTTGCTCTAATTAACAATACACAAATCGTAGCTTGTATGCAAATGAGGGGAGTGAGCGCGCCGCGCCGAGGACACAGCATACACTTGAGTTTCATCCGCGATAACAAAGAAAGGTCTATTTTTATTGGGATCAGGTCATTTTAACTGTCATACGAATGTGTTTTTCGATTTAAGTTCATATAGTCTTGGGACTTGTGCCTACTTTGGATGGTGGATGTAAATTATATTGAGATTAATATTTTCTACAGTTTATATGTTGTAAAGTTATTATAGATTTATAAGTGACTGTAGGGATAAATTTCTAAAGGAAAAATGCTCGTTGCTCAGATGAATTCCTCAGTAAAAAATGTTTTTAAGAGGTATATTTAATACTGTATTTTTACAGTTCTACAATAATTCACCCAATAAATGACACACCATATTTACCAAGCTTAAAGTAGGTAAATGCCTCTTTTACTTTTATAAGCCTACAAGTTGTCATTCCAAAGGCAAGTGACCAAGACGCACTGGTCGAAGTGTACGTGAGTTTATCGTAAAATTGAATTAAAAAAGAGAGATAATAAAAGGCGATCGCGTCGTAATTCTGGCTCGCGACAACGCAGCACTTTTATTTGGAGGCGCGCGTGTGGCGGGCGCGGGGTGACTGGTGGGGGGGGGGGGGCGGTGCACCTAATCGTGCGAGCTTTAGCGGGCTCCGCTTTGGTCCGGGATATAGCACCGAAATGGGTGCCAAGTGTGGACCGGAGTTTTGGATGAATTTTGGGCTTTACAAAAAACCAAAAGATGAGTTAAATTTTACGAAATTATGAAATTAAACGATATTTACTTCGTTAAGCATTTCTTTTAAGCGCAATTATTTGTATTTTACATGGCGCCTGCATTTCTTATTCAAAAACTTTACTTTTAGTTAAACAAAACCAGACCATTTGACTCAAATGGCACAATTTAAAGGAGTACCTGATACAAAGTACCGAGCGCAGATATACATAATAAGAGCTTTGGATGATGATGAATAATGACCTATGTAGATAAAATGACCTACACATTCTTAAAAAAATATGCTGGCATTCTCACAACGTAGCGTACATTCACCAAAGCCACACTGTCAAATAATTGCTGACCTATGATTTTCTTTATACGGACTGTTGAAAATTCAGAAAAATGACATTGTTCCTACGAACAATCAGCAACATATGCTTACTGTATTAAAGGAATCTGGTGGATGCAAAAAGCACAGGACTGGTCGATGCAATGTGGCAACGCTTGAGGGAGGCCTATGTCCAGGAGTGGACGTGTTTCGGCTGAAATGATGATAGCGCTGAATTACTGTATTGATTAGGTTTTTATAAGTAACTGTATTAAATACTACGAGTAGCTGCTCCCTGCGATTACACCCGCATAAATCATGATCCCGTGGGAGTATCGGGATAAAAAGAGCTCTATGTGTTAATCCTGGTTATTAACTATATGTGTGCCAAATTTCATCTAAATCCGTTGAGTAGTTTTTGCGTGAAACAGTTACAAACATCCATCCACCCTTACAAACTTTCGCGTTTATAATATTAGTGGAATAAAAAGGCGCTACACCTCGGTGCACAGCAGAGCCCGCTGCACATTATGGCCCGCGGTCCTCGGAGACAATCTTCTTTTATTTATATCCGCCGTGTAACATCTCGCACCTCTCGAGCCACTCGCGACTCACTCGAATCCTTGCCAGCTTCAACCAAGAATCTTCACCCTCGTAACGTCAAGGAGTGGACAGAGGAACCTGACTCTCACATTCCATTCGTAAGTCATGTCAAGTCGAAGAGTACTCGATAAAGACAGAAGGGATCTGTTTTTTTTTTTTGAGTAATTAAGCCAGGGTTTTCATCTAAGGAATCGGTTGTAAAAAGACCATTTTCGGCACAAATGATCATGGTTCTCACATGATCTGACCAATAAAATGTCTGAACTTTTAAAGATACTGTGAACTCTTGAGTTTGTTGAATAGGTCACTAGTTATTAAAATAAGATTGACGTGTAAAAAGGTTTGCACCAACCTATTTACAGAAATAAAATAATTTATCAATTAAAACTGAAACCAGATCAAGAAGATTAGATGGGGCAAAGAACGTTTTCAGCCAAGGCTCCGTCTACACATAGTCAACTTGCTAGTGATTGAGAATCGCGACATGTTCAATACGTTGCAGATACACTGCACTTAGCTTTGAACCCGCACAGACTAAATTCTGAGCTATATTTTTGCGAGCAGTGGTGGCCCAACGGTAACGACCCCGACTTAAAAATTGTAGGTCATGAGTTCGAACCCAGTCAGGAGCTTTACTTTGTGTAAATTATTTCATCACCACTGCTATCAAAACGGTGAAGGAAAACGTCGCGAGGAAACCGGCATGTCATAGAACCAAAAATTCGAAGACATGTGACATCTACCAACCCGCACTGAGCCCGCGTGGTGGATTACAGACCACTCCCTCTCACAGAGAGGAGGCCTGTGTCACAGCAGTGGGAACGTTAAAAGCTGATTATGCATATTATGCAGACCACATTTTGAGTTAAAAAATTACATACATTATAGATGTGTGAGTAATATGCAAGTTATCTTGTTATTTTAATTTTAGCAATGAGCGCTTTAAACAACTATGAAAACACGTAAGCAGCAGTGACTTGCAAATCTTGGATAAAGATGACAGCATTTAAAATAAAACCAGCTGTTTTTCAAGATGGTGACTCTACAAATGAAAGGGTTAGAAAGATATTTTAGTCCTTAAAATCAATTATGATGGATGAAACTCGCTGTGATGAATTTACTTAAGTAAGACAAAAAAAATGCCTATTTATAATTTGTACATAATCGGCTTATTAATTTCCCACTGCTGGGACACAGGCCTTCTCTGTGTGAGAGGGAATGGGCCGTAATCCACCACGTGGGCCCAGTGCGGGTTGGTAGATGTCACATGTCATCGAATTTTTGCTTCTAAGACATGCCGGTTTCCTCACGATGTTTTCCTTCACCGTTTTGAGAGCAGTGGTGATGAAATAATTTACACAAAGTAAAGCGCCTGTCTGGGTTCGAACCTACTAAGTCGTTATCACTGGGCCACCACTGCTCTAGGGGTTTTTGGAGTTTATAGTTTGTACTGAAGTAATAATTTTAATGATAAAGCAGCTTTAAAAATGACTTCTGATTTTATAATCGAAATCATTTTAAAAAGCGTGAAGTTTAATTCATATTATTATGACATAAATGTGAAACATAATCAGACCACAAACGTCACAATATTTACTTTATCTTTACTTCGTTTTACGATCACTGGCAAAATATTTGAACAGCACTGCTACGGTGTGTCGCAAATCTTGACTTTATTTGAATTGTTAACTTTTATTTTCCTTGAGACTTGTTTATTTGAAGCAAAATATTGAATTTTTTAAATCTCCTGTGGAGGCTTATGATGTGACTAATCCCATTTGGCTTAGTTAGGTTAGTACAATTTCAGTTTATGATGATTTTAAGTGTGTGATGTGATGATGCTGATGACATTCAAAGTTATGGTTTACGGCAATCTCGACTAGGTCACGTAATGACTATAAACTCATTAAGAACCTTACAATGTGTGTGCGTGCCTCCAGCTCTGTATACAAAAATATATCGTTGCTATAAAATACATAGTTGAGATCATGACACATCGAACTGGCGAGCACCTGGTGCAGTGCCACACATCGCGTGGACAATATTTTTATTTTCATCGAGCGTAACATTGGAAGCGCATTTTTCCGGGCACGGCACAACGCGAGCCGAGGTCCGTCCGAGCTGACTTGTAATTTCAAGTGTTTACCCTGCGCGCGCGCAGCAGGGCGTCTCACAACAATGCCCATATCCTTTTCACATAAAATATATGAAAAGTCCGGCTACCAGCGAGCCACGGATCGAGCGTCCGATACAGCGACTGCATTATACTCGCTAGCTGCCTACCGAGAACTTTTTATGAGGGATCAAATTGATTAGTTCGGTGATAATATCAGAGTTGCGCGTATTGTAGTCAGACTTTAACACGTCGCGCCTCGGCTTCCGTTACCATCGATTACGTATGCAGCTACACTTCTCACACCTTTTAACAGATGTAATTTAGAGATGCTGAGAGCTTGTTGCTTGTAATAGATATGCACATTTTAATGCGCCTGTAGAAGGTTGTAAGCCTTGGCCCTCAAATAGAGTCGATCACAATATACATTGCCGCGTACCACAATGTACTCACAATAGTAACACGAAGTTAAGTTCCATGTTGTGGTGAACGTAATGTCTTTTTCATGGTACCAACCGTTAGATATCACCGTCGGAGTTGAATCGAGTTTAAGATACACTTTAAATTTATTGAACGCTTGCAACGAATCATCTGCGAGCAGGTCGGGGCAGGACGTGCCCTGCGAGCGAGAAACACAAAACCACAAAGATAAAAATATATTACAAAATGAGGCCCACTTTGTGTTTTGAAATTACAATCAAATAAATTACTTTTTATTGCTCAATCTTGTTGGGTTTTATTAAGGTATCGGCGCTGAATGCGAGAGAATAAAACATGGCGGGTTTACGCGAGAGACAAGATGTTTCCGTGTGCCATGTAGCCGCCAGATAAACGAAGGTGCTTTACATGGCCCTCGAGTTTTTGGAGATAAGCCATTACGACGTGTGCATGTCGACATGCGGACAATGAATTAACACGGACACTTTCTCCGACACTCTTTACTTCGCATCGGAAACTTCGTTAATAATGCACGCAGTTCACTTAATTACTTTTATTACTCGAGACAGTGAGGATTACGTTTCTATGGTAGGACGTAAGAATATGTAGGAGTAACTTTTCACAAGCTGCAACCTATTTGAAAGTAGGCATTTAAAATGTCTGCATCTGGTTTTGACGCTTGCAAACAAAACAAGCGAAGGTCCAAAGTTCATCTCAAAGTTTTGTACTAGAAAACCTCTATTGCAAAAACTGGCTAGGGGCTACTAAACAGGCTAGAAACAAGAAGAGTACTTAATTGCGCACCATTAACTCGGCCACACGTGCTTGTAGAGTTGTGTCTACAATCCGCATTTAACCTACCGGTAAAAGCATATTTTATTCTACAACTATCTATCAGCAATCAACAAAGTGTCAAATTCATTACGTTTATCTTTAGCCTTGCCACAACCGAGTAAAAATAAACCATAAAATAATAATCATAACTTCTCGTTGAGCCTTAACTACTTAACTGGTCCACTCAATAGATCTGTAGTCATAGAGCGAAACTGGAAGTTAGTCTGAACTCTCAAGCTTGATGACAAACCGTACTGCCAGTTTGAAAACATACAAATCAATAGGGAGACTGCGGAGACAGAGAGCATATCGTGTTGATTAATGCTGATTGCTAAAGTGCGTCGACGCATGTATAAGTAATGTTACAGCCCACCGCGGCGTTTCCGTCTCAACCGGTCCTAGAACAATGTGCCCAAACATTTACTTACTCACTATTCAACATATGGAATCGCCCCCATGACTTAGTGGACATTAACAACGACGCTCGACTCAGCCACCTATCGCTGTTGCAAATTATACTTAATACAATTACGAATCATTCATCATTGCATCGCTTTCGGAGATAATTGGCAATGATAAACTGAGCGCAGTTGAGACAATACTGAACCGCTTGACCATTGAAGAGGACCCTTAACACTTGAGTGTAAATTCACACAGTTATTACCCATTTAGTGAAGCATGTGCAAAGCTAAAGCTCCGGTTATGTTGGTGTTGTGGAAGCGTGGAAATGTACGCGAGAGCACAATGCGCCGCGTGTGTCCCTTGCCCAAGGAAACACATTTATCATCGTCACCTAGCGACCTGCGACTTGTAATTGTGCGCCATATTGTTGCAAGAGTTATGGGCCCTGTGCGAGAATATGGTCTCTTCCGCTTAACCTGAGCATAAACATTTATCGGGACAGGTTAATTTAATTTAAAAAGATAATTCTGCTTGATACTGTCTGTTAGACAAGACGTAGAGCTTTAAGTGCTTGAGACTTGTGTCTTGGCGGATGAAGCAAAAGCGCTTTGACAAATTTTATTTAAGTAAAACACCAACTAATTTATATCTTTTACTTGAACACTTTTATTCCATTTCTTGGTAACAAGACCAATGTATTTCATTGGAAGTGTACCCCACGCAGCGCCACTAGACAAAAATCGCATCGGCTTCCCATATATTTCCCATGTCAGTGTTCGAGGTACAATACGGTAAAGGATTGTAGAAAAGTGAGCATAAAACACGGCGCACGCGCATCGGGTAGCGTCGATCGAGCGGAACATCAGCATTGTGACGGGAGCGCGGTGCGAGTGCGGCGCGGGCGCGCGATCGAGACGCGATTTGTCGTTATTTGCGCACGCGGCGGTTACGACGCGCCGACTTATGACGGCTCTTATCCGCCATCGCAGGAGGCACTCCTCGCCTCCTGACATCCCTCTCCAGATTGTCGCCGTCGCCTAGCTGCTGCTAGTATTTCTCACAGAAACAATGAGCTTTAAAGGTTTATTATGACAACAGTACTGCACAATGCTTTTTAATGGTATTTCTGTTAAGGCTTTCAGGTATAATTGATATTTAATTTAAACTGTGACTTTTTCCGTTAATCCTACTATATTCGTTTTATTGCCCGCTACCGCTCATGACTATCACTTTATATCTGTAAAGATATCAATGGGTAAGGTCAGTCAACCGTTTCTGTTTCAGAACAGTTCTTTGATTGGTGGAAGTCGTCAGAATCTTCCTTCAACCAATTTTCAGACATTGTTAGACCTCCTCGTGAGATTTAGAAAAGTCTCAATAAATATTCAGTATAGATTGACACGAGACACAAATTCAGTATCAGTGCCGGTATCAGATAGAGCGCGATGGTGTGCAGTCGGTGCGCGGCGCCCGAAGCGGTCCCAACCTATAATAATGTAAGATACGACGACGCTATCAAACCGACGATCACAGCCGAAATCAATTTTAAACAAACTCTAGCCACCACCTACAATTATCATTGTACTGAACAATGCGTGCCACTAAATATCGGGCCAGTGTGAGAGGTCAGTGGGGCCCAATGGCCCATCGTCTATCGATAATGGACGGTTCTTTTCGGATCGCACGAGATACCATCGCGATGATTTGTTGATCCTACGCTAGCTTAAATATTGAAATTAACATTCATTTACGATTTTTATCTATCATACAAAGAATATGTGAATGAGATATTAAAAGACAAAGCGATGTTAGTATTTGTTTATTTATTGTTTTGTAATAAATATCTTTGTATGACCTCGGGAAGGTAAATAGGCATTATTTTTTTGTGAATACAGTTTTTATTTACTTATTTATAAATAAATAAAAGACGTTTTATATTAGGTAACATAAAGAAAGCCAGCCCCAGAGCTGTAAGGTCATTATTTTTTTATAAATTATGTTTTCCTCTGCTTGGTCAAAAAATAATTGTCCGGTCCCAAGGCTGCCACCCACACCTGTCAAATAATTATTTCGATTAAACATAACATTGTTTTCTTTTGTTTAATTGGCTGTTGAACCGTTGTTTTCATTCTCATTATTAATAAAACCATTTAATCAATTAGACTGCCTCGTTGGTCTAGTGGTCGCAATCGCTACTGCTGAGCATGAGGTCCTGGGTTCGATTCCCAGGTCGGGCAACGTGTTATTGGGTTTTTCGATCTGGAATTTCTCAGTAGCAGCCCGGAGTCTGGATTTGTGCCCGGTTGATGACAATAGGCTCGCCCCTATTACATGGGACTTAAAAAAAAAACATAACTGGCGAAATGTGGGTGTACTATAAGTACACCTCTGCCCAACCCTTCGGGGAAACAAGGCATGATGTTATGTTATGTGTTAATAAATTACTAAAGTCTGTGCTTATTATTTACATGCATTATTATTACACACAATTTTATTTTTATACATGATAGCATAAATATTTGGACGATTTATTATGTCTGCACTTCTATCTTTGTCTATATTCGAATGTACACGCATTTAAGCACCTGCTACACATATTTTATTTGATCACTATAAAAAAAAAGCTGTTGACTCGAGGCGTTCAAAAGCGTTGCTACTTTCATTGGAACATTGAATAATGGCCTTGTTAATATATTTATTTAAAGTTTAACTAGGATTCTAGACATAGGAAACATAGAGTTGTCGGGAACTGGGTGGTCTGGCGCCTGCGCCTGGGCAAGGCTCGTGCATCTCCAATGAGAGCGCGTTAGTTAACTCTATGCAAATAGAAAAGGTCACACTCGCGGCCGGCCAACAAAAAGTTGTTCATTAACGAACTGCTATGCAATCAATTTGCATTGAATATCGATTCTTAACTGATATCGAGATAAAATTCGGATTTCTCATCGATTTGAGAAAGAACTTTCCTATGATAAATAAACGTTAATTACTTTTATAACCTATATTTCCTGACTCGTGTCGAATATGGATCTTTTCTAAGTTTAGATAAGTTTTATTACTCATTGTGAAAACACTTATAAAGTACAAAAAGCTAAAGTAATTGATATATCGACGGGCGGCGCTGCTGCCGGGGGCCGGTCGTCCGCCACAGTAAAATTAAAATTGATGATCATGTAAACTTTATTAGTAGCAGCATAAAAATGTAGGAGTAAATCAAAGACTGTGCTAGTATATTGCATGACGCCGCGTGATCTAGTATCGGGACACCGTTAACACTTTATTGCTGTTCATACTTCTTGCACCATTCCGAGAAAGTAAATTACTCGTGGCGATCGTAAAATTAAAGCCACATACGGTAATACGAGTACTTCAGCTTGTCACTGTCGATTTTTATGATGCACTCACTTGATAGCGCAACCAGCTGGATTGGAGCCGATAGTTTTTCCTCGACATTTGTGCAGCTAAACTTCAATTGTAAATAAAAAAGCCAGTGAAATACATCTCCATGAATTACTTTAAATAATTGAAGGTTCTACGAAGCGTCATAGTTCGAAGCCCTGATTGGATGCTGAATATTTTAAGCAAAAATGTAAATAACAAAAAAGAAAGTAGTGAGTGAAATGTGAGTACTCGTTGGAAATACGTATGTATTATTAAATTAAATTGCATTTCAACAAAATATTTACGAGAGTAGTAATGTTTCATGGCGGACAGGCCCCGCAGCGGGCCGCTCGGCCTACCCCGGCTCGCCTTTGGACACAAACCACTAGCCTCGTGGCAACCTGCGCTAATAACTAACTTGTATTTCTAACAATTATGCACTGATATCAAAAGTGATTATAGAGCATTTCATGCAACATTGTTAATATAAGATCATTGGTACAGTATTGGAACCTGTTGTTCACCACCCGACGAAGTAAACGCGGGGTATCAGCTCATTGCGGTGCGCACAGTAACCATTATTATTTTCTAACTGATTTTGGTTTATCTATCTGCTATACGTAAGGGCACACCAGCCACTATGGAGATTTAAACTCGTGTTCAGAATGAAGAGCATTGCGAAGATGGTTTATAAGTGAGTTAAGTAGATAAAATACATGCCTTCATTAAACATCGTATGCAATTATTATTTAGTCAACCTTAGAATCTTGTATCTACTTTGGAACCAAAAAGTGAGTTGCCTTTCTTAAAAAAAACTTATTATCAAGTTGTAATTGGTTAGCCAGCTAAAAATGAATTGGGAACACAACAACATTATTCAAAGGCAGGCTAACTTACCAGGAGAGCATAAAATAAACGGCAGTGCGCATTGAGTACATTGCTCAGCCGCGCGGAGATTACTTCATGAAAGCTCACGAGGCGATCATTACCGACCCCCGGCCGCAATCAATCCGCCTTGCATAATTAAGACACTAAAACACAAGGTTTATTCTTAAGATAACTCTTATCTTGAGATACGTTTTTAATCACAAGAGGTATTTACCACCAATTCAGGTTTTTCGGAAGTCTTCATTGTTTTTGCACGTTTTAAATTAATGGAATAATTTAAAAATTTAAACACTTGGTCAATTCAGTTTAAGGATTATTCATAGCTACGAGTTATGAAGAATCCTAAAATTATAACTATTATGGACCTCAAGATTTTGGACCTAATGTATAACACCGATTCCTGCGAGATTAATGCAAATGTAAAACTAGTATTATGAATAAGAGTTACCAGGCGATATTTCAATTAGCTATTTAAGAGTCCTCATAATATCGATACGGTGTACCTATCTGTGGTGTAAATATGCAGTACGAGTAGCCTTTGATAAATGTCTGTGGCACGGCGAACAGTACAGCCGGGGGCTCGTGCAAAATCATTAAAACTACTTAACATTCAAACAGAAAGTACCAGTAGCCAGTTTGCGGATCATTTAGCTAGAGGAGGCCGGTCGGCTGGCACTGACGACCATTACTCTCCCACCCGATTGATATATTCTTGGTGGACATGCGATCGCGACACGTCATCCCGCTTCCACTGTTCACCGGCCCGACCTGCTACCGCTCGCTACTACTAGCTCTATATAAATAAACAAACCCTACAAAGTAATAAATATCAAGTCCGCCTCTAACAACGTACGTCACTATAAATCGGACACTTCTTTTATTGCTGCACATCTAGACCAATTAAAAATAAATCGTGATTGTCGATAACCGTCAATAAAATTGTTAACGTCGATCTTAGTCAATATTAATCTTTGCTCGGGCAAAACGAATGATTAATTCATTATTTTACGAGGATTTTTAATTAAACGATTAAATCAATTTTGATTATATTTTAACTTTACAATGTGAAATCTCCACATATAACGTGAGTTCATGAGCACAAATCATTACAACTCGGCCTTAATCGAGTGCAGTAAACGATCGAACGAATAACTCGACGTCAGATTAAACTCAAATATTTACATGTGTACAAAAGCAGAGAGATAAAAGTTTACCTTTTACAAGCAATTTGAGGTTATTTATTATGTGGAGTGGCGCGGAGGCGCTCCGACGGCTGCGTTTTGGTGCAGCTTCTTTATACAGAAGCCATTATAAGTATCAGTTTCAGATCATAGATCATAAACGCATTTATTATCCGGAGGTCGGGACCGGGGGGTCCTGTCGCGTGAGCCACTGCGCTCATTGTTGACTTTTTATTGTCGTGCGTATGTCACAATTTTCGTGGACCTCACCAGAGATGGAGGCATAAATATATATCTAACACAAGAATATCCCGGTTCGGATCTATGAGTATATATGTGAAGAGCTGGAATGTATTTAAATCAAACTTGTACACCAAACTAGCCTAATCTTTACTTTATGATTATCGTAAATTACAATTTGATTTTAATAACTTATTTACTTCTTGTGTGTTACTTATATTTAGAAATTAATCTTGATGATCTTATCAAAGCATAAAGAAATAATTTTCTAGTTTCAAAACATTTCTCTGCTACTTACAGAAAGTTGCTCGTTTTATTCTCGTTTAGATCAAACTGATATACTAAATAGCATTCTCCTTATAATTTGTGGACTGTGTCTTAGTAAATTGTTGTATGCCGTTAAGTGAATGTTTAGAACTCTAGTTTATTATCTATATGAAAATATCAAAATTATATTCGGCAGAAAACCATACCGCCTGAAATAATAAAACATTTTTTTGGTCAGTTCTTCACTTTTGGACTTGTTGCTTACTTTGTCTCTAGTTACCTACCTGTAAGAAATAAGTTAAGAGTGTATGGGCACCCATGGGTGGAGGAGGCAACTCCCTGGCATCAAAATAAAATATAGGTGTAAAATCATGCAGAACTTATTCAAGGCAAGATGCCAAATAAATGCATTCTCCAATCTTTCAATAAAATTCTAAAGCTTTTGTGCATTAGTCGACAAAGTACCGAACTCCTATTTCCGAAAGTCTAATCGACCCTAGGCGGGGTGCTAACATTTTCGAGCTTGCTTCGCTCGCTTTTGCATCCTACTCTATCGTAATTTTTAAGCTTCTTTGTATTCATCGACACAGTAGTCCTCTTTCTGTATGAATGGACGGAGTTATACCTATCCCATTCTAGATGAGATGTAAAAATATCGAACTCGCTTCGCTCAATTCTATTAATTTTTAAGATTGACCCCCTCGAAAATAAACTTACTGGCGCCCATGCAAGAGTGTCACAGACAGAATCGGCCTCTCATCTTATGGACAAGAGTAGTACAGGAGCTAAACAACTTTCCTTGTCAAAATAAATTACCTCCGAGAAAAAGACTTGCGCCAAAGATTAAGTCGCGATGTAATACTGTACTGTGATGCGGGCAATACGGAGAACTACAGATGACCAACAGCAACTAATGGTTCAGCAAATGTCGCGGCTGCTTTGAAAGGACCACTTTATGAGTATGGTAAAGTATGCAGAATATACCGAGTAGATAGTATAGTGAGAATACCAACACGAAGCCTCAGTCTTTAAATAACTGTGCATTGCATTTATTCATGTTACCTATCACAAGAATGGTTTTGGAACAAAACAAACTTAGTTCTAAAATGCGTAAATTATAAAGTGGTTAGTAATACGTAAACCTAGTAAGGTCTGTGTGGTAATAAAAATGAATACAATGTCAAAGACAAAATGAGAAAAGATGCATTCAAGGCTAAAAATAAACTGAAAAAATTGAAAACTGCATTTAATTTTTTTGTTATAGAACTTTTCTTTTGTTATTTATACAGTTCAATGATTTTAGTGGATACGTCCGCTCGACGCCAATCTAACTACTTACGAAACTCGCTCAATCGAGTAATAAAATGTTAATAAAGTGCGTAAATCAAGATAGCGTCAATAGTTAAGAGTTCGATACAACGACATAGTCTCAGGCGAGGTGAAGAAATTACCTCACCTATGTAGAGGACATAACTCTCCATAGCTTTCCACATCGTCATTGCCACAGCATTTTAAACCCTAATCTTCTTCAAAATTACGACATACTTTTCCCTACACTTCCCAGCAGTCAAAACTTAAACAAACACATCAATTTTAGAGTGTAGATGTTTTTATAGGGTTCCGGACGTCCTAATGAAAAACGGAACACTCATAAGATCACTCGTGTGTCTGTCTGTCCGTCCATTTGTCACAGCCAATTTGCTCCGAATCTACAAGACTGATTTAGTTGAAATTTGGTACACTTATGAATTTCTGTGACTCAAACAAGGTCGTATAACGTAAATAAACGAATTTTGAATATGGGCGGAAAACTAGAAAAAAAAAAGTTTTCAAACTGTACCGTGTGGCATATCAAATGAAAGGGCTGGGCTTGTTGTAAGGGTTTCGAACACATTTTTTGTACAATTTTAAAATAAACTGTTTTGAAGTTATTTAAGAAATTATACGAAAATTTACCGACCCCACCTCCCCCTTATCTCCGAAAGTAGCGAGCCTAAAATGTCTAAAGCCTTTCAATATTGTGCGTACAAACTTACAATACAATAAAATTTTAGTAGGTACTCAATTTTAACCTACTTGTAATTATTGTCGTATCGAAATGAAACTTTGTATGTATATGTAGTTCGGATAAAAAAAAAACTATAATTTGGTATCTTGGAACTGATCTGATAATGGAGCAAGGAGGTGAATAGTGGAACCCTTCAGTGGCTACTAGTAAACCTCTCGAGTTTCGGCTTATATGATTTGCTTTGACGAGTTCAATATATTGGGGAGGGTCTGATGATGGAGCAAGGAGGTGGATAGTAGAACTCTTCAGTGGGACTTGTCAACTTAATGAAGAATATGCTAGACTAAAAAGTAAGAAATAAAAATACAGGCTTACAAATAATACGCTTTTATCACGCACTATTATTTAACTAACTAATTATTTTACAATATTTTTGTAACGTACATTTATTTTTATTGGTCATGAAGAATGTAATTGTTGACGTACAAGGAGTACCTTTTTGTAGAGTGAAGCCTTGTAGAATTAGGGGCTTGGCTATTAATTAGATCCAATAACTTTTTAACAATGAAAGCGTTATGTAAGTCTTGGCAACCTTCTTTATATAAAATGTTTTTGGTGGGTTACATCCTCGTACGGAACCCTCTCAACGCGAGTTCAACTCGCATTTGACCGGTTTTTTAATTTCCTATCACAAACCTATATTATCGTAGTTTCGTTAATTGCTCAAATCAAGCCAATAAAGTTTAGGCGACGGCCGGCACGTGTTCGAGCATATCCGTAAACATAGACATTCCGATTAGAGGAATAACTGTATTCGGAAATATAAAAACGTGTGCATAACATTTTGTTTATAGGTTCATTCGCACACGTCAGTCACATCAACTTCAGGGACGTATGTGAACAGGTGAGTTAGGTCATTTATTAGGAGTTTATTTGTTTTATGGAAATGCATTAGAAAAACTGCAATGCTATTTTGCAGACTACGTATGTGTAAAAGTAGCCAAAACCAATTATTCCTACATCTATTTTGCGGCATATGACTCAGTGACATTATCAATTTAAATGTAGCTAAGTTAGTCGCTATAATAAACGACTTAAAAGGCAATAATTATGACCATTACCTGTAATAATGGTCATATTTAGCGGTTCCTCCTTTGTAATTTTCAGTTTTGTACAACAAATAAACATGCGCAAGATAATAACGTTGTCCAGCTAAAGGATGCCACACACGAATGGGTCGAGCCCAATACTTATAGTTATGGCAAACATCACCTTAGAGTATGAATGAAACAAGGCGATGGCCGGATCGCCCATCATAACACTTTGCTGGAGGGTTGGATGCGCTACGTCTACTTCAAAGCTCCAACACTGAAAACTGGTGAAGGGTGGTAGGTGGTTTCGAGGTTCTTGATTGTTGACCTCCAAAAATAACTGATTATCAGCCTTTAAAAAAAATATTAAGCATGTGACAAGACATAATTATGTGTCACGGCTTTAGTCGAACCGTGCGTGGTAGGCTGTGGAGCGATAATGTACGATACGGCTAGTGGTATCTCGTAGCTAATTTGATGCCAATTAGTTTACTATTTTATCATATTTACACTGGGTTTATAGGTAAAGTAGGTAGCTCTACTTCTGTTTATTATGACATTTAAAATACCTACCTTATATTCTATTTCTTTTTTATCTTGAGAAAAAAAACCGCCCAGCCTTGTCCCAACTATATTTCGGCTTCGACAGCCTATTTGACCTTGATAACCCAGTTACTGGGTAACAGACTATTAGGTTTCCGACAACACGTGACGACTGTCTACGAATTACAGCGGGGAACAACGGCTTTACCCATGCTTTCCGAGGCACGGAGGGGTCGTACGCTTGCCGTCACCCATCCACGGACCGACAGCGACAAGCGTAGTTTAACTTTCGATCGACCCGTGTGGCTAGTATCATTTAGTCCTTTATTTCTATTTTATGTCTTAAAACTGAGAATTAATACTTGTTTTAGCCAGTTAAAACCCCTCTAATGAACCTCCTTCATTTGATTTTATTTCACACATCTGAAGCTCGTCTTATTCATACTGTAAGTGCAGGGCATTAAAAACAGCGAGATTGGCTACGAGCATGGCGCCTATCGCCTCTCCAGCGAGTGCGTCTAATGCAATTCGATGCGGGACTTTACTATCGAATATTATCCAATATTATAAACCACACCTTAGACTTAAGCAGATATAATAACCGTTACGTATTTTAGGATAACGTTAGTGTACAATAAACTTAACTTTTACCTGAAATAATAATAACAGATATTACTATTACTAGTCATTTTCATCTTTGATTATGGAAACGGGTAAACAGTTAGTTTGATGTCAGAGTAAAAGGAGTAGTTATCATTATTAACGTCAACTATGTATTTGAGTATTTTACATGATAAGTTTTCACACCAAAAATAAAGAAGACGTTAATTTTATTTTCAGTACAGACAGGACCAAAATTGTTAAAAAATACTTTCAATCGGATGAATGAAATCGTAATTTACACACTGAGGTCGTTCGTTAATATATTATGTTCATTTAACAACATGCTGTCATGTGATTGATGTATTTATTTGAACGTCTGAGCGTTTGCGAGACACCTCATAACGCGGACATGAATAAAAACAATGCACTTTGTGTATTACTTGCATTACAAAGTATAATAAGTTTTGTTTACGATTGTACTTGTATTTTTGTTATGAGTTATTTACGTTTGTAGTCTCCTGAGAAGTTCTTTGTGAAATTTCATGAAACACAATAAAAAAACTATCGTAGGTAATGAACATTTTGGCGACAAAAGAAAAAAAATAAGATAAGTTGTGTAAGAGCTACAAAGGACATTACTTGGCTTTAAATGCAAACTTGGTATATAATACTCGTATGCATGTAATTTATAGCACAAATAAATTCGTCAAATATCTTTAGAAATTATAACATCACAGAATTAAGAATACACGGTTTTGTTTAAGTTATAGTCCTCGTTTTGTTTTAGTTCAATATCAAATATTGAAGAATTTTTTATCTTAATATTGCATCTATTGATTGATTTGATTGTTAAAGTATTTTTATATCTTTCGTCTGTAACGTAAACTTTGTCGTATAAAAGTCAGATCACAATCAAATTCCAAGCATCAATAAAAATTTGATCTTCGATATAATTTCAGAGGTAATATGTTATATATAAACCTCTCTTGTCTTAGTTAGACACTTATATCGATAAACGTATTAAATCACTCGTGAATTTAAAACATTTTATTGTCATTTCGAAGTGAAAACAATATAAATGTATTTTATGCCACGCTTGATTTATATTTTATAGGTGAGATGTGATTTATTGTCGGTCGATTTAATATAATCTTGAATCAAGTCTTGCGCCCGCGCTAACGCCCCCCCCCCCCCGGTCCCCACCCGCCGCGGTCTGTCATTATGAGTGTCGTCCTTACTATCAGGCTTTATTGAAATACCCCTTCCATTCGTTCTTGAAAATTATATGAACGTTGTAGAATTCTACACTACAATTTATTCCTAGCATGTCGTTATTGTAATCTATGCAAATCTAAATAGTACGCAACTTATCTTCAATACAAGATATATTTTCACAGTTATGTCTTTGCTTAAAACCACCAATAATCTTGGTTGCATAAAACGGTATTTATTATGTTAGTGCAATAAAAGTTTAACAATTTACGTGAAATTCAAGAAACACGAGTTATTCATAATGTTGCAGTTTACTGCGTCGTACGAGATGTGCTTAATCACTAATTTACTTGACGTTACTTTTGAAAACGTTACTGTTAATTATTTGTTGTTTGTCTTTGTAGTTATGTTTATGTATAATGTTTAACTTATTTAAAGTTAATTATAGAAGGACATACCTTACTTCATACCAGTGTCAGTCAGAAATAGTGAAATAATTTTAAGGAAGTAACGTTAAGTAAGTACTTAACTTTATACAGATACAGGCCTGGCCTAGTTTAGGGGACAGGGTTGAACCTATTGTACTTATCTGCCTAATGCTAAATTTAGAACATTAATCTGTTTACAGTGCAATGTACTTGAACTTTTTGGTACTTAATAAAAACAATTTACTTAAAAGTTACTTAAGTGTTTTTTTTAAATTATATATTTACTTGTTTATTACGATACAATAGAAAATAAATAAATGTAGTAATAAGTCAGATGAAAATAGTTAATATTTTATTTTTTATTCATTGATATTCAACAATTTTTTTTACAGAATTTTAATAAAAACTCAATAACGAAAAGATTTTTTACTAAAGATGTAAGTAAATTGAGTAGGTATAGTGGCAAACAATATATCACTGGTGAATAAATCCAATTTATAAATAAAATACTCATCACAAATACCTATACAATAAAATAAATTCTATAACATACGAGATATTTGTATTTACATTTACTACTTCCAGTCATCTCGTGCCCCACGACTTAAATCTGAATAATACGATATCTAAGAATATACACGTGACGTAAAAATAAAGAATGCGTCACTGTTGTTCAAGCAATGTCACATAAAAGAGATTACTTGTATTGAAGACGTGACGCCGACATTCCATTCTCCTAAGCTTGTGTCCGGCGGCACAGCTGGCGTTTCAATTATTTGACGTATACGCGAATTAGTTGTTATCAGATGTAATAAAATGCAAGCATGTCCGGGCGCGGCGGCTAGCGCGATGGCTCGATATCGCCGCCGAGGCTGGGTGGCCGCTACTTGTCTTACGATAAACTTATCTTTACAATCGATCCCTTCGATAAAAATAAAAACACCGATGCCTTTGAATGTCGAATGCTTGACGCGCTGCGAAGCCATAACGTTTCGAATTTTATCGGAGTAGCTATCCACATTTGCATCTGTATAGGACCCAATACATTTTGTTACCATATTATTAGCATTCCAGCGCCAGTTGTGTATTCAGGTAATATAAGAATATACACCAAACCACAGAGAGGTGTGATATACGGAGTTAACACCTTTGTTATTGAATTTACTTAGAAGTGTACTTTGCAGTTCATACTGCGGGTGAGCTTACAAGTTATTGGTCACTGGTCAGATTACTTAACAGTTTGGTTTTTATTAATGGTCGCATAATACCTATTAATCTAACACAAAGGTTCACAGATTTCATAGTAAGTTCCCGTTTCAAATTCTCTATTCTAAAGTGAGGAACACGTAGCGAACTTGTAGCACTAACGTAGCACCCACGTAGCATTGTCTAACTTTGCTAAAAGTTATCTTTCGAGAGTCATTGAAAAAGTAAGTACAAGCATTGTGAACTATCATAACACTTCGAAAGCTATCGGTGACGTCAATAATACAACATAACATGTTGGTGATTGAAAATCAAGCTTTGAGTTCATTGTCCTTAATCTCAGCGAGCACTCGATGTCATAGAGCCGATCTAAAATGTCGTGATTCAGTCATAAACACACAGATATAATGGTGTATTGTATGAATGGATACTAATGCTCGCTGTAGCGGACGATATGTCCCATATGTTAGCCCAAGTGAGTGCTACGGGTCAATGGTTGGCCGGCGCACGCGCATCGCAAATGTCAAGGCTTGATTGTCGCGAGAAATCAGTTAATCGTGTTAGGTCGCAGCTAGAATACCACCGCACGGCAGTACTTATTAGCTTATACGCAGGTACCTGCAGCTGGGCCGAAATAACACAACTGCCTGAAGTCTAAACAAGTCGTAATTTGTCAATTGTATAAAACGGCTAAATCGTGTGTGGGAAACTATAATTTACGTAAAGTAAAATAATTGAAAAGTTGTGTAACTAAGTAACAGCTAAACAAAACTAATTATAAGATAACGCGCAACTCGCAGTGACTATAGTTTGCATTTATCCAGAGCAACAAACAAGCTTTAAATGCATACACTAGGCTGCTATACACGTCCATGTCCAAAGGCAACTGGAACGAATGGGAATACATTTAATATTTAAACTCGCATAGAATTTTTATGAGATTTTATCTAGGCCTTAAGACGGCTGTTGTTGGTCTATGAAAATTAAATGTCAATAGCGAATAGCCGAAGCAGATAGTTTATTCTCAGACACGTAGCATTGTTCGCAATTTGCGCTGCGTCGCTTGTAGCCGAGTTACTCAATGGGCACGACAAGAATGAATGAAGCAATCTTAACAGCAGTAAACGTAATTTATACCGTTTCTCTTCCATAAATGACGTGGCTTTTGAAGCACTCGTTAAGGGGCAGGCGCAGCTTCTGTTCGACAATTAGGCAAGGACTTCACAAAGCACGTTCTGGCCGGCGCTCGGTAGTCGACAATCGCGCCACAATCTCACGAAAACGCCATTCTGAGCTGCACCTGTCATAAACGTAAGTTCAACGGCCCGCGCGACTTTCAATTAGTAACAAAATTCAACATTTTAACAAACGTAAGATAAGTAAACAAACGTGGTCCTCGGGCTATTTGGTTATGGCGGGCTCTCATCAATAATGCTTCGGAGGCGATAATATCACGAACGCGTGTCTCGCGTAGAGGAACCTCCAACACCGTTATTAACCTCGCGATAATCATCGCGACCGAGAGATCATTTAGTGATACGCTTTATATTAAATTACTCGGTCGTGCGTTGATAAAATATTCCCGGTATTCTATTACCGAAAACGAGATAACCGCGCCCGGTATCAACAGGCGCATACCTACCATTATTTGGATAATCTCTACAGAGAAACAAGATGCCAAAAACGTATAAAAACAATTTATACAAATGTCAGTAAGTGTTTACGATGGTAATGTTTATGTTAATGGATGCATTAAGACGTACGCCATGCGTCAAGTTGCGTGTCGATATGGGATCGAGCGTAGCGTGGCGTGTCGCGTGGTGCGCGCTGCGCCTGCGACGGTGCTTCCACCACTTGTGCCAGTTAATCCTCCTCACTATGTTCACTTTTTACCACAGACGTGTAAGTTGTTATTTACCGTCACATTCAGTTTTCGCACCTACGTCTATATATCTTCATCACGTCACGATTGGCTGCGGAGTGACAACTGATATTTATTGACTGTCCAAATAATTTTATTAGAAATAATTTATCACATTATCGCTTTAATGTGTACAGGTTATCGTAAATTCTAACGATATCTAAAACTAGTTTGTTTAGCTTTAAATCAAACAAATTAGGTGCCCTACTCAAACAAAAAGTTTTCCTTAAGCCATTGTTAAGATCATCATCATCAGCTTGCCGGATGACAGCACCTACATAGACTTCATCTATGTAGTTGCTGTCACCCGGCAAGCTATTTGCTTAAAATATTTGTAGTGTTTATAAAACCGAATCTTCCTTTTATATTCGTCTCCAAGTTCAAAGTGCAGAGTAACCTCAAAGCCAGTTGGTAAAAATGGCGTGAGATTTGTAAGAAAACTGTATTTGCGTAATAGACGTGGGGCTGTTGAACGAGAACTGGCGGTACCTCAGTAATTTCTAGTTTCGTTTCGCATACCGACGATGTTTGTTATACTAACTGGGTTTTATTTTTTACGCAAATGAACTGTTTATCGGCTAATACGAGCATTAAAGCCGCAGAATGCGGTCGGGGCCGGCTGCCTGCAAACAGCTCACGCCATTTAGTAATTTAACAGTGTAATGAGCGTCTTTCACTGCTACACTGGTGCTGCACTCGGGAAATAATCATTGAAATCTCGGACGACCTTCCAAAGATACCTTAATGAAACCACCTCACCCGCTCCGAGAACTAGTTAAAAAGTCTGTTAATATATTATTTACGCTGACACTAACTGAGATACACTGTAAATGTTACATAGTACGTACCTACACTATAAATAATGGACACCTATACAAAGTCGATTTGTAGCGGCATCTTCAATATAGGTATGTAGATGAACCATTAAATCAAATACAGTTAACTGACATTTATTGCTTTTGCGCATTAAAATTCATGTAATCACTATCGAGACATAAAAATTAAACGGCATTAAAATTACTTCCATTAAGGTCTCATTAATTTCCTAATCAACGCTGTGGGGCATGCACCTCGAAGCAGTCGAAGCCAAGTGTCGAACATCAGATACGTGCATGATTTACCGGGAGCCGCTGGATATAGAGGGCAAAGGGACGAACGGCTTCACAAAAGCCTCGTCGAGCATAATTTACTTCTCCCCACAATACTTCTAATTAAGATCATTCGTGAGTCCAATGAAGCCAAGGACTATGTACTCACTGCACAAACTGGACGTTATAAATAACTCAAATCGTAACTCACGCCTTTTCCGAGACACTCTAAATGAAGAAAAAGCTCGTGAAGCTTATAAACTTTGGACTCTGTTCTTATTGAGCTAAGAGTCAAAGTACATAGCATGTAAAACCTCATATGAGACGAATATCGAGATGCGAGTTGAGTTCACGCTAGGGTATTGTTACACAAACTAAATAAAGTAAAACACACGGCACTTATTTGTTCCTCGGGGGTAGGCAGACTCAACTAAATCTTCTAGTAAAAGGCATTCAGAACGTTAACTTATTATCTGGCTTTGTTTAACAGCGAGTCTCGTTGACGAGACGACTAAGCTTCAAATGCATTCACAATTGTTTAATGTTATTCTTAAATAAACAATAATTTTTCATTTAGTCTTTTTTTACTTTTATGTTGATAGATCTTATTCATGTTCAAGGTTAGGTAAGTACCAAGTATTGGTAATTTATTGAAGACTGAAATATGAAACAGTGCAGTGGTGCCGATTCTCTTGTCACAAATGCCTCTAAACTAGACTAAACATCACCAAAATCTTGTTTATCAACCAACGATTTCCTAATAGTATGGCACATTTTCAACCTTTGCTTTGACTTAGCCATTTTTCCTATTTCATTTAAAAAGGCAACCATTCATCCCATTCTCAAGGTCGTGGGATGGGTGCCTAATTAATAGCTACCGCCCCATAGCGGTACTTAGTACTTTATCAAAAATACTGGAACGCTTAATAAATAAAAGACTCATTCAGAATCTTGAGCATTTTAATATTTTGTCACCACATCAATTTGGCTTACGTAAAAAGAAATCGACAAACGACGCAATATACAAATTGATTGATCACATATTGAAGAATTTAGACAGTAATAAAAAGGTATTGACCATTTTCATAGACCTCACAAAAGCCTTTGACTCAGTGCACATTCCGACCCTTTTACTCAAGCTACAATGTATAGGTGTAAGGGGCCCACCATGATTTAGTTATAAACTACTTAACAAACCGTTCACAATTTGTGACTATGGACAATTATCATAGTGATACAGTTGCTATCGAATACGGAGTGCCGCAGGGAAGTATTTTGTGGCCCACCTTGTTCTTTGTATTCATTAACGACCTCTGCAACCTAGATATACCAAATGCCCAAATAGTTTCTTATCCAGATGACATTGTAATAACTTTCACCGCTAACTCATGGTTGGAACTACGGTCAATTTCACAAAATTTATTTAACTCCACACCAAGATGGCTTTACACACACTCTTTGACCCTGAATACCACTAAAACTAATTTTACTACCTTTTCAATAAATTCCCAACCAAATCCCTCTTTGTCCCCAAAAGCTCACTCGTGTAGTTGTATGTCGCAGCAGGCCTACCAGTGCTCATCACTTACTCCAGTTGATGAAATAAAATATCTTGGTATCTTCGTTGACCAACACTTAAATTTCAAATCACATATTAATACCCTATCCGGCCGCGTACGAAAACTTATTTACATTTTTTAAACACTGCGATATGTAGCACACGCTTCAGTTATCCGTAATGTATACTTCGCTCTTTGCCATTCACTAGTCACTTACTGTATTTCCTGCTGGGGCGGAGCAGCAAAGACAGTGATGAAGCCTACAGAGATCGCTCACAGAGCCATACTTAAAGTTGCCACATTTCGACCTATCTAATTTCCAACGGCGGAACTTTAATAATTTTGGAACTTAAATGTTCAGAAACAGTACATTTTACATATAGTTTTACTCCAACATTCCAGAACACCAAACAGACATATGTCTTAACGTCGAAAATACTTAATCCGCACTATTCCACCTCCACGTACCTCTTTCGTAAAACGATTCTATTTATATCTTGCTCCATCTCTATGTAATAAAATGAATGCAAAATGCCCAATCTTTAAACTTCCATTCTACAATTGTAAAAAAACTGTACAGACACTCCTTTTGGACCTCAATTTTGATGAAATTGAATAATTCCTCCAAAAGTAACCACACACAAACACACGCACACACTCACATTCACACACATACACACTTAACACAATTCACCTAAACAGACGCACACACAAATACTATAATAATGAACAATAATAAAATATATCATAATTTTAAACTTCATTTTCATTTTTTTATTTTTATTTTAATTTGGGATTTGATTCTAATTTGATTTTGTTTTCATTTTAATATAATTTTGATATTGACTGTGTTTATGATTTTAATTTTGGTGAATTTATTGTCAGTTGTCACGTTTTGTACTGTTCCTGTGATTGATGTTAACATAAGTAGATGAAATGAAACCTATTTATGTGTTAAATATTACTATTGTTCAGTAACTACACTTATGTCCAGATACTGTTTCAAACTATACATTTTAAAATTTTAAACACAATATTTATATAATAATCCGCCAATCAGGGGACCGGCACTGTCTCTGCTTAACACAGGCTAAATTTTAGCCTATCTAGGAGAACAGTACTTCACTCGTCTTTATTGTATAGTCAAACCCAAAAAATTACACATAAATGCAACATTTGTAAACTTTGCAATCCCATTTTATGAAATAAGCTATTACTATTTCCCATTCTTAAATTGACTAAAGTGACACAACATAACCATATTTTAGTTTGACAGCACTAAGATGGCACTGAGTTACTAGTATATTGAAAATGACAATTTTGCTATTCTGAATTTGACATTTTTTACCTCAAATTTTGATTTTCTAACTAAATCTGAATATGAATCTGACTATCATTAATCGCGATTAAAAAGGTGTGGAATAAAATTAGTTGTCGTGAACTAAAATTCTCACCAACATGGAAAAAACGATACAGTACTGTTTTTGTACCTGAAGTCAAGGTCAGGTGCAAAAACAGTCCTGTATCGTTTTTTCTTTTCTTTTTCTTAAATATCGAAAATGATAATGAAAATTTCGACCCCTTTAAACCCGTAAAACTCAACATGTAGGTTTTTTTCCGTACAATAAATTAAAAATTCGATATAAAACACCTTGATTCTGCCAACCCAGCACGTCTCCGGCTCTAAAAAAAATCGCGGGGTATGGCAAACACGTTGGCAAGCCAAAAGAAAAAAAACACGTGGAGTCGCGAATGTCAAATTCGATTTTAGTACTGTCAAAATTATTATTAAATTTAGAGATAGTTTTTTGCAGAATAGCTTTAAGATATATAGCCAAAAGTATGGAATTTTAGCGAAGGTTTAGTTAGTGTAGTTCGGTGTACAAGAGAATCGGCAGCAGTGTCTGATTAGAACTACAACTGGTTATAGGAAACTAATCAGGCTAGTTCAATTTATAGCTCTCTATCATTAAACAGATTTATTTTATTGAAGAGCTAACCATACCAAAGTACTAAAGGTGACAGTATTACCCTTCAAAGAAAAACAGCTGCAAATTTCTGAACACAACTTAATCTGTGAGTGATATAAGTTTATTCTGTGTCTTGCATTTCCGCATGGGCTCAGCTTATAACGGCGCTGTTAATGGCGACAGGTTGCTGGTTCATTGCCGACAAGCACCACAATAATGCATTTTCTGATAGCACCTGGGTCGTGCTTGAGAAACTATAATGGCACACGTCACTTTTCCTGGGTTCTGAGATTGCTGCAAAAACTATCCGCAACGCATTTCAGTAATTTATCTTAGTATTACATCTCATCAACTGGTCCGTTGCATAATCAGTAATCACCATCTTGTTAATAAAAGACGTGTAAATGTGGCTCAAAAACATCATTTTGCATCGTCAACCAGTCCATTTTTAACCTACTTCCAAAAGGAGGAGGTTCTCAATTCGTCTGTTTGTTTCGTTTTGTGTTTGTTACGCGCTATCTCCAGCAATTGTGGATCGATTTAGAAAATTCATTTTTTGTAAGATAGGGTATGCTTCAGGGGCTCCATATAATTTTTATTAAATTTGCTTAGGTAGTTTCAGTCAGCTTTAATAATGCGTATTTGTTCATCGTAGTTAATATTGATGATGTTTTAGTAACTTTCGGTCACTGTTATTTACATAGTAAGTGATACGATTTGTGTGACGTAGGTACCGCAACTAAAAAGTGAAAAATAAAAAGTTTTTACAAAAAATCACAACCGTCTTTCAAAATTAAAGTTAATTTCACTTTGTTGTGTTTTTCGGAAGTCATTTTTTTTTTTTGAGGTTGCCTATTCTTCACATGAATAAAGAGCGAGACCTCAACAAGTACCTAAGTGTTATAGTAGTCTGACACTCAGCACAGTATATATGTTTCGTTCTTTGCAATTAGCCACCTGTGAGTTTTGCTAAAAAATAATCACTAAGCAAACATAGTTTGGTCGTCAACCAAACGCAAGATATTAAGAACCTAGATAGATGCAAAGTGGCGCGTCCACTTACAGCAACATATAATCAGCCTATAATCTACTGCTGGGACACCTCGGTAAGAGGGAGTCCATTTACCTAATGATTTCCAATCCTAGAAACATATTAACAGAATGACCCCTGTTTTAGCTCCTAACTAACGAAATATATAATGCTTTCTGGAACACACTCAAAAACGATGTTATTGGAATACCATTTACGGTAATTGAATTTCCCTTCGTTCAATTTATAGAAAGGCAATACAACTCGCATATTTTCCGAATAATATTGCTTTTAAGAAGGTATTTAGTTCAATGTGTAAGCAATTAACAGTACTATCTAGCCTGATTACTAAACTTGCCTGCTCGCTAAACACTTGTCATGTAAACCTTGCAATGTTCACAGGCTACCGTAGCGGCGCGACTGGAAAAGATTTCAAATCATGTTTTGCATTTCATTTCGTTTTTTATCAAAATACCTTACCAACATAACAGGTAAGAACACGCGATGTATAACGTAATCATATTTAAACTCTTAATGCTTTGTACACTTGTGGTAGACTTTATGGAGCAAACATAAGGTGGCTTTATTATGACTAGAGTTACCATTCTGGTGTACGCTGTCACTCCTTAGCGAGCACTTGTTGTAATGATGTCATTTGAATGAGGGTAGTTGTAAATTAGATTTGAATGCACCGGTATGCAACAGAATAACAAAAATAGCCGTGTTACTTGAGGCGAGGTTTATTTTATATCTCTTTAAATGTTGAAATATTTACATCTTCGAAATGCAGAACCTTTAACGTAAACTATTAGGTGCTATTTGTTGAAATCAGCTTTATCTGGCATTTGAGACAAAAAACATTAGTTGACAGCCAATCGCACGATTAGTCTGGCGCCGGTCAGTGTAATTGACCTATTGTCGTAGGTACTCGAACTTGTGCAACCTCTGATACGTATCGATGCAGTGAGAGGGAATTGGAATAGAGGAAACACATCCGTCGATTATATTGGCTAAGGACGTAATACATCTGTTCCACTCAGGACCTTAAGATTTGATTTTGTTCTTCCGATTTTTTGCTCAAATTTTTCTGCAGAAGACAGACCCAGTTTTTAACAGAGTTATTCACAAATAAACAAAAGGCTCTCTATTTAACACATACATAATGTTAACACAGAATATTTTTTTGATTTCCTCTTTTGCCAACAAAGCAAAAGCGAGCCCATTTTAATATCCAAATGAATCCATTCCACCATATTTTAATGAGCAACAATGACAGAATAAATAAACTAGTTGCAGCAGGACGTGCGCCTGCGTCTCCTCGACTGTCAACAGAATCAATAGAGTACAATAAAATTGCTCCTTTCAATGCAACGTAGTTAGGTCTAAATGAGGTTTGAGTAATGCTGTGGGTACACGCAGGGCTCGCGTGGCAACACGCATTACAGTCCCCCGCGCCAAGCACTAAGCTTCTACTGATTTGACTGCAATCATGTTCATAAACTACTGCCCGCTCTAACAAAGATAAAATTTCCGTAACACAATACTAGATACAAAGTTTTCGCCTGTCATTATCGCTGTTGGCGTTTACTGGTTATTTATTTATTAACCCTACCTGTTTGGCTGTAAATCATAAAGTGTTGTCAGTGACTTGCATGTAAATTGTGTTTTTAAGTGTTCCACTGGTATTTATTTCGATATAGGCGTTAGTAGTTTGTATCAGACTAAGAACCCTGGAAGTTAGGAAATTAATAAACAGTTTCATAAATATCTACGAAACAGGCTCTTAATGAATCCCTACGTTTCCTGGCATTTTCTTATTAAATTTTAACAAGTACCATACCTATTAAAAAAAGTCAATAAGAGACATATGCAATAATTTATCGACATCTATGGTTTAATATAAAACTCTAGAGCGGTAGACTAATTATAGACACCGAGATTAAATTTGTAATCATTATTTTTGAAGAATAAATTCTGTAGTCATCCGTTACGACGCCGACAAAGGCCCGTGCAGCGACCGCTACGTCAATTTATAATGCGATTAACAGAAAGAATGGCGATCCGACTGATTGCACGGATCCTTATGCTCTGCTCTTCACCAAATCCTCGCTCGGAATAATGACGGCCACTTCCTTAATCGTCAAAGTATAAACCGCTGTGTCTGGACGTTATTTATCGATGCTCATTTATTTCGCCGTATAGATTTCTTGACAGTAGTTCGAAATGTCTCAATTAATATTTAGCCTAAAGATAGTGTGTAATGAGCCGTTTAATCTAGGAGCGCGTAAGCCAAGTGAGCCTGGTGAAGGTTATTAATATGATGAAGTGGTGCCATACATCGGCGGAGCGCTGCCGGCCGGACCACCGCGGCGCCAGGCGAGCTCGCCGGACCGACCCGAGTTTATATGAATAATAACATTAATTGCTTGGCGTCTTTTCATGAGATTTCACGTGAGAAGGGATTAACGCTTGCTTGTTTGGTTAATCCGAACCGGCGCAGGCGTCGCGGTCGGTGGGAACTTCCACGATGATCAAGCACTGACCACTCCCATGAGAACCATTGACGTTTCTTAATCTTATTAATGCGTCAATCGATACCTATAATTAGTTGTCACACAACCTTGTTTTGATAAAGGCAATGACAGTAAATTAAATATTGTTATTTTATTTGTTGTAAGGGAATCATAAATATTGAATTTTAATGATTTACATACTGGCCCAATATTTTCTCTCTTAACATGTTCTGTGATATTACCATACTCAGATACCATAATCCGAGATACAGTAGAAACGCATGGCCAAAGCTACATATTTGTGTAATAATACGTAATTCATAATTCGTGTCTTGTGTGAAAAGTTATATGTCAATGAAGACGTAATAACCATAACGAAACATGAGAAAGTAAAGCCTATTTAGAGGTGACAAAATCGTATAAGCATTTACAAAATTAGGATCCTATAACATACAGCCAAGCTTCCCTTTACGGCAACGGGAGTGAATAAACATACAGTAACTGATGGGAGTAAGAGAGCCAAAAAAATATTATCAACACGATTTACCGTCGATCGAATACGGTTACGAGCGTTAGCTTTTCTCACTTCACTAATTTAGACGTTACCAAAGTAGCTCAGCGTTAAATGGAGGATGAGCGGTTACACGGTAAATACGGTCAGTTTATATGGCCTGTAAACAGCGCGAGGTGAACTGTACACAAGGTGATTTTTTATTTGTATAGTTGCTGGTTCTGGCTCAAATACCCGTGAGAAGTGCACGCCTCCCAGCGCGGGCCCAGGACGGTGGGACTACACATAATCTTGAATGACACCACACAGTAATCACACCAATCAGCACATTGCTTATAGATTATCTAATTAATGCTTCGTGTAAGATAATCCGTATTGTGACTACCTCTGAGACGCTTCGTGACTTACCGCTGTTGCTAGTATTAATAGCTAAGTCATACAAATATTGCACCAGACATGCGGACACGAATACATTTGGCTTCGTCAGATAATAAACATCACATTTAATATACACACATTTGTCCCATTAAGTTTATAACCATAATCTTTGTTTACACAGCACGATTGTGAGGTCAAAGGTCATCCAATTACAATGCAGGTGGACATGCTTATTTGCTTATCTATGGGGTTTTGACGTCTGCCCAGTCGTTGACACCATCAATTTAAGATTACGTGAAAATCCGACGAGTGAGAAATTTCCTGAGACCATAAGCGAATGTCATTTGAATATAAATTGTATCGGGCAGGGCCCGGCGCGGGCGCCTCGAGGGCCCTTGTACCTCTCATTGTGCGTATAACAAGATCAGTATCGACTTAATGACAATATATTGGTAATAAAATTAGATAGTCCATGCCGTCATCTGAGCGAACATCACCGGCCGCGCCTCGGACTCTCCGACTCTCATATTTATTGCAAACTAACTAGAAACATTATCGAATGACGGCCACAATCTGCTCTGAATAACCGGGGACATCTCGAACAATAAAATTTTACCAAATCAGACCTTATTCCCGGATGCCACGACTCATATTGTTCCTGCATTTGTGTGTCTAGAGAAAGCGAGCTTAACTTTACGACGGTGGTTCATAAGAAAGCTAAGTTATGGTATAAATATTATGACACTTTTATCTGTTACTGAGGTTGAAAAGTAAATATGGTCGGCGTAGGGCGGCGGCGTGACAGCGCAAGCGTAGCGTTGCGGTTATATCGGCGCACGCGCATTCCTGGGAAATATCGCCATTTCATTGCGGATTATTCTCTCTAAATACAATAAAATCTTTAAGTAATTTAGTACGTCGGATTAGTTTAACAACAAACAGTTAGTGTTACAGTTGTTATGGTTATTGAAATTCGTTAACCACGGTATCGTATGTTTGCATTAAAACTATGGTACTTTCAGCATAAGTTACACACGTGCAAAATACTGATAATCTGACAAAAACTTTTAATTGCTTTTATGCGAGCAACTCATCCCAGAAACTGTGTCATTTGGCCGTCACATCAAAGAGTTGATATATAAAAAAATGTCCCGATTACCCTCTTAAAAACTAGGAAGAATAAAATGCGCACCTTCTTAAATTGTGATTTCAAATGAGCGAAATGGGAAAAAAAGCTTTCAAAGAATAAATATTCATATGCATTTTCTGTTGCCGAAGAGTATTAAAATAAATCATTTTCGTATTGGCGTTGAAAAAGCTTTTACACGATTAATGCATTAACGTGTTGTATCACGTATGTGTAAGATATGACATTTTAAAGAAGTCATATTGTGTAACGAGGCAGACGATCATTATTTAGTCTGCGGCGGGCGCTGCGCGGGCGCAGTGTTTGCACCGTACCGAGCCGGGGTGAGGGCCAACACGCGATCATCTCCGATAGCAATCTATAAGATTAACGGCCTAACTTGTGACACCGCCTTAATTACTCACACAATAATCCTTATCGATCGATTTCATGGTGGATTTGAAATGTCTTTGGCTACTCAAATGTGGGACATTCTTATGGCATTCTTCCACGAGACACAGCGGCAATAAAACAACTTTTAATCCCATAAGAACTCTCAAGTCAAGCTTATTGGTAAGTTTCGTATTGTATGTAAACATAAAACAAAAGTTTGAGCAATCGAATCGCCCTAAATTAAATAAATTGAACATCTGTAAAATCAATTAACAATTCCCGTCGCTGTGTGAAAAGTAGTTTTTCAATTGAAACAATTAAGGTTAGCCGAACAGTTAGCGAGAAGAGAACTGATCACACAATCGACTCAACCGTACAGCATACCAGTACGATGGTTGATGATGATTTCAAAACGCTGTTGACGTAAAATTTTAACATTTCAGTACTACGCTAATTTACCTCCATTTATTTTACCCGAATAGTCTGAACGTACAGCTTTTAAGATCGATCACATATACAGATTATGCTGATCTATTTACATGTCTACAAATCACATGACTAAGAAATAATCTGCTATACAAGTGACGTTAACGAGCTTCTCGTCTCTTTAAAATCAAATCTTCAATAATAATAAAAAATAAATGAATACAAGGTAAAGTATAGGTATGTCGCAGCATATATAAGGACGATGATACACAGGCAGTGCGGCAGTGCGGCAGTGCGGCAATGCGGCAATGCTAGCATACCGATCTGCTAACGAGGCGTGCGCGCATAACTACCTGTCATCTGCTGCTTAACGTAGATTCTACATGGAGCGATCAATTTCAGCCAAAGCTTTTCAACCATTTATTCTAATTATAGTGGCCGTTTCGTCCGTATCTACGAACCGATCGAGCGTTATCATTAACATTCATAAAAGCGTCGAATCGGTTTAATTCATCAATTATTGTCCCTGAGATGTATACAGTTCTCTCGGCTGCCGTTAAAGAAGCAGACATCTGTAGTCGTATTTAAGGTTTATCTGCTTCATTAATCTGGTAGCGAGCGCGTGCTGATGTAGATTAATGGGGTGGCGCGGGCGCCGGCGATACCATCGTAGGATAGCATTTATTCCGGGACTGATGTGGATCTCTTGCCGAGGTGCCTCCGACGGACGCCGCTGCACGCGACCTGCGCTAACGCAAGCAAAAGTATTGCGTTTCACTGCAACAGACAGGCTATATTGCCAACCATTATAAAATTATGTCGGCACTAAAAGAGTAAGTAATTAACCGTGTCACATTACACTGGTAGTTTCAAGATTAGGAAACTATCTTTATAGATAATATATGTTGACTAATAAAGATAATACGCACGATACGAACGTATAAAAGCTTGACAGTGATTAAAGCACTATAACAAACACATTGCGTGTCGCTGACTCTGGAAATGCTAGACGTTTACTGCGACATCTTGCCTCGCTATAAAAGTTACCTGACCACCGTAAGTAAGGAAATGTTACCACGCCATCATTCTTTAAGGGGGAGAGTGAAACGAGAGTAGGTGCGATTTATAGGTACTGAAACCGCTGTGTCTGTATTGTATCTTAACATAACTCGTATGTGTTTATTTTTTGCATCGTCCTTAAGCTCACTCAAATGTTAATACATTTGAGTTTAGCGTATAATACAAGTTGAGCTATTATATTTTATCCGACTATTATTGTATGTAGTTTGCGGTAAGTACACTATGTATATACTACTTTTCGGCTTCAACACCACCAATAACCAATAGCCCGTTAGTGACTAATCCTCCTCATTTTGAATTATCCAATAATCTGCAATGAAATTGTAATAAAAGTATTACTTATTCCTAAATAATCGGTTTAGTACTTATTACTAAAGATGCACATATTCGTGCATACATTGGAATAATGTATTGCTGTTAGAAATCACATGGTAATGATTCAAAATTGCGTTGTAATCGTCAGATGGGTACCGCATTATATCGAGGCCGGAGACACAATGCTCCCCTAAGGCGCAAGTTCATCTAAACCAGTGCCACGGGAACAAGAATCCAACATATTTATGAAACCACCATTAATTATCCAAATAATCGATCGCAGTCGTTAGGTGATTTATCTAGCGTCGATAAGATTTTAATGAAGTACTTTGATTGGGCGCACATGGACAGCGCAGACGCGTTTATCGGCTCACCGATAGCGTGCGCACCGTTGCCTCCCTATATACCTATCGACGTATTAAGTTATTAAATTAAAAATAAATGTCACATATCGCTCAAACAATATTAGACCTTAAATTGCGATACGTTAGATGCGTTTCCCAACGCAGAAACTAATTAACAAGGTGGATCGTTCTGATTAGAAATTGGTAGATATCGGCACGTCGTTCATTGTGGAAACTACTCACGATACTACCGTGCGATAAGATAAATTGAGTTGGAAACTTTTTATTGATAATGTCGAGAAGGCGGGGTGGCGTGCGCGCGACCTGCTACAAAAATGAACATCGTTAAAGGGGGAAAGGTCTAATCTAGTGACATAGACACGCTAGTCAATAAGCGTGACAAACTTTGAGATAATCGTTTAAGTGGAAGATAGCTGACTGATTATGTCACCAATAAAAGAAAGTCTCTCTACAGTTTTGTATGATCGCAGACTGGTTGCAACACTTGAGTTTATTTGATTATACTAGCACTAAAAGACTGAGTTTTGCAGCGATTCCCAACAATGTTTCAGAAACATTTTTATTTATTTTTATTTTATTTTATTTGAGGATTACCAACGAGAAATATATTACAATCTTTTACAAATAAATCTTGTATGATAATTTATCCTGTAATGCACACTCAGTTACAGGTAACCACAGCTTACACATTAGCGAGTAGGCACATGCTCTGAATACATTTTTAATTAAAAATACATTTAAAAAAGAAAAAAAAATGCCATCAATACAATAAAAAACAATAAATAAATAGTATTTTGTCTGAATGGATTAATTAATTAACATTAATAAAAATAAAAATAAAAATCGAAAATAATAGTTTAATATTGAATTAAAAATTAAATTAAATTCGAAAGATAAAAATTAAAAGTGATAAATTAAAAAAACTACTGAAATGATAAGTCAAATGTCCTCTAACTGAAAGTGCTCATACAATTTTTTTTTCAACATTCCCTGTAATCTGGTACGAAAAGATAGCACTTTAAAACAATTGCCTTACTATCGCACAAATTAACAAAACACTGCTGGTAAAATGCTATTATAACGTTAAACCTACTACCTTACTACCTTCCAGTCGCAGATCTATAAAATGCTAGAATGTATTAACGTGGACCTCGCTTGTGACCCTCCTGATAATTTTCACAACTACACTGCATTTTGTCCGATGTCTTTAGTTGCGTGTGAATAATAATCAAGTATCGGGCCCGTAGCGTTAGATCTCGGGATTAATTAACGAAAAGTAACGTTAGTAGAACGTGTAGAGACTAATGATCGAGAATAGGTTCATTTGCATTAAACAGACGAGGCTGGTCTTAATTACTGGGAAAATTACAAATTAAACAAAAATTGTTGGGACACCAGATCGTTGGGCTCGGAGTAATAGTTACACAATTGTGATGAAGACCTTATGGATGCGTTAAATATTTTTACGTTATCTATTGATCTATCTTTTTAGAGACTCATGAATATTATTAGCTATTAATAGATCGTTAAGTAGAATTAAAGCAATCATGACGAGGAAAGGGGAGTTAAGTGAAAATAAATAAAGAGTTGATTGGTCAGTAGTTCGACGGAGGAGCACACGAAGCTGGTCCGTCATAAAATGTGTTCATTAGGCAATTTTTAAGGAGCTGTATTCACAAAGTATGAGAATAATGTGGGATAAACCATTTTCGGAAGGCATCTACCTCGGAAAACGGTTTTATTTGTTACAAGCCGATCCGGATTTCACATTGACAAAAATAACACGACGAACTTCCATACAAACGTTCATCCCCTATTCAATACCCTTAGGGCTGAATTTTCAATGCACGTGGTCTGTCAGTGTAGATTGCCAATAGATACATACAGTCCAACAAGAGAATCCGCATAAACGTGTACAGTCCGCGAAGCCTAAGCTGAGCTTTGCATGTGCGAGGGACGCTCAGCGCCTCAGGCCGATTGTTTAAACCCATAGCGCTCTAGGCCGACGTCACACCTACACTATCTGTACATGTACTCACACAAATGCAAAACTCAGCTTAGGCCTCGTGGACTGTAGGTACACGTTTCTTGTTTAAGTTGAAAGACTTAATTGCTAGACAAGGAATAACTGACATTGTAAATGCTTGATCAAGTCCAGCAAATCCGACTCTTATAACCAACACACTGGGCGGTGAACTGATAATGATACGAGACCGATGAGCTTTTGCACCTGGTGATATAAGCATCTAATAGCTCCCTCTCAGAGTAGAGACCTAAGATTTTATGTGATTCAGAGATTTTTGTTTTTCCACCCTCATCATATTTGAGTTGTGAAATAAAAACAAAGACATTAAAGAAAGGATCCAATAATCACAAATCATCGACCCATACAACACCTCATTTTCTTCATCGTGACTTAACTTAATGAAGTAACAAAATTGTGCTCACCGTGTAAAACACAAAGCTTGGTAGTCAATACGCTTCGCACGGAAAGTACGAGTATGTTGTCTATTTGTACAATATTATAGTTAGAACTAAAAGCACATAAAACATCGGTCGCCCGCTGGTGCAGTGCAAGGGCCCGACTGCCTCTTAAGGATGCAAATACCTTATAACACTAAAGTATTCAGACTGCTTTAGTTTACTTAAATCTAAATTGGTAGTTTATAAATAGAGCACCAGTAAAACTGACATTGTAATAAATACACTGCTTTACGATACTCGATCGCTGCTTTTTTTTTAAATTTATAACGTTCGTGTTTTTTAAAAAACTTGTAGAGCTTCCAAGCTCAACTCGATTAAACGCTATATATCTTTAACTACAATAATATACGTGCATGTTCATAATCCAAAAATATGGATACATCCACGCAGAATTGATTCTTTGAGATGACAATTGTATAAATCATCTTATCTTCACATTTAATCGGATTTATGTTCAAGAATATTGGTTCGAAGCTATAAATTAATCATGTAGGCTGTCGCTAAAATATCGCTTTCCGGTGAGGGCAGTGGCGGCGCGCGCGCATCGTATCGGCGATAGAACACGGGCGCGAGGCGCGCGCAACAATAAAACCACATCAAGCGGCCGCCGCGCTCGCCGTCATTTCCTGGCGACAAAATCTACCGATACCATCAAACTCTCAGGTCCTCCTCCACCCTCCGATATAAATCAAGCGTAAAGTATGCTTTATTCAATACGAACCCTTTAAAGTTAATTTAAATAAGCTATCAACACCACGCCCGCACTTAATGAACACGAAACTCCAATAAAGCACAAGAAAATAATAATAGCACACAACTAAAACCACTTACGGACACATCTCATTTGAATAAAGTAAATTACCTACCTCCATTTAAGTTTTAAAAAGTTACCTGCAATTAATTAAACGAGCATTTCTTAATTATCTATTAAAATAATAGTACAGTTTAATTAGAAACTTTTATACGGACACGCAAAATAATTAAGTGATCAATTAACCATACACGACGATGTATATCTAGCAGCCCTATTATCAGCTGCATCTACAACATTGTCTGGACATAGATCACGCAACCTTGTTCGACACTAGCACAGTATTGTACCTACGCGAGAAAATTTGCTTCATGGAGACGTCCGACTACGCATTCATCAAGAGTGTCCACTCAGTATTTGGCGGTCTGTACATCATAATCAGCGAATTATGTTCCCACTGCTGGGACACAGGCCTCCTCTCTGTGAGAGGGAGTGGGCCGTAATCCAACACGCGGGCCCAGTGCGGGTTGTTATGTCTTCGAAATGTTTGGTTCTAAGACATTCCGGTTTCTTCACGATGTTTTCCTTCACCGTTTTGAGAGCAGTGGTGATGAAATAATTTACACAAAATGAAGCGCCTGCCTGGGTTCGAACCAACGACCAAAAAATCGTAAGTCGCGGTCGTTATCACTGGGACACCACTGCTCATTAATTTTAACTAACTCTCTACATCGCTACATGCGAACTACGCATCACACTGACGTGTCTTGTCGGGCAGTTGCCCAACAGACACGATTCTTGTGTGGTCGGGGAATCCTCCCATTTTTATGGAGGATGATTGAGCTTTACACCCTGTTCTTCATACCTCTAAAAGTATGTAGCTATTCGTATGAACTTTTCTTGGTAAAAACTCCAAAATAGCAAGGATAACCATGCTATTTTGGAGTTTAGACGACGTCATGACGTCATTTAGGCATCAAATCGAATGAGATACAGTTCATGTCTGCCGGAATATTCTTTGGTGATTTGTCTAGTCTAGTCCCCGTTGACAGTGGTGGTTGCGTGTCCACCGAAAGTTAACTCATAATGATTGACGACTCTTTCCACATCTTTTGCCCACTAATTTTCTCATAACCCATGCCTTCAATTAACACTTAAACAAATATATGTTAAGTCCCATTTAATTAGTAACTTTCATTCTTATTATAAATGATTAAATACACACTCAATCAAGACACCTATCCGTAATGATAAGTGATCACCAAATAAAATCTTCGGCAGTCTATAAAAAGTCAATGGGAAGTCTAAACATTATTAATAAAAATCGCTGAAATTATAAGGTAAGGGACACACGTCGTGAGTTATCACAGCGATTAGTTTAATGGCTGTGCTTTGGAGCCAGCTGCCTGGCGGCTGCGCTAAGTCTCTTGATAACCATGCTTGTAGCTATTTGGGCATATCGCTTTCATTTGTTGGCAGATATATATGGTCTGGGTGCACGGCCTTAGGTCAACCTCTTCATTTTAATATATAACTTCAAAAGTATAAATTGTATTAGGTGAAACTACCTTCTGTCTGCGACTTGAAAAAATCTTGTCGACCCCGACCCACATCGTCGCATCGCATCAGTTGCCTACGCTATGGCTTCGTTTGCTTGCGTTCTTTCTGACCTTTTCTATTGCTCGCCTTCCCATGATCATAGCGTAATGTTTTAACATTACGCTATGATCGGTAGCCGTGGGCTCTCAAATGCAAAAAGTTATTTTCAAATACGAACGGTAGTTTCAGAGATTACCCATTACCTACATGCAAACTTAGAAACAAACATTAGTAAAGATAAGCTATGTGAGCCTAGTGAGGAGCAGTGGTGACTCAGTGGTAACGGCCGCGACTTACAGGTCATAGTTGCTAACCCTTTTTATTTTATCTTTTAGGTGGTAAATCATCAAACGACTTCTCCCGCTCTGGGTGGAGCGGGCGGGCGTGTCAGACTTTAACTGACTAAAACCCACCCGTGTTCCTTCAGTTGCCTGTGCCAGGACCACGGTTTCTCTTTCGAATTTCTCGCGACCCTGAGGCGTAGGCCCCATCGGACCCCATCATTTAGTGCTGTCATCTCTTTGAGGCGCGCGTGGAACAAGACGCACCGTCGACCCGGGTCTGGTCCCTACCGGACGGCGAGCTACCCATTGCTCGCTGTCCGCAAGCACGCGCCTACGGTGGCCGAGAATCTGCAGGCTACTCCCGACGCCCAGGGCGTCTCCTGCGACGACTAGGGGGGGGCGTGAGGGCGCAAGGCTCTCTCCCTCACACGCTCCGCCTCCTCCTTCGCAAGCATTACTGCTTCGCAGAATAAGGGTGACGGGGGTGCCTGGACCAGGGCCGGACGCGAGAGATCGCTGCCGCCGATTGCCTCCGCGAGTACACGGCGATGATCCACCCAAGCTGGGCAGACCTCCAGCGTATGCTCACCGTGTCCTCCGGGCGATAGGTGCTGACTCTGACAAGCTCTTTACTTTGTGTAAATTGCTCTCAAAACGGTGAAGGAAAACATCGTGAGGGAACCTGCTCTAGAAAAAATAATTCGAAGACATGTATTATCTATAAACCCGCTCTAAGCCCGCGTGGTGAATTACGGCCCGGGTTTCTTCGAGAGCAGGCCTGTGTCCCAGTAGTAGGAACATTGTAGGCTGTTTATGCTAAAATAAGCTTTGCAGACTCCTGAAACACAGAATTGGATTAATAATTTTGCTAAAGAAATAACGCAGAATTTGCTTTTATACTTTTGTTCCCACGCATCACGCTATAAAATACAGCTATCAAAGTTATTGCATTGAACAAATAATGATAATCACAAGTGTAGCAACGCCGGCTGTTTGAACAGGCTACTTAATAATAAATTGTGGGCAACAAGCTGTACACAAAATAACATCATGCTAACAAATATTACAAAATTATAACAGACATAATATAAGTTCTTAACGTTTAATGGCTGAAAGAATAATCGTACATCTGTGAACTAATTATGTGAATAATACAGTTGTTTATCGTTCCGCCCGATTGCCTGCATCACGCATAATTGCTTTGAAATATTTTCTCAAGCAGCCGCCCAAAAATTAAAATGTTTATGTTAAACTATACTTATTCGTTTTGATTTAAAATTACTTGCCAGCTTTATTGCTGCACGTTAGGCATAATATGAGCGGTATTTGATTGGATACGGTAATTTAGAAACATGAATCAATTTTCTTATAATTAATAGTCTTTCGTTCAACATGGTTCACAAAGTAATAAAAGCCTAATAGCAATACTGAACGAAATAAAATATTGCATAAAAGGTGTTACTAAATCATTTTGAGAGTTAACCCTTTAGATGCCAAGTTCATTGTTGTGAAGGATCAAAAGTAATTCAATTAAATAGTATCTGGGTGGGTTCGTTAGCAGTGCTCGCGCAGGCAGTGTGTGCGCGGCTGCGGCGCATGCGCGAGCTGAGCACTGCAGTCGCGCGCGCCGCCTGTCTCTGCCCGACACTAAATGCATATATAAACGTTGTATCGACTGAAAATCGATGCCGATTTGATTTTGCGACCTTCATTAGGGATCCGGTTCTTCATTTCAATAAGCTCTCGAGCCTTAATGATTCCGCGGTAACAACGCTCTTAATACAGCATAATGCCGTATTTAGGAAGCGGCCCTTTTGAACTCGCCTCAATGTTAGTCGCTTAGGTTGTACGAGTTTTATTCTGCTTCATTTTGTTGGTGTCATTAATAATGCATAATTTAATTTTATGCGCTGTTTATACAGCGACAAGTACTTACGACTTCGTAACTGTCTTTTTAATGTGAAATCGTTTTAAGTTGATAGTACAAAATAAAAATACAAACATATGTCGCTGACGTTCAAGTTTTCTATAGGCACGCAGTTGCATTTTGAAATGGCTTAAAGAGCGCAAATAGCGTGCGCGGTTGCCCGTAGCAGAGAGATAGCGCCTATCCAGCCAATTAATATGCCTAATGCTAACATCATTATTACTAGGCACGGCGCACTTAACATACTATATCCATTTACATTTTGATTTGTGTATAGCTGGGTTGCGATTAATCGGCGAGCAGCGTGCGCCGGCGCCGCTGATTTATAGGAACGCGGTGCAGCCGCGCGCACGCCACGAGAGGAGACTGTCGGGTCTACCGTAGTCAAAACATACACACTACAACACCATGTCAATATATACCAGCAATATAAAGTTTACAACAAACTGTTGTAAAACATAGCTATAATAAATTGTTCCTAACTATTCTGTAAATAAACAAAACAACTAATTACAACACATAACACAAACCTTCTTCCCTTCATTCCATGGGGTTAGGCAGAAACCACAGAACGGCACCAGCTACGATCCTAACATACTCCTCTTGCCTCGTTTGCGTTCATGCATCTGGTCATACACGCGCGCCGGTTGCTAGTACTACGCACCTGACCTTTCTGAAGAACATCACCAATAAGGTCACTAAATGTTCTCCTAGGGCGTCCCCTCCCGGCGTTTCCACTCACATCTGCCTTGTAAATATACCTTTTTTTAGTCTCCTTTCATTCATCCTCTCAACATGAACAAATTACCTAAGCTTACTCTTTTAATTTTTTATCCCTACATCTTCTTTTAAGTTGCACCGTTGTTTTATCACATCATTCCGCAGCCTATCATTCAAAGTACACATGTTCCGCAAGGATAGCATTTCCACAGCATTAATTCTGCTGTCATGCTTCTTTTGACACACCCAACATTCACTTCCATACATAAGCGTAGGCAACAGCACACTGTTGTGAACAGCCAGTCGTGCCTTTTTGTACATCAACTGGCTGGTCACAATTGTATGTGTAGCACCATTCAGTTTATTTTCCGCATTAACTCTCCTTTCCACATCTCCATCAATCTTTCCATCCCTTGTAAACAGACTCACCAAATATAATAACTCACTTTGCTGCACACTCTTATCATTTATTTTCACATCACACACCGATTCATCCTCTTCTCTTTCAAACCCCATGACTTTCGTCTTATTTACATTTAAATTCATTCCTTTCATCTTATATGCTTCATCCATCACAGTCACCGTGTCTTGCAACTGTTCTGCTTGCACTTTCACTTGATCATCTGCATAGAGGAGGCATTTGACAGGCAACTCATTTATCGTCAATTTACATTTACCCTCTTTCAAATCTGTCAGCTAACTATCCACAACAACAACAACAACAACTAATTTTTGAGTAAGAAATCAGCATCATCATCATCGTCTCAGCCGAAAGATGTCTAATGCTTGACATAGGCCTCCCCCCAAGCGCCGCCACTTCAACCAGTTCTGTGCTTCTTGCATCCCGCGAATTCCTACGGTCTTGACAAGGCCATCGGCCCACATTGTGGGAGGTCTTCCTACGCTACGTCTTCCGGTACGCGGTCGCGACTCATGGTCCTTTCGGCCCCATAGGCCATCTGTACTGCGAGCAATGTGCTATGCCCAATGCCACTTAATTTTGGCAATTCTTCGGGCTATTTCGTTAACGTTTCCGTGGCATAGGTAATCACTGGCAAAACGCACTGGTCAAAGACTGTTGTCTCGAGACACTGCATGCGGTATGTGGGACGAGAAGATATTGCGTAGCTTTCCGAACCCGGCCTAGCCGAGTCGGATTCGGCGATTGATCTCTTTCTCGAAGTATTACCTACCTAACCGGACAGTTTGTCCTAGGTATAAATCAGCATCTATGGAATGAAAAACTAGAAGAGATCTGTAGGAGTAGTATCTACAACATTGAAATATGAGTGTTTTAACTAATGAAGATTTTGCTGTTTGTATTCTATTCGTCTTCGTGTCGCTGGCACAACAGTAAATGACATTAACTTAATTTATAATTTAACAATATAGTTCAAACTTTGTAGGCCTATAACTTCGTCACATAAACAGCGTTATCTTTGGCAGCGCAGAGGTTCCTTTGGATGCCTGTTCTGGGGCACAAAGGGCATGATACGAGGTGGAGCATAGTATGTGACACAGCTCCTGATCCACACCCTGCTGATTCCAGATTCTAGGGCTCTGTTGATTCTTTGAGAACCTATAAATAGATAAATTGTAATTTATCACGGTGTACGCGATAAAAATGCTATTTAAAGTTTTTAACGTTCAAAATCATTAAAAAGCTGTTATGGGTAGTAAAACACGCGGCTTCATACAGGCAAAGTGCTAAATCTTGCTTATTAAGTTATCTGTAAGTAAATATCCCTAATAATCAGTACGTAGATTGAGTTGTTCACTTACCACTAATTTTCTACACAGAAACGAGCAATTTGTGCGCCACGACGTGTAATTTTAGTTTTTATTAACAAAATGCGACTTTAGCGCGGGAAGCACGCTTTACGAGTAATGACAGCGATTACATTAAATTGATCATTGTATGAGCAACGTCGTTCGCGAGGCTTTGCCTGTGGATTTGCGTGTTTAATACCATGTTTTAGGTATTAAACAGGTACTTATATAAGTATTTTCCACCTTATTAGCGCGAAAGTCCATTGCGCCGGCGTTTATCTGAAACTAGAGCAGAACTAGAACCAAAAATGCTTTCAACTCTAGCCCATATTATATTGTAATCAATATACCCAGATAAGCTTAATTTGTAATTTAACAGTTTAAGTATTAGAAAAAAGTCATACACCTGATGTACTATGACTGTGCTTACTTCGTTTTAGTACGGAACCCAATATGATATTTCGCCATTTCCACCCGGAACTATTAATTGAATCCAATCAGTTATTAACTAACCAAAGTATTTCTTAAATGTTGTGCATACTGAGAGAAAAAAATGTCCAAGAATTTTTTAAACCCCATAGAATTTGTGGGTCATCACATTTTTTTCCATTTAAGGTGGTAGTAGGTAGGTATAAACATTTAATTAAAGCCATTTTAAAACTTAATTAAAGAAAATATTGTGACACACACAATTAATGCTGTAGAAGGAAATGATTATTCCCAAATTGGTTTGAGAATGTACGGAAGCTAAAGAACTTTTGTATTTTTTTTTATGATAAAAAAAATTAAGCATTTAAACATTTGCTATCACGCTAAATAATAAACGTGTTATTTATGTACGAGACTTCTGGTTTACTGGCAGTATTTCAGTTTTAGTGGCATGACAGAAATATGTATAACGATGTCCAATCACCACATTGGCATTAAAGTCTCTCTCTCGCTCAACAGTGGCTGTAAAACAGTTTATTGTCCAACTAATTGAGGGTAGCCTCATCTCTCTAATTTGTACTAAAACATTACTACCTCGCGCAATCTTGCCTGTAATTACAAGATAGTTTTCTATACGTGTACCTATGTTATTGAGTTTTTTATGGGCAAATAAATCGTATTTCCTCCATACGACCATTCCAAAATCCCTCGGATTTTAAGTAAGTAATTTCAGTGTCTATGAATGTCTAATGGCAAAAAGACTATTAAGTTGAACAGCTAATCGAGTCTTTAGTTTTATCAATAAAGCTCGCTGTATTTTTGTAAAAATAGTAACATCTGCCGAACGCTCTCAACAACTGATGCAAAGGGTTGATAAATAAAATTATCTTTAATTTCTAAAGGGGAACACGATAGACAGGGGAATGTAGTCTGAGGCACATTTATGATATCTACTTAAGTTCACGCTGTGTAGTGCTGGAAGCAACATTAAATCAAATATCAGATGATCAGAGGCAGGTAAACGGTAGCAGTTATTTAGAGGGAACAGTGGCGGGAGTCGGCGCGAGCGCAGCCGCCCACTCTCGTGATTTATCCGCAGGCCTGTCGTTTCCTCGCGCGGATTTACTGTCCTGTTGAAATATCAGCAGATCCGTGACGAAATGTGCCTCGATTCTGTCTCGTAATCTGCTTTATACGACGGCAAGTCCCCGCCTTGTCAGATGTCGACAACGCTGGCTCTAACGTAAACGTCACTATTTGATGTAATTTGAATAGTCTGTATACCAAGTACTTGGATTTCATTCTCCATAAAGAATGAACTGTCTGAGCATTACCAAAACAGCGGTTACAGGCTCAGAAAATACCACAGAATGGGAAGTTTCCACACCTTAAAACTATGTTATGCGTCCATTCCATCAGTTTGAAATGTTATATCAAAATAATGCTGGTGCAGCAACGAACGCATCATAAAGACCGTACCTACTTCCTGAAATCCAACTGAGGCTCAAAATCAGAATTAGTAAAATGTGCTGTAAAATCGGTAATAAACACCTACATCTGAGTTAGTTCGTATGTTCAGCGAGCCACTTTCGGCCAGGTCGTAGCAACTGTCAGTACAAGTCGGGGCATATAACATAGTGAGTGGAAACAGTGCCTCTATATTACCATACCCGTCGGTTTATGAGCCCTTGTAGTGTTTAGGCGCCCACTCGAGTAGCTAACCATTTGAATTTATCATTCGCGTGGATTATTGCTTATTGGAACAACAACTGTCTCAGATATGCAAAGATAACACCAGATGGAATTGTGTTGTGTTGGCTTGCCCGAGAAAGGTAAAAAACAATAGGCATGACTTGAATTATGGCATATCGGCTTTGTTTGCAAGTGGGCTAGGCTGCGGAGTGACATGGCAGGCGGACTTATTGACTTTAAATTGAAATATCACTATACTTGTTTAGAACAGTGAAACTGGTGTGTGCAACTAACTTTGTGTTATCCTTGTGCTGAGGTTTATGTAGGTACTTTTATTTACAAAAAAAAACTTGGTAGTGACAAACATAGGTATTCACAAATACATCTCTATTTGGTTCGTTGATGGGCAAGATATAGATTTATTATATTCTATACTTACTGTCTGGCCGATTTACCGTATAATATGTTCATATAGCCTTTAACTTTACTAGAATATTTAATCCACGACTCAGCACTTTTAATAAGCAAAACCAACCATTAAAATATCATATAAACAATATTACCGCAACAAATGGCCGCACACAATCATGGATCTCGAATAAGCTACATAACATCTTAAGCCATTATCTTTCAATAGTGTTGCGAGAGTACTCGACTTATCTGGCAATTAAATCGACATTCAGAAGCACATCGCCTTTAATTCTGGGCATGCCACCGACAAACACTTCACAATGACTCGGATGCATGACAAATAACGTTTTGATTGGACACTCACCTACCAAATATCGAGATTGTGCATCTCCACTGTACTAATGTTAGAAGATTCTACGAAGCAGTAAATACGATTAAAGTTTCTATACTATTCATTAGCTAAAAAGTTTCAGGTTTAAGTACCTTTAAGTATTGTCAACCTGGTAATTGCTGTACCGCGTTTCCCAACAATTTCTCGAAAATTTCCTAGAGTTCAAACTGTCTAACTGTCTCATAGTCAAATATGCCTTGTCGTTTACCTTGTTGTTTTTTTTTAATTCATAAAGAGGGTAGTTAATCCATTTTGAGGTCGGCTGTGCTTACTTTTGCTAATAAATACCTGAGGCGTTTTTTTCCAGTCACCTTTTAGGACACCCACGGGAAGAAAGAGTGACGACAGTTTATTTTAGCCGTGAACACAGCTCACTATCCGAAACATACAAGAATTATATTTCTAAACTCATTAACTTCTAACTAATTACAAAAACTATTTGTCACGTTCCTGTTTAGCTCGACATTCCCACGCTAAGACTACATTTTTCTATGAATAATTACATTCCAGTTTTGAGCGATCCTAAGAAGGTAATCTCGTATGATAATGGAGAACCGTTTAAGAGATGGATATAGTCATCTGCGTCGTTATTACGTGCCATAATGAACACGGTGTGATGAACTTTCATATCGGATCGCTTGTCCCTGACATTTTGAATGGCTTGAGGTTATCCATCGATTATAACGACATTAATGCTACAATTCGGTTAGGTAAATACTTTATAATGGACTTAAGATGTGGGTGAAGTGTACTGTAGACTTTATAGTTTAGGATTACTTTACAATCAAATATTGATTTCGGTATTGTATGGGTGTCAATCACAATAACATTCGTTATTTTTCAAACGTGTGGTCTTTTTGTTAGTTTATTACTGTCCCAATTTTGATGTATCTTACTTACAGAAGTAGTGGAGATATAAAGTACCTTCTTAACGTAACGCCTAACTTAGACGGCATTACACTATCTACTTATGAGACCAGTAGCACTTCGTCCGCTTGGCTTTCGTATTATCTAATACAAAATGTAGCATCCCCTCCTCCCCTATTAACCGGTTGTTTTAGAAAATAAATGATTACGATATTTTAATTGTCTTGACTTAATCCAGACACGCATTGTAATCCTTTCCAAACACTTTATTACGCCCTTTTGCTGGTCTATTTTCGAAAAACCCATTGTAAAATCTAAATCTAAATTGTAAATCCTTAATTTCTGAAATGTCAGTCATTCAGCACTTCGCCCACTACTTCGTTCGCTTAAATTCCGGACTTTCTCTCTTCAAGTTTCACCACCCCATTTAAATGATAGTAACATTGATTAAAATGTTTTCTATTTATTTATACATAATTATAAGGATTCGGGTCAAGTTTCAATTTAATTAACCAAATAAATAAGATATTTCAAATATTATTCTATGTTCCCATTTTAACCCACACGGGTGGAATTTTCGAAAAAAGTTTGCGATGTTTTCCTAACATGACTCAAAGATTATTATTACCAAATTTCTAAATAATCCAGCCACGCAGTAAAATCCTCCCCTGTAAAATTTACTACCCCTTTTCACCAGACCTGTGAGGGATAAATTTTCGAAAAACCCTAATTACGATGAACCGTGAAAAAACGGAACCCATAAAGGATCACTCGTGGATCTATCTGTCTGTCCGTCTGTCACAGCCAATTTGCTTCGGATCTAGTGGACTGATTTGAATTCTTGTGACCCAAACATGGACGTGTAACGTAAATAAATAAATTTTGAATATGGGGGTCACTTTTGGGGAGCATACTAGAAAATATGAAACAAAAATTTGGCGAACCTTACCGTGTGACATATCAAATGAAAGGGGTTGTTGTGAGGGTCTCAATTTTTTTTTTGTATCATTTTATAGTAAACAATTTTGAATTTATTTATGAATATATATGAAAATTTACCATTCCCCCCATCTTATCTCCGCAACTACTGAGCTTAAAATATTGAAAAAAAAAAGAAACAGAAATCAGTTTTGTAAGAAGTCTATGGTCATAAAATAACATGTTAAATCTTTCAATATTGTGCGTACAAACTAACATTTGCAGTTGGTATGGTTGGGGGAACATGTTTTTCAACTACAATGTCAAGTTTGTTCTCGGGACCTGGGGGCACGGTAGTACTCCCACCAAGACGAACCAAAAACAAAAAGCAGGGGCACTAACTACCTTTTCTCGAAGTGTGTCGCGGTATTTCCAAACCTGGTTGTTCAGCCAGCACCCTAATTGCGTAACACATTTTCGTAAACGATTACGACTAATCTGTTTGATTTTGACAGTTCAACAACATTCATTGCGTTATTTACATTGTTGAGCAGAGTTTTTATCGAACTTATGAAGCAATGAATTAGCAATCTGTTTCAAAACGATTCAGATTCCGATTTATTTTGTGTTACGCAATTAGGGTGCTGGACAATGCTATGCTAGAGAGCTTAAATTCTCAGGATAAAATGTAGACTTTAGCAGACTTATAAAACACAGCAAGTTTCATTTGTCTAGCTTTTGTACTTTGGATTTTACGAATACCAAAAATACTTCGATTTCTTCCCTAACTGAATCAATCACTCATCAAAACTTCTTCGGTATGCAGGCATCCTTGCCTTGCACCCAAACTACAAAAAAATAAGATATTTTCAATTCCATTGAACTATTGCATGACACAACGTGACTTAATTTCTTACCATAAATACCCATAGCAGTGTCTCTGAGACAGCAGCGAAACGGCTAAACCGTGCATTTTGACCAGAGTTAGTAGTTTGGCTCTAAATAAGATCTGATAACTTTTTATCAATGAAAGCGTTATGTAAGTCTTGGCAACGTACTTTACATGAAAAGTTTTTGGTGGGTAACATATTTATCGCACGGAACCCTCTCCAGGCCAGTTCAAATCACACTTGCCCAGTTTTTTTTATGTAGTATCGAGTTAATCGGACGGCGCGTTAAAATTCTTCCATATTACCTTTGACACCCCCAAATCCCCGTTTAGGTGGTAGTTGAGGAAAACTCAAATACGAATACCTGCCAAGTTTCAATTTTATTAACTAAAGGAATAAGTATTTTTTTTCACCCCTAAAAGTTCGAATTTAAAAAAAACCTTTTCACCACACTACCTATTATTTGCAATTTTTACCCATCGATTTCCGTGGGTAAAAGCCTTTTTTGTTGTCTAGAGTGTAAAAGTGTTTTAAAATTCGAAGGCTTCCGATTCAACATTTACTCGAAGTTTTAAATAAAACCAAAGAGTAAGGAACAAAAACGTTTTTAAGTCAAAAGTTAGGAACGTTCAAAACCTGTCAACCGAAAATACCTGGTTATTCAGAACCGAAAATATCCGCTTTTTAATTTATTTTAATAAACAGATTCTATACGTATTTTACTGGTTTTCTTTCTTTTTTGCAAGTTCCTCCAAATGTGGTGAAAATTGTTGTGTTTAACTTATGGGTAAAAGTTTTTAGCGTTTCGTGATTTGAAACCTTCGCGACGCTCAGGTTTCAATCCAAGCACTCACGGCAAAAACACTTTTACCCATATGTAAAAGACATAACTATTTCTTAGTGCTCCCCTACATTAATTAAAGGAAGCCGTGTGCAAAGTTTCACGTTCCTAGTCCCAGTAGTTTCGGCTGTGCGTTGATAAATGTCAGTCAGTCAGTTTCTACTTTTATATAAATACATAAAATAAAATATATTAAGTATATAATATATAAACGTATATGGATAGCTAAGTATTATTAAAATAACATCTTTGTCAAAGGAACGTTATGATCAGAGAGAATTTGAGAGCTTAAATCAGAAAATGTTTAGGTAATACATAAAACTATAAAGGTATACATTTAAATTCACCTTTTGTTACGATTTTTTGGACGGATACGTTGACGAAGATCCGGTGCGTAAAATAACGAATAGACCTTTAGCAGGATATTACATTTTTATCCCTTAGCCTGACCATAGAATAAATCAGATCAACTGTTAAATGCGTAAGTACATAGATTTGTTTAGTCCAGCTCCATTGATGGTTTGAAGTTAGGTTAATTACCTCACCCTTCGAATAATCGTGACAATTTCTCAGCACATCTTCGCGGCCATGTGGCATTAGAAATTCAGAACAGGGTGCTCCCGGCATAGAGCTGTGTTACTAGACAGGAGTAGTTAATTCACAACGACAAAATGCTTTTGGTCGTTGACGCGGCCACCCGACGCGCAAGTTATAGCCACTCTCCCCAACACGACGCACCTCCATACATAGCGCCTCTTCCCAATCTCGGCCGCTCGTCGCCTCCGTCCCGCTGACCGCGATCGGTGCACCAACCTTTTAATCGCACTCATTGCACAAGAAACCATTATACAGCCAATTTTTACGGCTTTATTCCGGGACAGCTAATTTTCGTTCAATCTTTCGCGTAATAACTTAAAGAGTCGTGCTGGGCGAATCATGATTACCATACGAGTGGTCGCTGTCCCCTCGAACAAAATTCATGTGTTTAGTTAAGTCGTAGACCGGTACACCTTTTATAGCCGCTTATAAAAGTTGCTTTGGTTGTATTTCGTTATTGTTTTACCTTTAAATTCATCACCCGACATCGTAAACTTTTAAACTGTTTTGTATCACATAAATTATTTAATACTTTAGTGGACATGTTTATTATTTTTTCATCTATAGATATCTATAACATTGCTTGGTTTCTTATGATATTTTGTAACACAATACGTTTTTTGTACGATTTTTATGCGAAATATTCATGGAAATTCAATACAAGTCGAACAAACGGTTTGACAAAGTGGAGCGCGCTCTCCGCGGCTGCGTTTCCACGCCTCGGGGATCCAATTTCGCCGTTCCCACAACAAATCGTAGAGTCAAAGTTCACCGCCTAATTGTACGGCGTTATCGACAGATCCGACCGCTTCGGGAGAGAATATTTATCAATAACATGTAATTAAAATTATTTAGTCTTGGTCGGGCGCGGCGCGTCCCCGAGGCGAATTATTACACATACGCCGCAAGAGGTCCGCGGCCGTCATTAGCCGGGACATTTTTATTCCTTTCTCTTTAATTTCCGTCAGTAGACATAAATGATGGCGCTAGTACCGCTGCAGCGCCGCAGGGACTCAATCACATTGAACAAACGCGGCGCGCGACCAGTCGCCATGTTAATGAAATTCGTCAGTGGGTACATGAGAGTACAAATTGTAATTACGTACATTTGCAGCCTGCTAAGCCTTGTTTTAGCACTTCAATGATTCAAGTAAACAATAATGACAATTGTAAACTTGGTTTTAATGTGTTCATTGGAATGGGAACTTTGAATACCTACTTGTTGCAGCAGAAAATTAAATGTTTAATGTATTTTGAAGATTAAGTGCCGATTTCACAAATGTTACTGAACGCGTTCAGCACATCTAAAACGAGTTCATGAGCTGTCAGTGTAAGTATTGTTATGGAATATTGACACTGACAACTCTTGAACTGGGCTTAAAAGTGCTGATCACGTTCAGTTTTAGTGCCGTTTTTCACCTATGCTACTGAACGCGTTCAGCACATCTAAAACGCGTTCAAGAGCTGTCAGTGTCAATATTCCATAGAAAATAATAACACTGACAGCTCTTAAACGGAGTTTATGTATTGATCGCGTTCAATTTCATTGGTGAAATCCACGCTAATAAAAGTTTTAATATTTTGGTCATAAATTAATTTAAATGCTAAGATTTTAAGATAAAGGCGCATTAAATCGTGCGTCAAGTTAGCGACAACATCTCCATTGCGCCGTCATAATACTCCCTGTATCGACATGAACAGATAAACGTTCTCAAAAGCCTCACACAATAGCGGAGTGCATTTACAGCTCCATTGTGACCAACCACGTACTGATAGAGAGCACGGCATCTGATACTGATAACGCACCACTAAGTGGCCCAGCGACCACGACGCACGTCCACTTGATGAATTATACAAATACCAATCAGTTAATTATTTTATTCACGTCGCTCAGCCGCCTATCTAGCTTTATGTTCTACATAATTGATATGTTAAGACGATGGAACAATCGGCCCGTCATTCAGTTGATAGGGTTGACGAGACGATGCGACGCGGACGCCTCGCTCGCCCAGCGCCCTATAAGCACAAAGCCTCGGCCGCTGTCTGTCCCACAATCGAACTAACTTGCGCCCGCGCCGCGGCCGACACAAAGAACCATTTTACCATAATACGACTGAGCCTATTCTTTTGCCATCCATTATGGCATAAACCAAATTATTGTCTTGTAAGCTCGTTGATAACGAGACTTTACAGTCTGCAGCGTTAATCGTATGTAACTTGAATAAATCATGTTCATTGTATATATTCAGTAAAAACAAGCATCATGGGCATTGTTCGATCGAGGCTGGAGTCTGTTCATTAAATATTGCGTATGGCAAATAAAAACATGAAGGCAATACAAATGGTACAGTTGAGCAGAACTAATAACATGCGCACGCGCTGACGCCGGCGCACATACCGCCACGGATTTATTCGTCTCCATAAGAAGCGGCAATTAAGTCGTTCCCTTTTAAAATGCCAAGCCGACCGACCGACTTAGCTTATCTGAAATGCATAGGATTGAATTATTAGTAGCAATTAAAGACTTCTCAAAATATGTGTTATCAATATTTTTAATACGGTAGCAGGTAACTACTTATACATTTAAGTTTTATGTATGCGTGACTGAGTTCATTATACAAATATTCTGGACGAGATAATGAAAGTTTGGTTCGATCGCCCGTTGAAGAAAGGTTGAGCTTTTTGGTTAAATAAAATTGGGGTCCAATAGAATCGAGAATAAATATGAACTGTCATTAACTTAGCACATTCGCAGTCCTATATAAGAATTCACCAAGATGAGCTCAAACCAAACCATGCCACGCAACCTGGAAACATAAATGTGGTAATAAATTCATTCAAAAGATGAGTATAATATAAACACTTGACTGTAATAGCTCATTCACGGGATATAATAAAGCAATGTTAAACGTGTAATGATGAAGGTTAAGAAGTGAGTGTTGCCACAAATGGAGTGTCGAGGGCACTCTATATTCTAATCTTCATAAAGCCTTCAGAGTGGCGGCATCGATATCAGAATAATGCGCGTGTGCCCAATGTCGGCCATACGACATATCGGGCAGGAATGCGCTGTACAACCATGAGGGATCAGTGTTGGATTAATAATTTGTAAATATTAAATATTCATGAGCTTCGAGCACGGGTCAAACATTCATTTTTAAAAGGGCCCGAGAACTGTACCCGCAATCATATTTATTAAGGAGATGCAGGTAATTATCATAACTGACATAACGGAACAACTTTCGGCCTAATGGACGCAGCACAGGAACGACGTGGAGTTTTAATTTATTATTATTAATGAAAATCTCCGCAGCAATTGGATCATATTTACACTTTTTAACCTATCACAGTAATCTGATCGATATGATCTATTAATTTAATTTATTATAATTGAACTGTGTTATATGGAATGATCACAAAATTAAAAACGCAGTTCGAAAGAATTGAAATGCAGAGTTATTTAAAATGAAACTTAATCCTTTTAACTGCTCGTAATTCTGTACGTGAGCTTTTAAGCTCTTTTCAATTTTAGTAAACTTGCGATGATTTCTGCTTGGATTCTGTAACTGATGTTGCTGTTAATTGTTACTTTAGGTATAGCAGTAACTGATACATTAAATCAATCAAGTTTATTACACGAAGGTAACAAAAAAAAGATTTTTAGTATGAAATTGATCCATTTAGTTCTGCAACATTGTCACCGTTTTCTGACGAGTTGTATTGTTTTTTAAACCATTCCAAGGTAAAGTGGCTATAAATAGTATTTACAACAAGTTGCCATCTGAAACACGTTCAAAGGCTGTCAGTGTCAGTATTCCACAGAAAATAATGACACTGACAGCTCTTAAACGTAGTTTATGTACTGATCGCATTCAGTTACATTGGTAAAATTCGCCCTTGATGTTTATGTACTGTCCAAAATAAGTCAAACAACGCAACTCCACTCCACCGTGCACATGACACACAATATGATAGCGATTGTCATATCGTAATCATTTAAATAAATGCAATTACGATTGCAAATTAAACTTCCAACAGTTTAATAAAACAAAATAAATGCCTTTCATTTATGAGTTTTAAATGGAGAACAAGATGATATTTCAGTGATTTTAAGTAACGCTATTAAGTAGAGAGCTGTTAATAATAAATTTGTTGGATTTCACCACTTAATAAGGTTTGAAATTACATGCTTCACGTGCCTTTCAAATATTTCAAACTTTATTATTGCCCTCATCAAGACGCTGTTAAATTTGATACCAGTTTTTTTTTTTTTGAACTGAGGTATTGAAAAAGTTGATAAATAGAGAACAATCTCCTTGATAAAACTAAAAATAATAAATTAAGCTATCTTATCACGGAATATCTGTATGTATTATAATTTTAACATAAAGCGCAACCTGTTTGCCGGTTTTGATACAATCTTTATTAAATAAAATTCTAACAAGTAATTAAAAGTATTTTAAATGTGTGTTTGTGAGCATTTGTTTAAATTTATTTAATGGTTTTTTTATTAGAAAATGTAGACAATTAATTGACGAAAAACATACAATGTTTCCATAATTTAGACAAGAATACGTTGAGTCTAGTTTAAATAAATAGCAATGAATGAATTTATCAAAATACACACCTTACTAGAGAAGAAGAATCATCAAGAGCTGGCCAATACTCCTAAATAAGTAATACCAATTGCTTTAATATTTTTCGTCCTAATAAAGTAAATCATGTGGGCAAATATAACCATGGGTATGACTGTTTGTTTAAAATTTATTTCAGCAACGACGAACGGTCGACCGGTCGGTCGGTCGGTCTGTTGACTGCCTCGTTGGTCTAGTGGTCACAAGAGCTACTGCTGAGGATGAGGTCCTTGTATCGATTACCAGGTCGGGCAACGGGTTATTGGGTTTTTCTATCTGGAATTTCTCAGTAGCAACCCGGAGCCTGGATTTGTGCCCGGTTGCTGGCAATAGGCTCGCCCCCTATTACATGGGACTTAAGCACAGCTGGCGAAATGTGGGTGAATTAGAGGTACACCTCTGTCCAAACCTTCGATGTTATGTTACGTATAAAAATCGCATAATAATATTGTAAACTTTGGCGACACTAATAAATTTAATATTCATTATACATTACAGTATTTAATTATCAAGCGAATCCTCTATACAATGCACTTAACGCACATAATTATTATTATGAAATATAAACTACAGCATTTGACAGGATATTATGCGAACACATCATGGATTTTCATTTACAGTGTCAATATGTGTTGTTTTGCAGAATATATTGAATCTGTATGAGTGTGTAAGGTTGTTTCATACGAGTGTGGGCGGTGGCGCGTGCCGTGAGAAGGTGGCCGGCGAGGGCGCGCCGACGCCAGAAGCCGCCGCCGGTAGCGCCACCATTTACACCAGAAATTAACAAGCTGAATAAACATATCACTACAAAACATCTAAAAGGACAACATTTATTAAACACCTCACTCATTTAACACTCAAATAAAAATCATACGATGACGACGGCACGCCACTTAACCACATTATGAAAAGTAATGATCCGATATAATAATATTTTCATAGTTATGACAGTTAAATTATGTGTAGACAGAATATAAGACAGTATGAAACCGCCATAAAAATACGAAGTCTGGCTGTGTGGACATGTCGCTAGGCGATGCCGGCGGAACGTTTCCGTGGATGATATACCGAAGACGAGCGCGACAGGCGCGCGCGCATCGCGCCCGGCGCCAGCCTGCGCCTGCGCGGCGTTTCGTTGACTTATGACTCTTGTAATGTATCGCAATGCGTCTATCACTCATGAATATTTATTGAAAAAAATATATAGATTACTATTTATAATGTCGTCGCGACACAGAATATGAACGTGTTTAAGGTAATAAATATATCACCAAGATTGTTACATGTTAACTTTACACGCGTAATTATTTTAGTCGATTAAAAATCAGACAGAAGGTATGTTAAATGCAGTAGGTAGCGGAATTCTTTTCATGAGATATGTACTTCTGAAGATCATCTACGTCCTGTAACTTCTTAGCTTTTAACGCACAAAATTGGATCTTCAGAAAATCTGACCTTTTAAAATGAAAAACTTAAAAATCGCAACTCTACAACTATTCCGTGCTACATAAAAGTATTAAATCAAAATAGTTAGTTTATGGTGTCCTCCAAACAATACGAAGCAAGGCTATCGGCATTTACCCATTGCATTGGCAGCATTCCAACACTGAGGATTTTCCAAGAAAAATGAGAGAATCACGATTTGAGTTTGTACGCAAAATACGCGCATTGTCGTGAGTTGCAGACACCAGCCCGTATTACCTATTACCTAAAGATTTGAAATCAAAACTAAGAAGCAATGCTCCGAAACAGGACAACAGCAAGGGTTGACTATAAATGAAAAGTAATACAATAGATAACTTATTACAAACATAATGTTACGAGCGACTGCGGCGATAAAATTTATGAAAAATAACATCGAATGTTAACGTACTCTAAATTATGCTAAATTTCCCTAAACTAATCTCCATTGGACACTTTAATTTAAGAAGTTACAAGACACATATATTCCTGACTCATAAACTGCGTCTTGTTTGCGTTCAATTAATTTAAATCTAAAATAAAAATGCTAGAGGCAATAAAAGAAAACGTATGTGTAATTTTTCTAATCTGTATCAGGCTGAGGCGAACGCGAACTAACGGCTCTTCGGCTCTCTGACTTCCCGTGGTTCATAAAATACATTCAGGGTAGTCATTAAAAGTATATTTTATCGCTTTTTAAATATTTAGATTGTCATCTAATGAAAGTTATCTTAAGTTTAGTTCATTACTACGTAGATGTAAGTCGTGAAACTAAATACGCTCGCGGACAAGTTGGTCCGTAACTGTTATGTCTACTGATAAGGGGAGTCGTCGCATTAACTGTCTTCTAATAATACTCCTTATTTATAAAAATCTCCCTGAACATTGATTAGCCACTGCTTAGCTAAGCAATTAGTTGACTCTTAATCAATGATTAACTTTTCTTTATTTATATACGCTAGATAGAATAGAATCAGGTGATTAGTCGCGAAACGAATTGAGGTAAAATTATGCGTTCAGCACAGATTGTAATCAAAATAGTCGACTACAAAACAGAATTTTAAGAATAAAGTTGTCAAAACCACGTGTTTTGTTTTGTATCTGTCGTGACTTTCACAGACGTACGACAAAAATTTCACTATTTTTTTTTAAATAAGATTATTTATTACGTTTATTTCATTGTGTTTGCTATGGTAACAATGAAAATGATAACCTCAAATAATTGGAGTTAACAGGAACAGGTTTTTCAACAGGAAAAGGTTTTTTAAATGGAAATTTATCCCTGAATTTATATCTACTTACTAATATGAAGTGACCAAATAAATGTAAAAACAGTAGCCGATAATAAATATAGGGTAGGCAGAAACCACAGAACGCCACCTGCTACGATCCTGAAATATTCCTTTTGCCTAGTTTGCGTTCATAAATCTGGTCATACACGCGCGCCGGTTGCGAGTCCTACGCACCTGACCTTTCTGAAGAACATCACGAATAAGGTCACTAATGTATGTAGGTAATTGTGTAATTTTATATTACTTCCTAATTGGGATGATGACTAATATTAAAAATGTTCACAACAATAATGGAATTTCAAAGAAGGCTTAGTAAAAATGAGATAATAGAAAAAATCAGTTAAATCAGTGTAAATTTGAAGAAGATACACGCTTTAAAAGTTTTTGGAGGGGATTATTGCCGTCCTTGTGGCGCGGTAGGTACTGACAATGTACGGCGCTAGTATGAAGTTACATAGTCGTGATGTCACCTCTACGATAGTGCTGTCCTTATCTAACAGTTATGTTAAAACGTTTATAACTTGGCAATTTTTAAGCTTTTACACTTTTTGTAATATAGTTTGCGCTATTTGGAAACAAACAGTTTTTTGAGATCAAAATAAAAAAAATGTCATCATCCCAATTCCTATTGCTTTTGCAACGGGGTTTCAGTGTCTTTTAATAACAATTATTATACTTGTTTACAGGTACACGTTTTACTGCTGATAAGAAAGCCACTATTAGCACCTAGCACCAATACTATTCAACCTCACAAAGATGGCAAGGGAGACCATACGGGCTGCGGCTACGTGGATTTGATGAGAAATGAGAGTGGCATGAGAAAATAATGGCACGGTCCGTGTCTTTGGAGAAAGAATATTGAAAATCAAAAATAAGAGAATTTATAACAAAACTTTAGCTTTATTATGTATCAAAATAAATTGTTGCTACAAAATGTTTGTTGTTATTTGTGTGCCAGAACGTGGCTATTCTTTAGTTTTTTCGGCCTTAGAAGTAGCGTCATAAGATTAGGGGCACATTGGATAATAAGTATCTCCTATGAGCTTCCCCACGAACTCATACTCTTCAAACCTCCTGAGTTCATACTGAGCCTTTCCTTTCATCATGGGTACTTCGAATAAAGAATATGTAATGTAGGTAATCATTCCCGTAATGGATTTAAACGAGATTTGTAGGTCTTCCTCCGTTCACTTCCCGCTGGCGCCATGGCGTTTCAAAATATATATATATATATATATTTTTTTTTAATTCTTAACATAAAAATATACATAGCTTTAGAACTTAAAAATAAAGTAACAGTTACATTTATTATAATAACAACACTTTTACAGGCTAGGATCACCTTTCTAAGCATATAATAATATTTTTTACGACTTATTACAACATGACGGCGTTTATTAATTAAACCTTTAACATTAACATATGAAATTATTGTAAACAGTTATTTATTTTTCTGTGTAGTTCTGAAATACCGTAAAAGATTGTCGAGTTCCGCATTTACTAAGGCACAGCTCGATATTAGGAACAAAATAACCTCGAGGCACACAATAATCCTATTGAATCGATCAGCTGGCTCAAATAAAAACCTCCATATTGCCTTTTAGCAAGCTACCGATTTTGTTTAAATTTGACAGATACTAATTGTTTGTTTATGGACCTCTTAGCGCTAAATAGTGTGTATGAATAAGAACTTCGCTAATGATTTGCTAAACAATTGATTAAAATTTAAGACACGCTTATGAATAAGACTGTAATATCTATATACAGGGTATCCCGTAAGTCGACGTCAATCCGGACACGGGTGAAAGTTCGGGTTATAATAGATAAAGAATTATATTTAAAAAAAAACAGTTAAAATTTTGTAGCAACAGGAGTTAAAAGACCGATATCGGCAGTTGATTTTCTCGTTTTTTTTTATCGATGTCCGTAATTTTTTAAATACCGTACTAAGTCAGGAGAGGTCCGATTAAAATACTCATAAATGTATGAAACTCATTAATGTATGTACGTGAGAAGGGATAGCAAAGTTTTTTTTTTCTTTCAACTATTATGACCTATAAGTATTCAGGCTTGACGTCGACTTACGGGACAACCTGTATGAACACATAACACCGATGTTGATTTCCTGCTTGATCCACCGAAATGAAAAGTCTGATTAACCCACATAATATATCTTCATGCCTGTATTTCCCGGAGGGTAAGGCAGAGGTGCACCTGTAGTACAACCCACATTATGCTATTTATGTTGAAGACCCATGTAATAGGGGGCGATGGGGTGATCGGACACCCTGTCTACTAATCACATCAATTGTCCAAAATTACTAAAAAGAAATCATTTCTTGCTACGCTACTATATTGTTAGGTGAAAGGTATCTATTATTTATTAACTACGCAAGCATTTTAAATTTGCAATTGCTAGGAAGGCTAGGCGTAGCATTTAGCCTTTACGGGGTATTATGTAAACCTTAAACTATTTGCGCCCTGAAATTCATAACGTTCATTGGAAAACATCAAAAATATAGATGGCACGGTCTCAGCTATACGTACTGTGCAATACAAAATAATCGATAATTATTCGAGACGTTCGATTTAATAACTACATCAATAATATTATACATAATTTTGAAACTCTTAAATAGATCAGCAATAATAAATTATACAAAACATCACAAAGCTCTTATGAAATTAGATACACCTTCATACTTATAACAAATACATTATATCAGACAGATAAAAATAATTAGATGCGGATTGCGCAAACATCTAATTATTTAAAATTTAACGTTAACCCAAGCCGTTTTCAAAACATGAGCATCGTGAAGTGAAATAAAAATGTTGAACTGTCGAATTTCGATTAAGAAACCGTGTGTAGGCTGTTAATGAGCTCGATACGTCTTCCCGTAAGTACATTATGAGATCAAACGCAGGGTCAGACGCAACCGCTGAATTATGAATTTACAAGTATACTTAATTAAACACAATTAGGACCTTTAGCTCCTGTTTGATTACGGGATGCTTCCATTTGGGACGAACTTGTGTGAGCTTTATAAAGCTCAAATAAATTCAAAAGTTGGTTGACAAAAAAGTGATGGTTATTGACAATTACTTAGGTACGTTTGCTAAATTTACTAACAGGCAAGAGTAATGAAAACATATTGTTAATGAAAATAGGAACATCAAGGGATAATAATTTTGACATGTCAAAGGAATTGGTGTATAAATCAAGTTTTTATATTGTAAAAGAAATTCAACTTGAGCTCATGTATATTTCTTTCAAAAGAACCTCCGGTTTTTAAAACACTAGTCGGTAGTCGATAGCATCGTATATCAAGTTGTCGAGTCATCTATCAGCGGACACGTGCATTGTTTGTAAACTACAAGACAACTAGTTTTGTTGCTGGCGGTACTAATTGCGGATCAGAGTGTGTTCACATAAATATAATCCGCCGTGAGCGGCTTCGCTCATTTGTACAGCGGCGGACGGTTGTCATGTACCCGTATTAATATCGATGAATAAGAAATCCGTTATGGATGGGCTACAAGGCTGGCCATTACTGCGCGATCTGCCGCTGACTGCGCGCGTTGGATGGCTACCATTCTATCCTGTCGTTACCCGTTTTTATCTACCGCTATTTATGTTGTGCCTTGTACAGTAATTATTCATTTCGTTTCATCGGGTGCTCGTAGTGAATGTACTACGCACGCTGCTCCGACTGCTGATTTATTGAAATACATATTTTGAATATGTATATTCCTGGTGTGTTTGATATTCACGACTTACCTTAAGAAAATGTTTAATAAATATAATGTATTGCCTTCCCTATCAACGCCGATGTTAGCTTGTGTGTTTAACATCCTTCATGTGAGTTACATTGGGAAAGGTTGTCTCAGCTCTATAGATCACGAGGAGGCCTGGGACTGGGAGACAAGCTTCATAAATAATGTTTTAACAAGGACACTTGTTGCGCAGAAGAATTGATGGTTTTAAATACTTACTTTTATTTATTACTCTCTGTATCAGCAGCGAGGTAAAGATTTTTCTTCACACCGATCTACACAAATAAGTGACTGATTTAGTTTGTTCTACAAAACCATATTTTTTCAACCTTTAGTGTCCCACTGCTGGGCAAAAGTCACAAAACCATTAATAATTGTAAACTTACTGAAAAATCACAAATTTAATGGTTTCAGTATCATTGTACTGTCATTGAAAATTTAACTTGAAATGGCAACATTTTCTAGAATGTCGCACTAACACTTCATCTAGGGTTTACATGCTGAGTAGCACTTCGTAAATCTGCGTAGTTTTACGTAGCTCTGCGTAGCATAGCTCTGCGTAGGCCTGCCTTGCTCAGCGTAGCACTTTGTAGCTCAGCGTAGCTCTGTGTACTGTGTAGCTGTACGTAGCTCTGCTTAGCTCCTCGTAGCACGACGTAGCATGGTGTTGTACGGCGTAGCATGACTTAGCACGGCGTAGTATGGCCTATCAAGACATAATTTTGCGAAGCACGGCGTAGCTCTACGAAGCACGGAGTAGCTCTGCGTGGCACGTCATAGCTCGGCGTTGCTCTGCGTAGTACGGCGTAGTTCTGTGAAGCACGGCGCAGTTCTGTGTAGAATGCTATTATAGTGTCGAAAACTCATCAACAATATAGACTCCATCGAGGGAATAAAACCTACTGTTGGCTTCAGAACTTGTTAAATGGTAAAAGTTATTTCGAAAACGTAAGAAGATAAACTTTTTGTTTATATTCTTTCGAACCTGAAACAGATTGTTGTTTGCAAAGGCCTAAATCAATGTTTTTAACTTTAGAACATTTTAATGATTTCAAGCGTTTTAAACACTTGATTATGAAGCCAAAACATACACAAAGAGTGATATCATATATAACCATAAATCACCATTTTAAAAGGTGCCTAAACGATAAAATAGTGTGACACCATAAGACGTAAATATCTTTGCTAAATTTTCAAGTAATAAAAGGTACAGTGAGAGGGAGCGGTGTACATCGGCAAGCCTGCATGGCGATCGTCAGTAGATCGTGTGCGCGAGCGCGGGGGGTCTGCGCCGGCGATCCATCACGAACCGCCGAAACACCGAACTATACGATTATTATATTCGATAATCGATGAGCATTAAGTGAAATTAATTTTATTGGGTAAAGGCACGGGTCGTGCCGGCGCGCGCGCAAACGAGCCGTATTAGTAGCGGGCACGCAGCGCCAGCGCAGACCCGCCAGTGTCGTGACCACCGCGCATTGCTGCGAAGTAATAATGCACCAGTAATAGGGCGATTATTGTTCATTAAGTTAAAAATGTATTATAGCGATATGTGCCCTTCGTATCAATTATTTTTCTTACACCAAGGCTTTTGTGCTTACACTTCACTTAAAATGAGTTCCCAGCCGTAAGAAAGGTGGACCATGGCAAAGATTCTGTGTCATAGTAGTGTGGAGTGGGGACGAAAGTATGATCAACCTGTACCAGGGATAGAATACTAATATAATATTACACACACCGGCAGCCCTCGAAGGGGTCGACGGAAGGGTCCCATTTTATTAGGAGCACGCCTGTTGCAAACAACCGGACTCAAATCCAGACTCTGGGCTGTTTCTGAGAATACTATCATCGGCAAACTGTGATAAGTACCACAAAAGTACATCTCTGCCTACTCTTCTGGAAAATGTAATGTGATAAATAGGTTAACCTGGTTAACAAGAAAATTTTATTAAACTTGTTGACAATACCCACTACTGAACTTTAACAAAAATACCGAACAATGGTCTTCTAAAATGTCTTTCGATACCTGCTATTCGTGACAATAAATACAGATCATTAAGTGAATATCGGTAATGTATTTTCCCACTGTTCGAGTGTTCCATAAGGTAAGGGCGGTGGCAGACGCAATTTGATTCTCAGAGCTTACACCATTCTATAACAGAGCCTATTACACCGATAATGGTGTTTCCATATTAGTCAGCAATTGCCCCAGTTTGCCATAGGCTAGGCGAGCACGAAACAGTTTTTGACCATAGAACCCAATCGTTAATCTCTACATATTATTAAACGCAATATCTGTCTGTAGGTTAGCACGTTTAATCTCGAGAACCAATGATCCAATTATATGGGTTTGTTTATAATCACATGCTCTCTGCTATGGTTTTGAGTCTATAATCAGATACAGTAAGTAAAATTGTGAAGCTGCAGATACCATGTGACACACTGCAAAACAAGGTGATACATTCTCCATTACAAAATTCTTAAAGTAAATAATGGACTTGTGTTCATAGAAAACAATCGAATCTTTTAAGTAAGTGGAGGTGTTCGTTGTGCGTTATAAATGATGTGTTCCGGTTCTAACATATGGAACTGAAGTAGGCAGCTCTTATCAAACAGAACAAATAACATAGCACAACAATAAAGCGCTGTAGGTACGCTCGTTGTGTTCAGTTGATCGGTGTTAAAGCTTCTTTTATAGTGTACGACAGCTTTGGGTAAAAAATAGACCTCACAATACAGATAAGGTAATTCACAAGGTAGTTTTTTATTGAAGCAAATCTTTGGTCTTATTTTATATTAAAAAAAAAACTTATAAATTGGTTACGTTTTCCTGCTAGGAACAGTCATTGCAGCCACGTTCTGAATGCAATTTTAACAGAAATCCAATCGCCACCTTTATAAGAATCTTTAAGGGCAAATTTCATTGTGAATGTGTTCAGAAGTCGTGCAGTGTAAAGAGGTTCGACATCGATGACGCGCGCCGACGAGTGGCTCGCGTGTGGCCACCGTTACTGTTCGACAACAATACCCGCTGATATAAAGAAAATATTATTTATTTAAATTCCATAAAACCCAGCTGTCGTTATGAACCACCATATTCTTATGTAGGCCACGTTACAAAAGGCGACATACAACTTTTATCTACAGTTATTGTTATTTATAACACTTGAAAAGCCTTTTACGAATCGTATAAAAGGAAAGTTCATCAACAATGCCGTAAGACTTAAGCCGTAAGGTTTCACATCGGGTTATTTAGTGATCAACTTCCTAGTGTCATCAGTAAATGCTGCTGGCGTGTTCCTGTACGGATCAATATGAGCAAAACCAGTCTGCAGATAATAAATATATCAACCGACTGATTGTTACCATACACTATTAAGAATAATCGCAGGAACACCTTGCTTGGCGTAACTTATGAACACGGGATTAAATAGCTTTAGTGATTTTATTTCATTAGTTCTATATTTTGCGTCGATTATGGGGCCCGTTTTGTTTTACTGTGTTTAATAGATTAGGCTTCCGTTGAATCTTGTATTCTAGACTAGCTATTTATAAAATGATTAATGATATATCAACGCTATTACAAAAATAAACCAACCGCAATACTCAGAACCGAGCAGAGTATCAACAAACAATAATTAAAAATTATTAATGACGCGAGCCAAGTGTATCTCGAACAGTTTGTAGCGATATAAATCAGAGCGTTGTACCGCCACACTCGGTAGTGTACTCAATTAATTAGCGACTTCAATGGAGAGCCCGATCACGAACCACTATTACAACATTTACCTAAAATTTATAACAAATAGGTATGTCGTATTGTCATTACCTGTGTGATAGAAGTAAAGAGCTAGACTCTAAAAAAACGCATTTGTTATCGTTTAGCAAAGGCACCTTTGAAACCCTTTTTAAACATGTATTTGTTGCAAGATGTAGCCAGACATTTAAATATAGACGTCTTATTTTAGACTAAATATATTTCATTTTGAAATAATTTAAGCCGATTTAAACTTTTTATTTAATAGATCTGGCAATAACCGATCTTTTCCAAGAGCAGGTCGATCGTTTAAAATATAAAAGTAGGTAGACATCTGAAAAAATAATACATATGTAGGTGGACACCATATAATGAGTCACATAAAATATGATTCGACTTGGAATATTAATTTAATGCCATATTGAAATTAAATTAATTGAGTATAAGACTTAAAAAGTATGGAACTAGCCGTGGAACGAAACTGAATTGATGGTTTGATGTTAATTAATTTTGAGCAGACTGATTTGCGTGTGTTTCTAGAAAGATAAAATTATAGTGATTTTAATTCTAAAAGCTTAGGTTATATCGCCAGCAGGCTCTAATACTTCATTGGTTTTCGTTATGAATGTCGAGCACATTGGCCAAATCGTTGTAATAGTTTAAGCCGAGCATGACACCCGACAACGGATTTCTGCCACCTGGAACTGCTTTCGGTAAATTAGACAACTTACAATTATTAAGGTAAGTACTATTGAATAGAAATTCTCACGATATGAATATCTTTCATTATTTGATGGCTGAGACAAATTCTCATTTATAATATTTTTTACAATTTGTACAGTATCGCATTACAATTTACATTATTCGACGTAGATATTATCGTTTTCCCACGTTAACATCTGATTATAACTTCTGTTATACTTTCTGATAATTTAGGAACTTTTCATTATTTTGTTTCTACCCAAACTTTAAACTTTATTCACCACAGAATAATTGTATAGAAATTGCGCGAAATCAAGCGTAAAATTTTTCTTTTCAGATTATTTTTGGTACCTACAAACCTATTAACCCTATGTTGATTGGGTTGTTTTTAGAAATCTCATTTATCATGGCAACACTAATTATAACAACCATGGAACTAACTTTAAATGAGAACTAAACTTTTGGCAGCCTTGTATCTGCACTGGTTCCAATAATTCCAAAACAATAAATTGTTTAATCGGCTCAGAAGATCTTTAGCAATTTGGCTCACGCTCGAAATTATAACCTCAAGCTTAGTTACAATCACACTGTAGGCTACGGTTTGCAAAATGAATTCGGAATCAACATTACCAACATTCCAAAAGTAATTAGCCCGGTAATGTACTGCTAATTGGAAATAAATACGTACATGTATGTATGTGTCTTATATTAGTTATCGATAGTTGATACCAAGCCTGCGCCATATGTAATTAGATAATTAATTTTTGTTTTCCCCATTTGTCTAGTGGTCGCCAGCGCAGCTGCCTAATACAAAGGAGTATTAGGCATTACATGGAACTTCTTAAAGCGTAAGAATAAGTAATAAATAACATAGAGACGGGACACCTTTATCAACCAGTAACTGTAAGTGATCAACAGAACTTTTTGTCAGGTTTGAAGCTATATAACAAATTATCCAATAAATAATAACATTTAGCAAGTTCAGTAAGCTGCCATTTATCAGATGTAATCAAACCTCGTCTCAGCTACTCTGATTAACGCATGTATGTTCTACGGACAGTAGTCGTCCACATCATTAGAATATACCTACCACGCCACTCCATTTGTCACCGCTGTGGGCTCTGCAACCGGAGTGACTACGCAATCGCATCATCCTTTTTTAAGTTTATTAGAAGTTGATTTACATCTCAGTGACCGGTTTAGCGCGTAATGTAGTATCACTGATCAATCAGCGTTTGACGTGGCGTGTAATTATCATCTCTCAGTTTCTTCATAAAAGGAGTACTTGTACTGTCGACGACTAAATATTCTGTTAGTTATTACACTATAACTTTTTAGCTGTGGGAGGAAAGAATTACTCTCTTGTTCAACTTATTTTGATTCATATTAATAGTTCCTAACGTAAATGTTGATGAGGATTTCCAAAAATGATAAGGACATAACAGGCTGCCCTTTGAATACAAAACAAATACTCTGAGTTAGAAAGATACAGTAACATAGCAATTCCCAGTAAGAGTTAAAACTAGTTGAGCCATTTTATTTTCAACGATGAATGAAATAGTTTGCGTAGTTGTACAGTCAGGAGAACCCATCAAGCTGACAAAGCCACTTGGTCTTTGAGATATCTATGCGCAATCACATCATAAGCAAGCACGTGTAACTGCACCCGACTGTACAAATGTTTAAATAAAACGCAAAACATGTAATAACAACGTCGCACAGCGGGTACATGCAATCAAACGCTTGTCGCGGCTGTATTAATAGTGTCGCAGGACGCTATCTAGGAGTTGCGACAGACGGAGTTGCCGACCACTTCTCCGAGACCTGTGCACCGTATAATTACTGGTACAAAACTTTCATAACTCCGCGAGTCCCGCCAAGCCCGGCCCCGTCAAATAAGAATGAGAGATATTTCAGGCGTTTGTATGCTGTCGCTTAATTACACGGTGCTGTTGTCGCTTTAATAGAATTTAATTGTAGTCCCCGGTTCTAACTCTTAGCGCTCAGAACTTGTCTCAAGTAAAATTAAACTATGTATTATCAATTTCCTGAGAAGTGCGATAGTAATCGCCGTGACGGTATCAGGTGTAACATTTGTCGTTCCTCAACGCTCGTCAGTTTAATGTAATACGGAATCAAAGAAGGAGAATATTGGACTTGGTTATTAGTAACGGTGATTGCAATGTTTCTAGAGCCAAAGAATATTTACTACAGCCTGACAGCCATCATCCTCCACTTAATGTTTTTATTTCTCTAAGTATACCCTACAATTCGATGGCTCGCAAGATGATTATTAAATATAATTATTACAAGGCAAATTACGATAACATAAATGAGGATTTAAAAGAGATTAATTGGGATCCCGAGTTTTAGTAAACCAAACCATTGACGATACCTTAAGTACATTTTTTATAATTGTTTTCTGCATTATTAAAAGACACGTTCCATTGATTAGCTGTAGATCTTTAAAATTTCCGGTCTGGTTTGCAAAATCGCTTATTCATATTAACAAGAATAAAGCCAAGGCTTGGGTAAAATGGAATATGTATCAAAAAATTTCAGACTACAAGCAGTTTTCCATTTACCGTTCTAGATTCCAAGTTGAGTGCAAAAACTGTTTCAAAAAGTACATTGCCTCCGTGGAAGAAGGTATCCGGACTAATGTTAAGCAGTTTTGGCCGTTCATTTTTTCCCGCAAATCCTCTACAAGCTTACCTTCTATCATGCATTACAGTAACCATTCAGAAATAAACCCCGAAGACATCTGTAATCTGTTCTAAAACTTCTTTAATTCGGTATACGAGCCATCCATCTCAATTGGTTTTCATCGCAGTGCGGAGATTATTCTGAAACCTGTTCTCTTCTTAGTAAAATTCAGTTTACTGCCGTTGAAATATTAAGTGCGCTAAGAGCATTAGATCCATCTAAAGGCCCGAGATCCGACGGTCTACTGGTTGTGTTCATTACACAGACCGCCATTAATCTGTGTGTGCCACTACAAAATTATTTTTAATTTATCTATTTCACAAGGAGTGTTCCCACAAGCATGGAAACTCGCAAACATAAATCCTGTTCACAAGTCGGGACCTAAACAGGATTTCGAAAATTATCGTCCAAATTCTAAATTGTCGGTTTTGTCGAAGCTTTTTGAGGGACTTGTTCATGATAAAGTTTATCCTCCACTATATAATAACATAATTCCACAACAACATGGTTTCGTCAAAAAAAGATCAACTGCCACCAACCTGATAACTTTTGTTGACTATTTATTTAATAGTATGGACTCTCGTATTCAAGTTGATACATAGATTTCCAAAAAGCTTTTGACAAAGTGGACCATCCATTGCTATTAAGTAAAATTGTTTTTAATGGCATACGTGGCAACCTATGGAGATGGTTCTCTGCTTACGTTCTTAACAGATCTCAGAAAGTTGGTATAAACGGTTTTAATTCTGCGGCCTAAAATGTTAATTCCGGTGTTCCTCAGGGCTCTATACTGGGTCCTCTTTTGTTTATTATGTTTATTAATGATATAGGTACGTGTTTTCAAAATTCGAAAGTATTACTATACGCAGACGATCTTAAAAAAATAGGTCTATTATAAATTGTCGTGACTGTTTACTTTTACAGGCAGATTTAAATAGATTCTCTGCATATTGTGTTAAAAATAAACTTAAATTGAGTATATCCAAATGCCATTGCATTAGTTTTACAAAAAAATAGAAACCTTATTAAATATGCGTATTCATTGAACAATATAGATCTGGCAAGAGAATCATTGGTTCGTGATCTTGGTGTTTTATTAGATGATAAACTACATCTTGATGCTCATGTTGCTAAAATTGTGAACAATGTTTTTCGTATGTACGGTTTTGTGATGAAATCGGCTCAGGAATTTACTTTGGTTAGGTTTCACTTGGAGTACGCGGTCCCGCTGTGGAATCCCTTCTATGAGAAATATTCTCATATGATAGAAAAAGTACAACGCAAATTTCTAAAGACTTTGCATTTCCGTTTTTTTCGTACGTATGCATCTTACAGCGACTTACTGTACAACTATAAGCTTCAAAACCTTAAATCTAGACGCATAATGTTGGAATCGCATTTTAGTTTGATTTATGTAACGATTCATATGATTGTATAGACATAAGCAATAAAATAAGTTATGTGGTACCCAGAACTACTATAAGTCAAGGTGTGCGCGCGCGACTGCTGTTTGTTGTAACCTCCTGTCGATCAAACGCAGGATCGCGAGCACCCCTACGACGTCTTACTACTGAATTCAATGAGATTTTCCGGGAATATAGAATTCATTACTGTTTCGGCCTGAAAATTTAGAAGTATTGCGCTTAATATTATATGTAGCAGAATTACATAAAATCCTAAAATCACATTTTCTATTTTCAATATTCAATTATATCTTCTTTCTCTTTTTATTGTTTTTACCTCTATATGTTTCAGTTTATTTTTATTTTTATATCTAACCACACTGTGTATTCAATGTAGGTAATTCATATTGTACGCCGTTCGTGTTTGTTTAACTTTTTTTTATATTATGAGGAAAATGTTGTTGGTTACATATATATACATAGCATTTCAATGTGTAACCATTTATTTTCCCAAAAAAAACAAAATAAAAACGTAACAAACGTAGAGCCCAATCGATTTGTGGAACAAACTGACCAATTGTCACAAGTGACCTTTTCGATATGCGAACGTAGGCGTTGTTTGTGGAAACTAAAAACATTTTTTTTTATTACCTAAGGTCTCGCATGTGTATAGTACTTATTTTGCTTTTCAAATCTTATTTTCAGTGAAAAGGATTATCTATTTGTCCATTACTTAGAAACAAATGATCAACAAACACAAACGTGAAGATTCAACTCATTCGCCAGATATATCCTTAGATAAAGCAAAAAATCGGTCGCCCCACACATTATAGTTATATTAGCATTGCATTAAAGTACGAACATTTAAAGTATCAATCAATACATTAACTTGCCTGACACACAATCAGGCGCACGATATCCTGGGACCAACCGAGCGTTGCATGTGTGCTGCCATTACAAAGATGTAGGCAATTGCTCCAGTCTGATTAAATATCGTTATCGCGTGCATCAAAAGCTACTGCACTTACCTACAGATCAAAAACTGCTGAGTTAGAACATCCATCAATTTGAATAAGTGGAAATAATAAAAGATACATTTAAGACCAATGTCACACCAATAGCTAAGTAGAAAATCTAACTACATGAACTGAAGAGAAATTGAGAGAAACTTTTACCAAAAAGATTAGGGTATGCAGCAACCAGAGATAAGATTATTGAGCAAAATTCCTAACAAGTTTTATTAATCATGAAAAGTATGAGAGTATTTATTAAACTGAAAAACAAAAGCTTCTTGAACATTAAAAGGAGAAACTTTATTACAGATTCTAAGATATATTTTTTTCAGTTCGAATAATTCCACAAACCTTAACCCGGCTATTTATAAACGCTGCTTAAAGTAATGATTAGCGACTGTTTAACCATAAATTTTTGACGTTTAAACGTCTCTTAATTTTAAGCAACGTTTACAAATAAGATTGTTAGTCATGATTGGTCACAAGTGAGAGTTTTCAATGTAGAGCTTGAAGCTAACTTTTGTAACTTGCGTAGCTTTGAGTGCAGTAGTAGCACTCCGGCGCAGTAAGTCTGCGCTCGTCCCGTTAATGCAGCACACGAGCCGAGCTTGTTACGAGCATTGTACGGCGGTGGCGGCGTGGCCGATGATACATTATTTTTATAACAATAAATCGTTGTAAGTAAAGCACCGGTCTCTGCCGGGTGGTCTCCGAGCCTGTGTCTCAGCGTCTGCCCGGCTGCCCCTAGTCGCCGCACGCTCGCTCATCATGCCTTGCGACTCTGACTTAAGACTACTCTACACATTTTACAACACGATTTCAACCATGAATCTCTTTACGAACATCTGTCCATCCTTTTAATTTATTTTTTCATAACAATCATTGAGAAATATCAACAGATATTACGACTGGGAACGAAAAGTTTTTTTTATACAACACCCTATCATTACTAGATAACAGATGAAAAAAGGCGATGGCTTTTCAATAGTTAATTTATTAGTTAACGAACGACCAGATACAATCTATTCGTTGCATACATAAAGATAAATGCTATGAGACACGTTATAAGACTGTGGCCACTGCACTGGCCGAAGCTGTGATAGCGATCGTAAAAATTAATTGTCCTTGACACGCGGCGTTCAATTTGCTTTTTAATTAGTAGCGCGGCAGTGATATCGTACGTTACCGGAGATAGTTGAGATAACCGCTATGGGGAATCAATAACGATCTCCACTGATTCCTATATATTTCTCTACTAACTGAATTTTAAATAACACGATTAACTTTACATTTACATTTTTTAGTTAAGTGTTAAAATAATACCAATGAATATTTATATCGCTCTACGCCTCTGACCTCAGCTCTCTTTTTATTTTATTGAAATTGGGACCCATATTTTACTTCAGCAACTTGTTGAACCTTTTGTTTTGTGGGTCAGAGCCAAAACAGAGAAAACCTAAAGACCAAGCCTACAGTTTTCTTGGGTAGGTATGTAATTCAAAAGATAACTGAAGACAGAGACAACATCATATTGTTCAGTTACTAATAAATTCTGTTTTTCTTAATTGAATTTACGACACAAAAACAATAAACCTCTACGATAAAATACTGATTAATACCGTGCCAAGATGTTCAAAGGATTTCAAGGAGGCTTGAAAATATAAACAGAAGGTTTATCGCTGTAAACAAATTGGTTTAATAGTAACTATTTAGTTATGCGCATATTAACTGTGTAGGGAAATTGAATTGCGTTAGTTAATAGCTCACGACATGGGACCGACGTGTGCCATATATTTAGTTCTGTATTTATATCTAAATTCATTTAAATTGGCCTATAACAAAAACCTTTCTTCTCACGCCTCCATGTTAGGTGTTGGTTAATAATTTACTATTTATGTAGTTGAATATGATTACTATTCCCATGAGTTGTATAATGTAATGTAATAAATTTTCAATTTACTTAGTCGGCTTTGTCATTTGCCTTAAGTCCATCGTTTTGTCATATATTATGTCCACGTCATAAGGAATGAAAGAACGATTGCAGCACATTTCCGTGCTACGATGTAATCGCAACCGTAGCATTACGTTAATGCTATGAAACTTCAGTTGAAAGGCAGTTATCAATTATAATTTACGTTTCAACTCCAATGAAGATTGTACCAGATAACTTTAAATACAGATACAAGTAACTAACGTAAGTACGACCCAAAAAAGTATAGCTTAACTGATTCCAATTCAACAATTCGGAATTAACAGATGGTCCACAATATTTCAGTATTTACGTTTAAGTTAAAAGTATTTTTTTCTTGTGTTGTCATTTTCTAAGCAGCTGATCAAAGAAATTCTTTTCAAATTACATACCATAGTCAAATATGACAAGTCCATTATAGCACCTTAATGATCAATATACTAAAATAAGAACCATCCGTAAAAAGCTCAAAAGCACAAGTTGATTACAAAAAAGAAGAGCAGATAAACAAACATGATTATATTAAAATATCAGAACTGCCGTTACCTTCTCTTAATCAAACGTCGGATTTAGTCATTTTAGCTTTAATGATAGTGTTGTGCGCGTTAAGCTCGTTTGATTAATTGTATAGGATTCTTATTTTAAGGAATATGATGCATGTGTGTATGTGTTCGATAAGCCTGTGTGTAAAGCCTCATATTCATGGGAAGCAAAAGTTAAGCAACAGTTCCTAAACAGTTCCGGCATTGACAGCTACATTTAATGTTGCTAACAAGAATGCCGCGGGTTTTTTTTAACTACAATATTTCTTATCCTCTCGGCGAGATTATGTTAAAGCGTATAGAGGCCTCGATGACCTTGTAAATCTTCTAACCAAGTCGTTTATGACTAGTAAACTTTATAAATGAGCGTGTTACGGTAAAAACGGGACTAAGGCCCTTAAGATGTAACCCGTGGTAAATCGTGTATATCATTATAATAAAATGTTTTTCAACATCCTAAAGCACACGTTATTGCCTATGTTAATCTTCCCGGAAAACAAAAACAAGTTGCTGCAGAAATGATGTACAACTTTTATTTCTCAAACCTAAAAGTCCTAAGGAAAAATGAGTGACGTTTGTGTGTATTTGTATGTGTATGTGTGCGTGTGTATTGAGCTGCGCACGAGCGCACAGCACGGAAGCGCTATCAGTCGTCCATCGACGCGTGATTTACGACACGCCATCTCGCTACACACTTTTACGTTTCCATAAAATAAGAAAAGATATTCGAATATCACTGCCTACTGAGTTTTGAAAGCCTTTTGCCGACTTGGCGTAGTGATACTTAGCTGATCGAGTATAACATTATTTATTTTAGTAGATGCAAAAGTACCTACACATGAAAATATACGCTACATACCGCCGGAAAAAGTAAGTCACTTTCTGTGAAATAGCAGTTTTTCGAAAATAGATTAAGTAAAATATAGGTTTTCTGAAACCGGAAGGTCAGAGATTTCAATTTCAGACAGGTTCAGTAGAACATGAAAAAGATTACAGCAGTAACAGTAGGGAAAATATCGTAGCGACAATCCGCGCTACGCTACGCAGCGTGCGCAACTTTTTTTTTTCGTATGATTTTTCGCCTTTCTTTTACTTCAACCAAAAAAAGTCAACCCTTCGAGATACTTTTACAGAAGTATTTAGTAAATATGTGTGACGATTAAGTATTATATTATTTCGTTTCAAAATATGTCAACTTTTCACGAAACAATTACCTAACTCATCTTTTAGTTGCCTGTGTTTGTTACAGTTACATTTGCCTACGCATTTCTTTTCGACAGTTTTATATTCTTAACTACCGCGCTTCATAACAATGAGCGATTTCAATCCATCCCAAATTTACGATGAATCACGAGTAAACAATGTTTTTTTCATATTCCTCTTTTCTATTTTCATACAATTTTTCAGTGACGCTGACGTGAAGCTGACGTCAAACCGTCTATCAAGATTCTTGCAGAAAACAAAGGTACAGAGCAAACTATGTCACCTAACTAAGTGCTACACCGTTAACGTCAGAGAAAATTTTACTATTTATTTATAGTACGTCCTGCCACTCGCTACCATCGAATAATGATTTATACGGGCACAATAAACTAGATTTCGCTATCTATGTTAATGGTAGAGAATCAATTTGTCATTGTTTATCATTATCCACCGAGATAATAATATCCGCTCTGATTTTGCTGTTATAAATCAGAATAAGATTAGCTCCGGTTAAACTCGAAAATCACCCAGGAAGCATTTTAAAGTAAAATCATAATTCATTAGTCGGTCATTGAGCGTGTGTACCAGCAGACGAGAAGACGGAGCGGCAGCCATTATACGGGATGACGGCGCGCGTGCCGTGCCACGGCCGCCGCCGACGGGTCCACCCTGCCCTCCGCGCCACTCCCGCGCCACGACCCAAAGGGTTCCCTACCCAAACTCCACGGGTCAAACTTAAATGGTAACGCCAAGCCAGCCGTCGCCTTTAAATAGGAAACGACACGTTTATCCAATTAGAAATTCACCATATCTTTGTGATAGTTGAAGAGGAAATTTGAGCAATCAACTTGCAGAGCGCCTCGGCGCGGCGTTCCTATCACAGTTTATTCAATTGAGCTCGTAATGAAGTTATGTGAGCTATGAACAGTATGAAATAAGCGCTCCGCGTCTACACTGACCGAATATTTGTCTGATGATTCGAAAAAAAATAATGGTTTGAATTCATTGGATACAAACATTATTAAAATTCATATGACCGCTATAATTTATTTAGTCACGAACAGATACGCCCAAGCCGCAGGAAAACATGCCAATTAAACTAGAATATAAGAAAATGTTTAACCGAAGTGAAACGCTTGTATCGATGTCAATTCTTGCATTTATGGAGTCAATTCTCAATTTAACTCTAACCTTTAAGATTCGAAGATATGCAAAAGTAGTGCCGCTGTCCAAAGACTTGTAGTCCGGTAATAAGATAAGTATGACCTCAATACGAATTCCAGAACGAACTGGCCAGCGTGAAATATAGCTAGCATTCTAAATAACGTATAATATAATATACCCAGGCGGAGTGCACAAAAGCGTGAACTGGGAACAAGTTGTTATTACAAGGTGTTGAACCTGGTTTTCTGATTTATTGTTGAATGGTATTAGCAATGATCAATGTTGTTTTGAGGTGTCTCTTTGCTGCAAGCGTTTTATCTACGTTAATTACGAAACATTCTGAGATAAATATCATTCAGCCAGGAACTAAACGTGACATGGAATCCATTTATTTTGTCGTTTGATCATAAAATTAATGCCAGTAAATTGACTAGGCTCATATCTTAAACGTGGATTGACCCGAAAGGAATATACAGTACAAGTGCCGTCGTTAATTCCATTAGTAATGTTAACGTTCTGTCAGTGCTGTGCCAACGTTTAGATAATTTTGCTCTTCTAAGTCGTGTGTGAATTCGCCCATTGACGTTGTGTCCGTTACGTTAGCACATAAATGAGGAAATGTTGGAGTGTATCTCGACCGTTGTTTGATTAAGTGGTGTTAGAAGGCAGAGCAGGCGCGTGTCGTATGCCACGCGCGTGGCCCGCGCGCCCGCGACGCGGTCGCCCCAGCGACGCCGTTTGATACACCGAGTTAGCCGACCTCACTCACCGGCCACCGCACTGACCTCATTCATAAATCGTCATTTAAACTTATATTCAAAGAGCAAGGGTCCCCGTCCACTATAGATTCTGCCATATCTTGAATTACGGTGTCTCCTTATGATTTGTACGGTTTAAAATGATGGCTGATTTATGGGGGAGCAAGAGAAAATATTTTGGAGATAAAGTTATAAAAGTTTGTGGGAATTTGTATGATATTTCGTAAAAATTTGATTTTAAAACACCGAATATGTCTTAAGAAATGTTAAATCTATGTAAGATGTAGCCTTACGTGTTTAGCATGATAAACGACAGAAATCTGAAAGAACAAATCGTCGTAAGAGATATGGTAAGTACCATAAAGCATATTTAACAGAAGTAGACAATTGTCTGAAGGAATGTGGTTATATAATGAGGAAATCTCAGTGGACAATAAAATTGGTGTGTGACGCGTTGTGACAATCGCGTGGCTTAGTGGTGCGCTCCGTCATGCAACAACCACTCCAAATTAATATATCCTGGCTCGCGCCGTGATTCCTAATATTATATTTAGACGTGACACGCGCTCGTTTGTATCAATTGCTCCCGTCTACTTCACTGATATACGGCCGACGCTACTTTAGAACAATGATGGCATAAATTGCGCTATTACGCGTTTTAGCACTGCCCCGCGACCCTGCGCGACTTCTGACTCTCTAATTGACAAATTAGCCTGCACTGATACGCTTGCATGCACAACCAGAGATACAATCACTGACAGCCACGTTACTCGTTACCTACGAACAACAAATTGTTCCTGCCTACGCTCAATCACCGCAAAGCCGAACTAATTTAATATAACCACAAGTTGTCAAACTGAACAGAGAAGCAACTCGATAAATGAGCACACAAATGATTCCCATGTCGGGGACAAGCGATTACAATGCTCATTTATAACTTCTTGTGCGGCGCCGCTAACTTCACCAATACAAATCAGTCTAATGAGTGGATCCCATGAAAGCCTTTTAATTTCCCATTTGGTGCGGCCACCTCTGATATCGACTGACTGTTATTAATATAAGGCCAGAGCCGGTCGCCAGTGGCGGCCAGGGCGGGCACGGCGGCGCTCCCGACAGCCGCGATTACGAGCAGCCGTACTGAGGTATCGCAGACGCTCTCTGCGACTTATCTCACACTATTAATTACGCTCAGATATTCACAGGACAAGTTTTAATGCAACTGCTTCATTTGTTGCACTAAGAGTGCCATATCGGAGACGTTATAGGAGCGATAACTTTGTAGAGCTGCGGCCCGCGGCCGTCGGGCGCTAGCGCGGGGCGCGATGTCGCGCTATGACAAGTAATTTATAACCTATCAAGTTATTCGTGTAGATGACTGATAGCTCCGGAGCTGGCGTAAAATGCAGTCTTTACACTTAGCACGGATAGTCATCTAGGTTTAAATCAGTTATTTTGTAAGAGCTGCACAGTGGCTGCTCCGCGGTAGCTGGCTGATGCAATTACTGTTTCTATTCATAAAAGAATTGGAATCAGATCAGGCTCAGCCGCGGGCTGTACCAGCAAGTGGTTAATAACACCCCACTAAGAATATTGACTGCTGTTGCAAATTGAACTAAACTAGTATCGTGCTCTGTTTAAATCGCTATTTATTTCATATTATTTATCGTTGTCCGATAGATACGTACACTTAATGCAAGGCTTTCAATGCCGTGATGTAGAGCGTCGTAAAAATATACGTAATTTACAAAGATGGGCGCAGTGTTTTATTTTGCTTGAAGATGGACATACTGACCGTTATGTCTGCCAACATAATTCACGTAAATCATATTCAGCCGGTAAACCAGTCGGGTTAAAAGAAAATATTTTTGCAGCCGTTTGAGACGGCGCCCGATAACTGCCACTTTACAAGCAGGTTAACTTATATCGTATCATAGTTATTTCTACATTTATCAAACCCATAAAAATATTAACTCTCGCTGTCAGTAAATAAAATATCATTACCATTTCATTCAAAGGTAACAAATAGCAAGATTTCAACGTGAAACAACAAATACGTTCGAAATTCTATCTCAGCTATGATTTATTGTTTAAATTCAAGATAATATTTTAAGCCGGCAATAAACAAAACATGAAACCGGCTAAAGTAGGTGACTTAATTATTCCGTCATTCAGGAGAATTAAAATCAAATTGAATCGAATTTATTGACAGTTATGATAAGTATTATTGTTCCATTGCGTTGTTTTGTACTCGAAATTATCGTCGACCTGGAATTTGAGAACAGAAACTATTAATGGTTTAAATCAAAATCAGATTACTCAAATCAAAAACCAGGTTGATGAATACTCCATGAGCTCAGTATTCAGAGGACTTATAATATACAATATATCAAGCTGACGCCTCGTGAGCACAGCTGAGGTATTTCATGAAGGACGCGATGAAAAAGTAAAAACATTGGTTGAAACTGGTGAACATTAGTTATTCCGTCACACAGATGATATCGCGGCATTAAGTGCGGATGGTCAGCAGTGGCCAGGTGTCACTTATCTGTGCAGTGACGGATGCACTGTTGAAACTAGAGAAGAAATGAGGAATCTCCCCGACGCGCGTCCGTTGCTATAACTCAGTAAGATAACTCGCTGTCCGGTAAAACTGTTAACGACAAATAACGCAGATAACGTAACGGGCGCCTAAACGACCCTATCTACCGTTTCGATAATATTTAATAATTATTTACATATATTTATCAGATGGATAGAACGCGTGCGACGGCCAACGACATCTCGTCGCCGAGGCCCGCGATACTTCTTAAAGTGATTTATTTTGGCATTCGGTTACGACAACAACAAAATTGATATGGAAATTATGAAATATGCTAATAAAATACATATCGTAGTAGTGAAATACAAGAACTATAAACCAATCAAAAACCTAATGAATTTGGTTTGTTTGCATAGATAATTGATATCGGCTAGGGGAAACTGTTGGGTTCCAACAGCTTGTCCTCAGTAAATTGACGATAGGTGGGTTTTGACTAGAACAAAGCAATTATTTATAGAATCCACTTTTAATGTATACTGAAAAATAAACGAACACTCTTAACTTGGGCAGACCATACTGTGAAAGCTTTTTTTCTAGCGATAATAAAAACATTTGTCTAAGAATAATATTGCTTATTTTTGTATTGTTTGTTTTTTAAATGGAGCAACCGTGGGCAGAACCAAAAAAATACGTGTGCGGTCGGGGGAGCCCCGTCAAGAACGGAGTTCCTTACGCGATACTCGCACTCACACACACTCGTAAATGAAATTCGCATGGAGGGGGAGGGAGGCATAACGCTTTTTCGTTACGTGACGATTTCTTCGTCAAAGAACTTCGTTCCAAAATCTCGTGTCTTAGTTTCATGCGTGACAACGAATAATCCCTAAATCTTGTTTTTCATTCCAATATATTTCAAGACAGTGTAGGTGAAGTTATTCTTTGCCAAAGGGTAAAATACGGACCGAAGCTATTTTTTGTTTACGATATTGACTACCCTTTCTAATCCCAATATTTTTGTACTTGATACTTAGGTCTGATATACGGAATTATTTTACGTTCAATTTAATTGGTGAAATCAGACATTTTTTTTTTTTGGTGGGAAATCATCAAATGGCTTCTCCCGCTCTCGGTGGAGCGGGAGGGCGTGTCAGACTTTTGCTGACTAAAACCCACCTGTGTTCCTTCAATTGCCTGTGCCAGGGCCACGGTTACTCTTTCGAATTACCCGCGACCCTGAGGCGTCGGGCCTTTCGGACCCCGTCATTTTGTGCTGACATCTCTTTGAGGCGCGCGTGGAACACGATGCGGGGACGCGGGCCTGGTCCATACCGGACGGCGAGCTACCCATTGCTCGTCGTCCGCAAGCCCGCGCCTACGCTGGGCAGACCTCCACCGTGTCCTCCGGGCGATCCACACAATGGTGACACCCGGGCGTTTCTTCCCGCCTTTTGTGAAATTGGAACCTCCCGAAACAACCGTGTCCGGTGAGGACCTGTGTCAGGCAGAAGGTGAAGACGCCGTGGCGCCTCTCCAACCACTCCTCAAGAGGGGACTTACCGCCGCTATTGTAGGGTGCCCAGCACTGGGTTGCGGCAATCGCACCCTCCATGTCGCCATGAGATCCCACTGGAGCTCAATCCGCTGAGCCGTGATTTCTCGCGGCAGCGGAGTTATACCCTGGCGTTTTGCCTCCTCGTGCCACTCCCATACGTACGCGAGGGCTTTTGCCTCCAGATCCTATGGCGGCAATCCGGCAAGGAGGCTCGCCGCCTCGCAGAAGACCGTGGGGTAACTCCGGACCAGCAGGACGGCCATGACCCTTTGGGACGCGTTCAACCGGTGGGCTGGTCGGCGCCTCAAAGAACGCGCCCACACCGGTGCCCCGTAAATGGACCGCACGACCCCCGCGTAGAGTCTCCGGCAGGAGGCGTTTGGACCCCTTAGATTAGGCAGGAGCCGCTTCAAGGCAGCCCCAGCCCGCTCCAGTCTGGGTGCCAAACGTCGGAAATGCTCCACGAAGTTCCACCGGCTGCCGAGGACGAGTCCCAGGTACTTCATCGTCGACTCGACCCCGATGTGAACCCTTCCTGCCGTTATCTGGTAACCCAGCTGTGGCGCCTTCCGAGGACCATGAAAACACATGGCCACGGACTTGTGCAGGGCCACTACGAGTCCCAACTGCCGTATCCTCTCCACGATTGTCGCAACCCTGGGTCTCGCTAGCTCGGCCGCCACCTGGTGCGACCTCCCCTGTGCCAGGACCAGCGTGTCGTCAGCGTAGCAAACCACGCTGACGCCACTAGGGAGGTCGGCGCGCAGCACCCAGTCGTAACCGATATCCCACAGAAGCGGCCCCAGGACTTTTCCTTGTGGGACACCGGACGACATCTCTCGCCGGCTCCACTCTCCTCGGTGACCGGGGTACATGACAGCACTGTCCGTCAAATAGGCCTCGACCACGCGACAGAGGTAGGTCGGCATCCGGTGATACCGCAATGCCTCCCTGCTGCAACTCCAGGGCAGGGTATTGAAGGCATTGGTCCAAGACGACCCCACCCCGGGCCACAGCATCCCCCGTCGTGAAGGCTCGCTCGCGCATGATGGCGTCCAGCGCCAAATCCAGCCCCACCCGCACCAGCCGCCCGACGAGGCGGTTTGCAATTACTCTTTCAAAGAGCATGCCCACCTCGTCGAGTAGCAGTGTGAAATCAGACCTAAGGGAACGTTTTCGTTCGAATTTCTGGCCTCAAAACGAAACTTTTGAAAACTGTACGAGTTTTGTAGTACGATTGCATCAGTATGCAGTCATCATTCTCTTGCCCTTATGCCGAAAGCGTCAGGGTACACCGCGATATACTAATTATCTAACTTTTTTTTTTAATTTGTAGGTCAATATCAGCTTCTATGTGGCTCTATATATATTATAATAGGGATGATGACAATTTTATAATTGTTATCTCAATAAATTGTTTGTTTCCAAATAGTGCAAACAAAATTACAAAAAGTGAAAAAGCTTTAAAAAAATCCAAGTTATAAACGTTTTAAGATAAGTGTTAGACAAGGACAGCACCATACTAGAAGTGACGTCACGACTATGTAACTTCATACTAGCGCCGTACATTGTACGTACCGTGCGACAAGGACGGGAATAATCCCCTCCAAAAACTCAAATAGCTTGTATCTTCTTCATATTTACACCGATTTAACAGACTTTTTCGATTATCTCATTTTTACTATGCCTACTTTGAAATTACATTATCTTTATGAACAATTCTAATATCAGTCATCATCCCTATTTGCGGCCGTAAGAAATATTTATTCAAAGAATTATATATAATAAAAATAATTATAATAAAAATAAAAATCATCAATCTTTTCAGTCATAAACCCTATTTAATGGCTATTTCATAAAATTATGACATTTGAGGCCAATTCTAACATAAGGAGTTGTATTGCTAATTCTAATGATTATAATTCTATAAAGCCATATTTTTTATGGTCACGAATCATATTTTATCAACATACAACATGACACTAATCCGCGAATAGCAAAAACGTAAGCAAATTTGAATTTCGCGGGCAACCCAGGTTTCGCATTAAGGACAAGACAATGATGACCGTAGGCAGCGACTCAAACTGTAAGCGTAGTATGGGTTTAAGTTAATTAAACCGAAAAATTATTCGGGGTTCGATGCAACATATTTCTGCATTAGTCAATGTCAAAGAGAAATCATTTATTTTTAAACCAGCGTCAGGCACTAGTTGTATGGCATTTTTTTGCTGAACTGGGACTTTTTGGCGCAGCCGTGAGGCACACTACCCTGCTAATTTCATACTTCGCACTGTACACTTTTTTATTTTTTATTTTTATTGTTACTCTTATAAATTTTACCTGGTTTGTGTGCCTTTTAGTCTGTGCTAAATAAACGTATTTTCTTTCTTTTCTTTATTTCTTTCTTTCAAACAGGCACATAAATGGCACTTTGAAACGTCAACATTCACAATAAAATAGGTTTGATTCTAGTTGCCCCTTCCAAAATGTAGTTTCGTATGGAGAAGAAAGGGCTAGAAACTCCACCGTTAGTTACTCTTTTATAATGTTTTTCTTTTATTTTATACTTTAATTTTTTAATTATATGTGAAGACGATGCACGTAGAATAAAATTACTATACCACAATAGGTAAAAAGAGTTAAATATAAAGCAATGGCTGGTAAATTAATTATTTGGTAGATACATGGTGCTCACATATTAACAGATATTGTAAAACTAGTCGTGTTCGGTAGTCAACCGCTTTCTAAAATATATCATCTTTCACACAGTCCATCCATTGTTTCATAAGAACAGTGTGTACTCATGTGATTTTAAGTTGCATGCCCTAAACAGGCAAAATATGGACTGTACAATAAACCACCAACTTTTACAACTGGTAACACCTATAGTTTTTATGAAAATAAATTATTCTTATTCTTAAGTACGCTTTCATAAGTACCTACTTACAAGATTTGTAGTACCTACTGCCATTGCAACAGATTGATTACTTTTTATAGGTGTCCAACCTGGTGTACTGATATAATTAGATAGCGTTGTATATAAAACAGAGAAACATCCGGCTTTGCCTGCGACAAAGCGGTATCTTGTTTCATTAGTGACGTACCAATACTTAACTTAATAAGTATCTAAACATTAATGATTAAGGAGAACACGCCGCAAAGGCGACGTTGTTATTTCTCAGCGCATAATAATATTGTACTTTGAAACTCAGGCCAATTAATAATATACTATCAGTATGAATAAACGGACAGCTAGTAGTTCCTTATTATTTTAATCTTTGGTAACTTGTTGTTGGGCTGTCGTTGGTTATGGATGTATGTTTGATAAATACATTTATATTCAACGTAATCAAAAAGATATCTCGAAAAAATGTGTCCGTTAATACAACTTGATAATTTTCATATTTTACTTTATTACTGTTTCGTAATTACTCACATTGACTTATCCATGTCACGACAAAGGCTTATAAAAATACACAGCTAGACATAAGCTTCTCAAAATAAAAGTACCATTACAAAAAAAGTAGCAAACAAAAAAAAATTGGTTAGCAATAAAAAGTCCTATTCGTATGGGGATTATTTAGTTCCATATCTTAAACATTTTTAAATATGTTTTACAATAGATTATATAAGTATAAAAAAGTCATTTAAAATATATAAAAAATTGTCCGCCGGTGTCGAAAGCTACATAGGGCTCCAGAGACAGGAACCTCCTCACGTTACGAGCACGAATATCTAGAACCTAACGAGAGCCTCGAGGCTTTCGGACATCAAGCCATTGGCCGTTACAAGAATCGGCACAATGAGATCCGAGTTCACATTACACATGTCAACAGCCTCTTGTGCTAAGTCGAGATAAGTATAAGGCTTACAATAACAACGTAAGGCTCTAATACATTTTGATTTTCTTTTCCAAAGAACTGGCCCTTAACAACTATAATGGCTGTCACAAAAATTAGGCAATATGAAACTCAATACTCTGTTTATGATTGACCTTATCAAGTCACGACGTCACTATTCTCTACCTTATTACATCTGGTGTTCGGGCTACTTAATAGCTGTGCTTTCTAATTCGTAATAATATATTTTACAATTTATTGAGTACCACAGTTTTGATCCGACATAAAGTTTAGGAATGTATCGTAATATTTATCGGTGTCGATACTTGTAATGACACTTATGATGTTATGCATTAATCTATTAGATCTATTAGGCCTTTAAGTTACGACCTTGTTTGAATTGACAGGTCGAAGTTGAAAGCAATATATCTACTAACATATTTATCGTTAAACCGTTTGATAGAACGGATAAAATTAGCTAACCCCGAATAACTTCAATCAATGGAAGACCATAACAAGACCCGTCACATAGCCGATACCTAGTAAAATTGAGAAAAAAATAATGCTGGAATTTTACTTTTGCTACGAAATATCGCTTTTACGGCAGCGCGCGTGCATAGCGCATTTAGTAAAAAGTGCATGCTACTGTACAAGAGTTGTGGGGGTATTTAAAGTTAAGTTTTAAAAATTTAAAACTTGTTGTAATGAAACCAAGAAAAAAAAAGTTGGAACTTTAACCTTTAATATCACCGTACCCAGAAGGTTCCCAGGTATGGTCCAAACAAAAACATATGTCACAACGACGGGTATAGTGACTCTCGGCTTCGTTGAGCGTCTTTTTACGCCTGTTAGATTCTGTTGATTGTGTAGTGGAAAATCTACACCAATATTATAAAGAGGAAAGATTTGAATGTTTGCTTGTATTGAATAGGCTCCGAAACTAACTACTGGACCGATTTGAAAAATTGTTTTACCATTAGAAGCCGAAATTGTGTCTAATGAACATGGCTACTTTTTTTCGAAATCCACGCGGACGAAGTCGCGTGCGAAGTGCTAGTATCTTATAATTAGAAAAATACTTTATTAATGGGGTAATACGATATGTCTCAGAGATACAATCACTCGCAGCAATAGCTATTTTCATGTTGGACAGCGAAAGCCTGCGAAAGCCGTAACCTTCTTCTAAAAGAAAAAGGAAAAAGGTGGTACTTCAAACTCAAACTCAAAGCATTTATTTCAATTAAACCATTTACAGGCACTTTTGAATTGTCAACGAGTCGGTCAGTCAGAAATATGAAGCTAGTTGCCCATTCCAAAGCGCAGTAGGTACCTATGGAGAAGAACGGGCAAGAAACTCCATGGACACTCTTTTAAATAATAATGTTTTTACAAATACATATGTATATATATGTCGCATCAGGGGAGGCCGAGATGCGAAACATCGGGTCTTCTTCACGATCCGACACATTTTAATGTAGGCACTATATTGGGTACTCGAACGAAAAGATAATTCGATTTAAAAATAACTTTATTACACTGACTAAGGAAATAAACACGTGCAATGGAAACAGACACGTGCGTTGGTACTGCGTGTTTGCCAAGACTGTCCAAACTCGACCGTGTTCTGTTGACTGTCGCCACACTCGGTCTCTCCGCCAGTCCTCACTGCATCCCTTCCAGCGATGGTCGTGTCGAAGCGGTAGGGCTCGCTTGCGTTTCCGATCACATGATCATTCGTTTTTCATAAACGTTACATGGCGGTTATCAAACTGTTATATGGCGCTGTCCGCTGTACTGTGGCGCCATCCATCCACGACATATATATATAGTTGTTACCTACAAAGGAAAAGGGCAGTTAGCGGGACCCCGTATATTATGTCTACAAGATTCTGATTCTGATAGACCCACTTCATCAACCCAAAGCAACTGTAGTCCACAGGTAAAAATTTTTGTAACAGTTTTTTTTAAATCCAAAACAAATAATGTTATATGTAGGTATGTATGTATTAGTATGTATTATATGTAGGTATGTATAGATCTCACCGTTTACTTAATAGCGCGACATAATCGTTTTATTATTATATATTTTAAATATTTCCACTCTACTAAGTCCGGGTGGACCTATTCATCACGGCATTTTCTTAGTAAACCCATTTATATAGATAAGTTATTCGCAGAATTTCATCCGTGTCTAGTAATAGTAGTAATCATACAATTATTCACTGTGGGTATCTCAATTACAAATAAAATGTATGAATAACAGCTGTTCAATCATACTTATATTGTACAGAGGTCAAATTAGTTTGTAAGTTTGTATGCAATATCTACAACGACCGGTCGGATTTTCTTTTTGCTTTCGATAGCCCAAATCTTGAGGAATGACCCTTAGGAACCGAGCAAAAAGAAAAAAAAGGAAAGAACGCTAAGCGAAAACGAAGATATAACGCTATCCGGTGATGCAATGCCATGGGGTAGGTCGGGGGAACAAGAAATTTCACGCGGACAAAGTCGCGAGCTAAGCTAGTTTATGGTAGCAATAGAAATAACGGTGGAAAAAATATTCATATAGCAATAAATGGAGTTTTGGAACGAATACATTAGTTCGAAACGGTATGAATGAATAATAAATTACATTATGTCAAAAAAATAGGAATGGGGAATGGATGCATTGTTTATGGTTCCAAATTCTTTTTTTTTTGTTGTTGTTAGATTGGCACGACTGTTTTCCATTTTGGCACGGAGTTTGAGTTGCATCTTTTATTGAGATTAAATACCGTGCTGTTTTTAGTTAGATCACATCTAGTGTGGGACAAAAACATCGAACAAAGTTTGTCTTAAATTTTACATCGCTATTGGAATTTCGTGTTCGGAGTTACTGAAAATGTTATAGAAGGCTTGCGGTGAAACGAGTTTATCAAAAACACGTACTTATGAGTGGTACAGAGCGTCCAAAAGCGGTCGAGATGTGATGGAAGATTTGCCTCGCTCTGGTAGGCCATCAACGTCTTCCATTGAAGTTAACATTGCAAAAGTGGGGTGCATGAAAAGAGCCTCAGCGAGCGAAGTATTTACTGACCACTTTACGTCCGGCGCACCCTTGGCAATCAGCGAGTTTACACGCTGATTGGCTGATCCTTTCACCACGATGGCAATCCACAGTCCACTTACAAAACTGGCTTTGTACATAGATTTGTAGTAGTTCAGACATTCTTTCTGATGTCTACCGCAAAACTCACAGCGACATTCTTTGCGTCCAAGAGACAAAACCCAAAGCCGGCCACACATCCCTGGACTTACGCTTATCGCCGAAGCACGGTAACGCAGTGTTTGCTGCTCGCGGTGCTCAAACGAGAACGGCATATAACTCATCACCGTTGATACTGGTACTTACACGATCACTTCCATTTAAAAAACCACCTGGTACCACATTTAATTTCGCTCCGCCAGAAAATTACAGTAGCCAACCAACTAAAGTGATAATCGGTGACTTCAACAGCCGATGCTCTAACTAGGGCTACAATGATACGGACATTAGCGGGGAAACAGTCGAGGAATGGGCTGAGATGAATGATTTGTCGCTAATACATGACGCCAAACAACCAGCGTCATTTAATCGTGGCCGCTGGACATGCGGATACAATGCCAACCTAATCTTCGCCAGCTCGTCTATCATCTCACAGTACACCAAAAACGTATGTTCGCCTGTCCCTCTAACCTAGCACAGACCTATTATGTGCTGCATCGAACCCGTGGTCCGGCCTATAACTGTCACCTTTAAGCGCCGATTAAACTACATCAAGGCCGACTGCGAGTCGTTCACGCGGTCGATTGATGTCGCCCTCTTGAATTTCTTGCCAACCCCGCAAAACTACGACCAATTTGCTGAGATTGTGTCAACTACTCCCGAAGACACATCCCTGCAGGACTTCTTACGTTTTAGGGCTGTCGGCAGAGACTGGTAAATTTCTGAGCCAATACGAATCCCACCGACCCTTTTTCGGAGGAAACCTTCTATTTACCATTTATAGCAACTGTGGCGGCATCTACACCGTCACATGCGAACAAACGCATCACACTGACGTCTGACAAATCCTGCATCGCGCAAGCAGAGTTTACCGCGCAGATAGCATATATACAACTTCCCGACATCAAAACGTTGGGCAGTTGCCCACCAGATACGACATCCATCTGGTCGGAGGATCCTCCCTTTTCCAAGAGTATGAGTGAACTTTACACCCTGTTCCTCATATCTCTAAACTGGTGACCCCGAGTATGAACGTCAGCGCAGCCTTCGTGCAACTACTTCAGCGTGACGTCATCATCATCACTCCCGCAAGCTTTAGAGCGGCGAGTCACACAGCCAGCCAGCAACCACGGCTTCAACGGGTATTCTGACCATCAGCATGCAGCGCGAGCGCATACCTGGTCATCACCCTGAGCCTCATCAGCAACTTCGGCACAGCACACTGCACATTCGGCCGGTCCACAAGCAGAGACCTGAATCCCTCTCCTGGTCGAACAGCAGCAGCCAGCCACAACCCGGCGCTGTACCACATCCGACCCACTGGAGCACAAGCAGCGCCACCCCGACTCACTGGGGGCATCATCGCAGACAGTTCCGACTCACCGCGAACTACGCGACACCCGGTTCCGACCCACTGGAACCTCAGCTGGCAGTGGAAAAAAGCATCGCAAGATACAAGACTTAGCCCACTATCGACCTCCGGTCTCCGAAGGGTAGTGATGTGGCGGCATCTACACCGTCACATGCGAACAAACGCATCACACTGACGTCTGACAAATCCTGCATCGCGCAAGCAGAGTATACCGCGCAGATAGCATATATACAACTTCCCGACATCAAAACGTTGGGCAGTTGCCCACCAGATACGACATCCATCTGGTCGGAGGATCCTCCCTTTTCTAAAGAGTATGAGTGAACTTTACACCCTGTTCCTCATATCTCTCTACTTATGAGTGGTACAGAGCGTCAAAAGCGGTCGAGATGTGATGGAAGATTTGCCTCGCTCTGGTAGGCCATCAACGTCTTCCATTGAAGTTAACATTGCAAAAGTGGGGTGCATGAAAAGAGCCTCAGCGAGCGATGTATTTACTGACCACTTTACGTCCGGCGCACCCTTGGCAATCAGCGAGTTTACACGCTGATTGGCTGAGCCTTTCACCACGATGGCAATCCACAGTCCACTTACAAAACTGGCTTTGTACATAGATTTGTAGTAGTACAGACATTCTTTCTGATGTCTACCGCAAAACTCACAGCGACATTCTTTGCGTCCAAGAGACAAAACCCAAAGCCGGCCACACATCCCTGGACTTACGCTTATCGCCGAAGCACGGTAACGCAGTGTTTGCTGCTCGCGGCGTAAGCTTAATTTCCATTAAGTACTCAAACGAGAACGGCATAGAACTCATCACCGTTGATACTGGTACTTACACGATCACTTCCATTTAAAAAACCACCTGGCACCACATTTAATTTCGCTCCGCCAGAAAATTACAGCAGCCAACCAACTAAAGTGATAATCGGTGACTTCAACAGCCGATGCTCTAACTGGGGCTACAATGACACGGACATTAGCGGAGAAACAGTCGAGGAATGGGCTGAATTGAATGATTTGTCGCTAATACATGACGCCAAACAACCAGCGTTTATAGCAACGATCAACCATCCAGCCCGAACCCGTCCCGCTTCCTCTATGCAGACGACCTTGCCCTCACCTCTCAAACTACCACCTTTGAAGAGGTTGAGGGCCACTTATTAGACGCTCTTGGTGACTTAGCCACGTATTACCTCTCTAACTCACTCAAGCCCAATCCGAGCAAAACCCAGTCTTCCATATTTCATCTCCGCAATAGAGAGGCGCGCCGCAAACATAACAGCGTTTGGGGTGGGTTGTTTATCGAGCACAGCAACTCCCCTAAATATCTTGGTGTAACTCTGGACAGATCTTTAACATTCAGCAAAATCTGCAAGAACATCAAACAGAAAGTGCACGCTTGCAACAGCCTTCTCCAGCAACTAGTCTCATCAAAGTCAGCATAACATCAGGCGAAGCACACCGCTTCACCTGATGTTATGAGGACTACTGGGCTTACGCTATCTTTTACTGCCCCGTGTGGAATCGTTCTGCCCATGCAAAGTTAGTGGATACATCTTTGAATTAAACGTATCATCACTGGTTGCCAAAAAGTGACCCCGGTACAAATTCTATACCCACTAGCAGGAATAGAGCCACCAGCAGTTCGCAGAGCTGTGTAGCTCCAGCGAAAGAGCCAAAATTGTCTCCGACACAAGACATCCTTTGCACGACAATACTCTTGTGCCACAAAGGCTGAAAAGCCGAAACAGTTTTTAATGTGTGTTGCCCCACTCACTGGAGAAGGTTCTAAAGAAAGACTGCAGCTGTGGCAAGACAGTGCTTCCTTACCCAAACCTTTCGGTCCACCCGCTGAAGATCTTCTTGGGTAACCTGGAAGTCTTTAAACAGACTGCGGACCCAGGCTGGCCGAAACAAGGAAAACCTGTTAAGGTGGAGATTCATAAATGACTCAGCATTGCAGTGTAAATGTGGTGCAGTCCCACAAAATATGGGACACTTGATATCATGTCCTGCGTGTCCTGTCCGCTGCACGTTACAGAAACGGATGGACGCTAGTGATGACGCCAAAACACGTAGCCAAATTCTGGGACAGAGTCCATTTAGATCCATCGACACGCTAAGAAGAAGATCAAAAAAGTTAAGGAAATTGTGACTGAAAATCGTCAGTCAAGTTTGAGAGAGATATATATATATATGTATAGCTGCTGAACTTTCTGTGTCTCACGAGTCAATCCGTACCATTTTAAATAATCACTTGGATATGAAACATAATAGTCGCTGAGGACATGATAGAACGAGTCAATTCCGACCCAACATTAATAAAACGCATTGTTACTGGTGACGAGACGTGATGGTTTACGAGTTTGACATGCAAAATAGTCAACAAGCTTCGGAGTGGCACCTTCCAACTGAATCGAAATGTCAAAAAAAGTCAAAGTCATGTTGATTGTATTCTTTGACTATCTCGGTGTTGTGCACTCGGAATTATTGCCGGAAGGTCAAAGAATACTATTTGAGCATATGCGGCGTTCAAGAGAGACAAATTCGACGGAAAAGGCCAGATTTATGTGAAGAAAATTCTTTGATTTTAAATGCGATAATGCGCCTTCACACCAAAAGCTCAACAAATACCATCGAGCAAGCACCTTATTCATTAGATATGTCTCCAGTCGACTTCTTAATCATTTTTCGCGAAATAATAATCCACAACCATGAAACCCTTCAATGTACGAGGGCGTTTTGGGGGACTGTACTATGTAATTTTGGTGTTCAAAAAGTACTGATTCTGAGAATTATTCATTTGAATAAATTAGTTTTCATTTGATTTTGTACGTGATCCGACACACATTCAGTAACGTACCAATAACATACTCGTAATTGGCGAAATGTCAGTGTTCTTTATACATCTGCGTACCCCTTGAGAGTTTACATGCGTGATGTTATGTTATGGAATCTTGTCAACAACTCATAAACATGTAAAAGCAGCAGTCTCAGGAGATTTTCTGTAGTTTATTGAAGAGTTCTATCGTCTATCTCCAAAAAACTTCAGCAGATCTTCACCAAAATATACGGAACTACATCGGGAGAATATCCTTCCAAACCAAAAATAATCATCAAAATCAATTATTTTTATCATTTATTACTTATGATTTGAATTGATAACCTCCTCCTTTTTGAAGTCGATTAAAATAGATTCAAGTCCGCAGGGCTTTCGCATTAATGAAGACAGAGGCAGTCCCATGAAAATAAGACTGGAAATAATAAGGGATTAAATATTTGATCACGGTAAGTCAAACAGGATTCTCGTGGCTGGTCGGTAAAGCAATAAAAAAACTCGCCCCATCACACAACACCGACATAGATAGTTTGCTGACGCACCATCATAATAAACCAACGTTACAGCATATTTTATCACCCGCTCAAACTATTCTTAACGCACGCACAGAGAGTTCATTAGATAAAATGTATTTATTAAAAACAGCACCTAAGTGACATTCAAGATCCAGTAGCAAATATCATTAAAGAAGTAAATTATATCACAGTGTGATCACGTCACCTCATTAACTACAAAACTAGGATAACATAAATAAAATTGTCGCTGCAATTCCAAAGGAAACGTCACTAAGATATTGAGAGCTTATTAGTCCAAGATCGGCGTTCACATCTCAATCAAGGCTCGTTAAAGGTGGACACTACAAATTACATTCCACTTGGCAATTAATTTATGTTTTATAGAGTGAACGTATCAAGACATGGCATGCGATCTGACGGTGGCTGTATCGATATCAATCGCTTGACGTTTGTATTACGTGTATGACGGCGGGCGACACACGGCCGGCGCAGGCGCAGCTCCAGGCGCAGGCGCCGCGGTCTGAATGAAATGAGACATTATGTGTACAAGTTAGTAATTATTGTATTTTTTTTACCTTTGAAAGTGATAAATTATGACCTTTTTCTAGACTAAAATAACCTTCTAAATGCAAGTACTTACTGCATTTATTAAAAGTTACCGAAGAAGGACGAAGAAGGTGTAAAACACTGATCAAAATACATTTATGCAAATGAGAAGAGCAGAAAAAGTTGTTTTGGTGATATTTTCCTTTAATCTCGTCAAAAGTATTGAATGTTCACACGCATACCTGGTGTTATTTGTAATTAGGGTGTTCTCACATTACTTCGTATTTTCCGGACAACAACACATGGACCGCATCTCAATGATACCGAGGAATCAACCAACACATACAGCATAGGTACCAACATTGATGCGATACCTTTATAAATTGCAAATCCTATCGCCAGAAATACCTTTACTTTTGATAACGAACTAATAGCATTAGTCAGTATTATAATAAGTTGGTTAGGATTGCAAGATTTCACATGGAATAAAGTTGTTTTTATTACAAGCTTGGAGTAGTAGTGTCAATTCCGCGTTCATAATTATTTTGAAAAATCACCAAAAGATATATTTAATTTTTTTGTATCACATGTCCGACGTGTTCATTCACCCATGACCCAGGTTACTGAAATTAAATGTCTATTCTATTTTTAAATGTTAAAAAGAATAGACATTTAATTTCAGTAAGTACAATGCTATATATCAATGACGGGAATCGTACATTGTGCGACAACTATCGTAGCAGAACGCTTGCGAGTTATCAGCGCAAACGCAAAACCCGTCTGACGGCGATACCACGACGATCAGCCTCACACGAGTTTCACTTTCCAAAACTCAATCCTCATTTCACTAGAAAAGCTAAATGTATCAAGAATTATCTAAGTGAAAACGAGGTGAGTGTCGTGCCAATGGTACCACTTCCGACGACGGCCCTAGCGGTCACCACTCAGCCCGCTCTCACTTAATGTCATAAATAACTTTGTCAATCTGCTAACTTAATAGCATAATTTATCCGTCGCAGGACAACATAACGAGCAATGCCGATAATAAACCAGAAAAGCCATGAGGTGATAATAGCTGTCCGTAAATAATGATTCCTGATTGCTGGTCCACACCTCATCGGGCAGGTCGCCGGTCGGGACTTAATACCGTTGTGTATGTATCGGTAGTTACGCGATTTCGATAATGTTACCCGGTTGAAATATTGCGATATCTCCGTCCTATCTGGAGAACAAGAAGTGACCTCTAAAACTAGCATGTGTTCGGCTCACTAGAATGCAATCGGAGTCTAATTAACGCAGGCACTCGGACACGGCCAGCATCGAGGATGTACCGATTAGACCGGCTCGCCCATTAAGGAGAAACAATCACATCTCAAACAAGGAATAAGCAAGATTAGTTCTCTACACACAACTGCCGCTGACTCACATGACGCATGATTATCCTAGACCCTTATTTAGTTCTAAATTGGATCGATATTTCTTACAACGCATAAAATACGTATGAAAAAAATATGTATGAAAATGGTTTATCAGGGACAAAGCCAACAAATTTCAAATGACAATATTCGTAAACAAAACCGTTTAAAGACTGTTCGAGTACAAATCATGTAGTCAGTAGGAGAGCAAGAAGTAAACAAGCTCCGGAATCCGTTATTCAGGTGTATTGGCGTGTCAGATTGAATGCAGGTGTGTGTCGCAGGCGCAGCGGCGGTAGCGGCCACGCGGCGACGTCGGCCTGACTACAGGCTGCTGTGTCGATATGTTGCGCGATAGCCCCGCTCCAAGCACCGGACCATTTATTCATGGTGCAATAAATTCAAATTACCGGATTAACAATAGTACGGATACCATCTCCCGATCCGATATTTGCCTACCGATACTAAAGACATACGCTACCTTTTGCTCCCGGCGTTATAAACATCTATGCACTTCTGCAATTAGTTATAATTGGAAAATAAGCAAAATTCAACGATAATGTACAGTATAAAATTGTGGAAATTCTTTAGTTTAACAGCGGGCAGTTAAATTCTAACGACGCGGATGGAGTGATAATCTAGATCTATACCACTTAAAATAGAGTTGTAAATTAAACACGCGCTCGTATAAAACGACCAATGTGAAGGGAGTCTAATTTTAATAAACACGATTTACACAAAAACATTGCTATCAATAAACGTCGCGGCAGTAAGAGCTTGTCGTAAGCACATGAGTCTCGTAGCGCTCGAGGTGGATATAGCGCAATGAAATCCTACACCGCGACGAATCGAACGCTGTCCTGTCGCGTTTGAAATTTCTGCAATATTTCGCCCTTTTCACGCAGATATACTCGGGCCGTGTCTAAACCGCCGGACATGAAACACAATATCGCCGAGTGAACTCCATAATTTATACGCACCACACAGCTCCAACGCTGTGCAGATTATTACAATACGTGTTATATTAAATTATCCCGCGTAGCCATCCGATACTATCAATAATTACTGCATTAGCTAGATAGGAGTAGCGCGAATTACATTGAGAATGGAGGTCCCGTTTTGGTAACGCATTATCCCGATTCCTTGGGCTCGCCATGTTACGGCTGTTTACCTAAATAGATTTAAATTAATGCACACGATTAGCGCGCTCCGCTCACTGCGCCGACGCATCTGTGTACATCAGGAGCACCAGAAAGCTGGAACAGGTTTGATATGGTGCTACGTTTTAATTGGAGTCGCTCGACAGCGAGTGACGTGACACCCATTAACAGCGCGTTCTAAACGCAAACAGTCAATGCGAAATGAACTTTCGAACAAAACTACTCTGTAACGTTATTTTACGTATTTTATTATGGTGCCAAGCATGTTGCAGCATTTATAGTGCATTGGAAAGCTAACTTCTACATAGTTGATCAGTTTACAAATCATAGCATTATTACTTACATTGAGAACACATACTTACTGAGGTATGGCCTGGGCCATTCAATTTTACAGAATCACCTCGTCTCAAATAACACCGTTGTTTGAAGGCAAGCTTTATAAATAAATATACGAGTATATAATTGATGAAACACTTACCAGAAATTGTGAAAACACGATGAGTTGATGGTCACGTAGCGTTTAAACGCCACGTTGTAACCGTTTGTCTGCGCGGGCCGCGAGCCGGGCTACAGAGCTAATCAATCTAGCGGACATGGTCGCATTGTGTTGCGACACTTGCGACAGGCGGGCGACACTCCTGCCCGCTGCAGCCATCCATCAACTAACGTCCGCTGCACGCGATACAGACCGACACCCAAACACTAAGAGATTCACCTCGCTACATTCCTATAAATCTACACATAAACATCACGCCTGTAATCCCAGAAGGGTTAGGCAGAGGTGTACCTACAGTACACCCACATTTCGCCAGTTATGCTTAAGTCCCTTGTAATAGGGGGCGAGCCTATTGCCATCAACCGCGCACAAATCCTGACTCCGGGCTGCTACTAAGAAATTCCAGATAGAAAAACTCAATAACACTTTGTCCGACCTGGGAATCGAACCCAGGACCAGCCCAGCAGTAGCTCTTGCGAACACTAGACCAAGGAAGCAGTCCTATAAAATCTAACCAGGTTAAATCATTTTACTAAATTTAAACACGAAATAAACGATACTGGCCTCTATCATTGTATAGTATATTTTATTCCAAAATATGGGGAAATAATACATCTTAATTTATGGACACCGTTACTTGTGAGAAATTTAAATATAATGTTGTTGATCAAGAACAAATTAAAGTATCATATTTTATTGCTGCCAACACTGCTATTATAACAGCTCATTAGTACCAAGTAGACGACAAAATAATAAACTAGTTTTCCAAAAGATATTTTAGATTAGCCATCCATATAGCATAGACAAAATAACATTAAATACATTATTTGGAGACATGACTTTTTTGTGAGCATATCCAATGCTGAAACATTATTACAATCAAAATTACGAGGTGATTATTACCTAAAAATACTCAAACGACCACAACACTTGGCTCTACTCCAGCACAAGTAGTAGTTCTGCATACAACGTGATTGTTTGCACGTCTTTCACCGACTCACTCGCCTGATATTTGTCCACTTGTTTATTAAGTACAAATGTACAAATTGTTTGTCCAGTGCGAAATACTTAGAAAACGCATTTTTTTAAACTACTGCCAATGCAAATTCGTAAAATGTATATAATTAAATATAAACACGCATTTCCACGAGATTCCAATGTCAACACCCAATTTCATGGCAAGGTCAATAGGTGCAATTTTCAATCTTGTTCAACCATAAATAAAATTATCGAATGACACGAGGATTAATTTAGACCTCAGCGATAATCAGGAATGACATGCAATAAATTATTGTCCAACTCGAAAACCAATTTTCTATTAACGACTCTGTGATAAAACACAAATTTTAATCAAAACTTTTATTGTTTCTAAAATTTATTCAACAAAGTGTATTTCTCTTTCTCATCATACTAAATCGGAGGCCTGTTAGCGCATCCCAATAACCAAATTAAATACCAAATGTCACCGCCCACTCATTACTTATAAAGGTCAAAGATGGAACATTTCTCTTTGGCAGAAATTAAACTTTCATGAAATTTCCATGTACCACCTACATTTTTTGAGAGTTGAGACTTTAGAAAACTGAAAAGAAGATGAGTACCTACACAAATAATTTATTGCTAAAACTTGCTTAAGATTTTTTTCATAAAATTGTAAATGGAGAAGGTGTCTCGCGTTCTCTCGATACTGATAACAAATTTTGTAGCGTTCGCCTTTTACTCGTATAAATTCGTTGGCTTCAAGCATTAAATGTAACTAACCTTTCGCACTTTCAGAGCAAACGCTAAATAACAGTGCTGACGCAGCATGACCATGATAAGTCATAGGTCACGAATCCATAGTAAATAGCGACGCATTCAATTCACGTCACTTCAGTGCGTGACAGACTCGCATAAAATGATATTTTGTGGCCAAAGTGTTGAGATGTAAACTGCCCACGGCCAGTTTGTTCACATGAACATTTACTATTTTTGTTAAAGGTTAGGTACTTTTGTCCATTCACATTAGATTATGTATCCCATGGGATCATGTGATGAGTGTTTCTGTTTATCTTTGGCCATTCTATTTTGCGACTTGCTTGGAACTGTTGACGTCACGTTTTAATAATACACATAGTTAGTAAACTTTCTAAAACTATCCTTGTTTTATTTGTGAATTCTATTGTGGAAATCGGATATTTGTATACAAGTGTTTTTAGAAACAAATCATACCTACTGACAGTCACTTATTTCATTCAATAGCATCCCTATCTTACCGTTTCTAAATGGAAGGTTATTAATCCCGGTAAGGAAAAGCCTCCCCAAATCTTTCTTTTCAGTTTTCGCTGTCATTGAAAAATCTTAATTTATGAGTTCAATTTTACTCGTACCGCCATCGTCAGCACTGTCGACCACGAGGTCGTTTACTAAGCCAAATTCAATGAAGCCACTTTTGACACAATTGACGACCACCATACAATTAGATGATATCTTTTTAATAACTGCTTCGAATATTCTCAATAGTTTGTAAGTTCAATAATTTGTAAGTAACTGTAGTTCGCATGTTGCACGCGTGTTTTTACGTGACATCGGGATATCCAGCCGGTGGTCGATGCTGCGAGCGATTTATGCACCGCCACGATAATGGCCGTATTAATGGAAATTGACACCGTACCGGCTCTCGTGGACTCGTGGGAGACCGCACCATCGCCGCATAAGGAAATATAATATTAACGCACCAATCATGATGTAATAATCTCGTCCTCACACGTTGAAACGACCTGTCTTTGCGCCCATCACAACCTTAAGTGACAATAATTAATTCGTCGTCGGCATCGGCTTTCGATTACCACTTTTATAATTTAAGAGATGGGTCCATCTTCATTTTTACTGCTTTCATAAATGGATGACCGGGGGTTCTATTACAGAATTATAAATACCAAAATAGGACAAAAAGGAAAAGAATTTAAAAGTTTTAGAATAGGTACCTACCTAATATCTAAACTACAAAATTTGTAACTTGGAACCTACAAAGATATGATATTTATGATACTTTGAAAATGTTCCTATAAAAAGGTTGAATGATGAAGCTATATTTGGTCGTCTTGCAACTTGAAAGGGCGAGCTCACAGGAAAAGGGACCTATTACGGGACACGGATTGCCGATAAATATAATATCTTTATTTTGGTAATTGGTGCTTATGAATTTGGCGACGGAAGCCGACGAAATGAAGCTAATTATACATAAGTGCTGCAGCAAAAGAAATAGAAGATCGATATTGTGGAGGAAGATTTGATGCGTTCTTACTCTTATTTTGTGTTTGGTTCAAGTGATCTCGTTTCGTTGGTAACACATAACTTACTACCTATGCTGGCCCTGACTGTTGTTATTTCTATTATGGGGATCATTACAGCGGTATGAGTTACGACACCGTCTACGGACGAATAGCCCAACTGTCTCCCTTGCATTATTTATTGGCATATAATGGCTTCTAATGGGAGGCTATTGAATCTGCCACCTGCATGTGTTTTATTTTTCGCGGCCGGCGCAGGGCGGATCTCGGCCCTCGTCTCGACTCAACGCATGTGAATATTCATAACACAGGGAACGTTTTGTTGGTGATTTAATTGATACCCGGCCTGCATCGCACACAACTTCAACGATGGACAAAACGTAATTGCTCGTTAAGCTCGATTCTCGATTGTTTCTTGATTATAAAAAATAAAAAGTAATTCATACAGAGCGTGAACGCTCTGTATGGATTAAAATTTAAAAGATACCTGAATAGCGATTCAACAAGCAGTTTATTTTCTTTCTTTCATATTAAACTTATGGTCGAATAAAAAATGTAACATACTTTGTATGTAGGTATATCAAAGACGGCTGATGATGATATCGTCAGACGTTAGTAACAAATAACTACATATTCGAATTTATTTAGACCTTTCGTCGATAACACGCAGTATTCAGGTTCTTTTATTTGCAAAACACGACGGACGCAAGTGCAATTTATTGATACGGTGTTCGATAACCAGTAGGTGCGTCCCACGCGGAGGCGCAGGCGCAGCGGCCGCAGAACACAATGATCGCGAGCGCGCCCAACTACATTTACAAGTATTGCGCCCTTCGGAAGGAAATAGTGAAGCGGGCCCATGCTAAATACACTCCATAAATATGGACGGTTATGGTGTCGTAAAAACAAAGTCAAGCTGCGCGAACAGCCTCTGAGGCTATAAAGAACAAGCGTCATCGCACCTCAACATACTTAAACGAATTCATTTATTACGCATGAATATTCTCGGCCAGTTCCACACTGCAGCAACTATAATTATTTTATAAGACTTTATGACAAAAAATTCAATACGATTATGTAACTACAGCATTAAGCACATTAAAAACTCACCTAAAAACTATTTCCAAAACTGGGGCAGTGAAGTCCAACTATGATTTAAATCATTCTATTTCGTATTAGGGAAAAAATATTATTAAATTATATTAAAAGTTAAAAAAAATATTGGAAACATTACATCACGCCTGTAATCCCAGAAGGGTTACGCAGAGGTGTACCTATTAACAGTACACCCACATTTCGCCAGGTATGCTTAAGTCCCATGCAATAGGGGACGAGCCTATTGCCATCATCCGGGCACAAATCCAGACTCCGGGCTGCAACTGAGAAATTCTAGATAGAAAAACGCAATGACACTTTTCCCGACCTGGGAATCGAACCCAGGACCTCATGCTCAGCAGTAGCTCTTGCGACCACTAGACCAATGAGGCAGTCAAAAATATTGATATTTGTAGTTATACATAAATAAAACACACACTTGTGTCATCATGTCATCATTATTTTCTATGTTTATTTTTAAGATGAAGATAGCTTTGGTGGTAAGGTAACGACGCGACCTACGAGTTGTAGGTCGTGAGTTCGAACCCAAGTAGGCGCTTCACTTTGTGTAAATAATTTCATCACCACTGCTCTCAAAACGGTGAAGAAAAACATCGTGAGGAAACTGGTATGTCCTCTAGAACCAAAAAGTCGCAGACACGTGACAGCTACCAACCCGCACTGGGCCCGCGTGCCCACTACCTTTTGAAGACAGGAGGCCTGTGTCCCAGCAGTGGGAACATTGCAGGCTGATTATGCTTAAGTTGAATTATATAGTAGTTAGTCGGTAGATCATAAGGATATCTAAAATGATTTGTTCTAATATTAATTAACTTGTAAATCGTTCCCTAAGATATAAAAGTATTACCGTCTAATCATATAAAAATTTATCTTACTCATTAAGATCTAAGTATTGCTGATTCGTCAGTATACCTGCATAATGAATATTAGATCTTTACCTATTTAAATACTATATTTTACCAAAACAAACAGCTCTATGCTATGCTATCTATAATCATTTTACATATCAATCGTTTAGAAAAGTAATCAAAGTGTGGGAACATTTATATTTAAAGTTTATAGACTTGTGGAGACGAAAGAATTTATTCATATCATGTAAAATTATAAGTTATTTTATATGTAAGTTTTTTATTTAATTCTCTTTATTAAAACTGAATAAATTGTATTTGTATTAGTTTTAAGACTATCCGTTTTGAATTGGTAATAGGGAAAAATGTATTCAGAGCCCCATAATATCACCCAGGGAATGTTTATAAGTGCCATCACCTACGGAGAGGCGACACATTCTGTGACACCTCAAAACAACATTAACATTTTAAAATAGTTTACAGTGTTGAGCTGCTTACATAATATTACCTGGATGAACTGCTGAAGAACTCCCTGAGGAGATCATTTGAGTAATAGTGAAAAGAAATATTAGGTATAGCGGACCGATTAAGATTTTTACTTTGGAGTATGCGCATGAGACAGGTTTTTCGATTAACTATGACTTCTTAACCTCTCCCTCCCTCCAACTTCATACCGTCCGATGGAGTCAAAGTTTATGATGCTGATAAACTTTCATACTTTTCATTAAACCCCTTCTAGGCTGACGTGATATTGTCACATCACTTAGGTATAGCGGAACGCTTGTGTCCCAAATTATCACTGGTGTTTTTTTTTAATATTGTTGGTGCCAATTATTAACACCTGAAAATCTGCCTGTCTGGGTTCGAACCTACGACCTACAACTCGTAAGTCGCGGCCGTGACCACTGGGCCACCACTGCTCTCCCTTAATAGACATACGAGTACCTTTAATTTTTCAGAATACCTTTAATAGACATTAATTTTTGAAACAATATAGGTTAGCTAACTAAGATTTTCACACGGTTTGTGTACTTTCTAAGAGAATCTCGATTTTCAGGTGCATGTGCTAAATGTAGGTTATTACGGCCCAAATATTTAGTAAAATAGCTAAATTGAACAAACCACGCATTAAACGCAGCGTAGGTCAATTGCATAACTTATTCCTTACAGGCTGCCTGCTTATGGAATTAGCAACTAAAGCCCACGAGAATTAGCATATACACACTTCCGAATCCATTCATCATTTACTCCCAATTATTTTACATCGATACTACAACAGTTCAAAGCAATAACATAGATTATTTTCAGGTTGAATGGGCAACCCTGTAACAAGTTATGGGCAGTGGTGAGAGCGGGTCTCCTCCGGCGCAATTATAACGCGCCCGCGGGCGAAGGTTTGTTACGCGAGAAGTCGCGGCCGGCGCCGACGCACCGTACGAACTGACCTATGACTTCTACGTACAGTATAGTACTGCGAATCTTATGATTATAACTGTTATAAACAGAAACTGTTCGTGTTATTTACCTAGAATTTAGTGCATTAATAAATTCGCTAGTGGTGGATTTGAATATAGCAGTATTGAATGTTTTTTTTTGCAAGTAATTACATAATTATTTTCCAACTTCTCAATGGATTTGTCTCCCGCACATAAGATAGGGAAATTTTTAAAAGTCGTGAGAAAGGTCCTGATTTCCATAGAAAAGTCCTGAGATTTTGTCGCAAGCGTGATTCACAGATTATTGTACTCGTAAGTACTTTTTGATTCTTATTTTGTGCAACTCACTAAAAGTTGATTCTAAATCTAAAAACCAAAGACGGTAAACTATCCCTACCCAGCTATGTTTTTAAATATGTTGATGTAAATTACGTTGATTTGATATTATATTCAGAGAAGGTATAATTGTGTTAATGTTTTTTTTTATGTTGATTGTAACTGTCTAAGAAAAAAAATCTGAAAAATGTACTGTATATTATTGAATAATCAAAAAATCCTGACATTTCCAAAATCCGGCCGTAATCCTGTTAGGAGCCAAAAAATCCTGAAATCTATATACGGCAACCCTACCCGCACATCTATTTCTATTAAAATAAATGGTAATGAGTAGGTAGATATCGAGAACAACAAATTATTATTCTATGAAAAACTGATCAAATCACGATAAAGCCCTATCATATTTTAATCGCATTTTAAAATCATTCTTACATTTGGAATTGTAAATTAATATTATTGAAGTGTAAGTCGCTTAATGCTCTACCATCTACAGTAGGAAGCGACTTTTAATTATAATATATCGTTTTAGAAGCTTTCTGTTTATAAAAATCGATGTGACCATTATAAAATGCTATCACATAACGTTAAATTATTTCCATCAAAGTGATGTCCACAAATTCCTATTTGATAATAATTTAAAAACGTGTATTAGTTAAATTAAATCTTGTTGATAAATGAAAGAAGCGTTCCGTTGATGGGTTGTTAACCAGCCGACGTTATTACATCATAAAGTCCAATTTCGGACTAATTGAAAAAGGAAAAGCGGAACCCGGTCACAAATTACCGACACTATATCAAGTGTTAAACGGCACTTATCGACGCCGAAACGGCGAGAGATCATTGACGATGAAATATACACAATTTGAGGCAATAAATCAATGTCAACAACTCACGCGTTCAGTAGCGCTCCTCTCAATGTTTTATTTTATTATTTATTACTCGTAAAGTAATTTCTGTAAGAGGAAGCGTTTAATTACACGCCGATTACGCGGCTAAACGCGGCTTGGATATCTGCCTAACTAATTTCAGTGAATTGCCCTACAAAATGCTTAAACTGATGGAGTACCTCAAGTCACAAATTAGAAAGTTTGAATAAATATTTGAAGATACTGCTACTTGAAATAATTTAATTATAGCGTACGAACACTTATTGCAATGTTAGTTAGTCTGCGTGGAGCGGACTGCGGCTGGGCGTCGCACGCGTCCCCTCGCTATTTGCAACAGCCGCACCGTATTTCCTGTTGCCTTGCATGACACCAAATTGCTTCTACAAACGGTCGGGAATGTAGATTGTTCTATTATTGTTTTGTTCCAAGGATTTGCACTGCATGTGTTTGCACCGAGAATGGATGAACTGAACGCATACCCTTTAATAGGTGCAAAAAGGAATTATTAACGACACTTTGCTCTATTGAGATTTCACCAGGCCTTTATTAAGAAACTAAAGTCTGTCTGTGCTCTGAATAATTCATATTAACTTTTAGCGAATTATACTGCGTCCTGCACTTATGATCTTTCAAATGACTAACATCCTCTTAAATTGGAAACTTGATTCTATTAAACGAGGTTGCACCGAAAGAGACAAGTTGGCTCGATTAATTTCGGTATCCCCATAAATAAAGTTTGAAAAACAATTTTAAAAGATGCTTGAAGATGACTGACCTAAACAAACTATTTTATGGGTAGGAATAGGATGACCCCATCCTGGTTATAAGGTTGGAAATAAGATATAAGAATGTTTAGAGTAATAAAATTGCTCTCTGAGGTCAGGTCGGGCCAAAAGATAGCGACAGTTTGCAGTGTTTATCAATATAAGTACTTCTAACACCTACACGATTCTGTATTTAGGACCTGGTAGATATATAAATTACATGCTATTGCTGTAAATATTGAAAACGAATTGTACATAGGTATACCTACTTAATATAAAACTTATAATGACGAAAGGATTTCAAATGTTTAAAAACTACTTATAATGAATTTAGAAGCTGCCACGTTCTTCAGAAACAAACAGAAGTGAACGCAAAGTATTGAAAAAGTTACAAAAAGTATAATAAGGTTAAGGATAGGAGATCACGCGACAGTGCCAAAGTTTAGTTTATTACACAAGACCAATGTTTCTATTACCTGTCAACATCAAATTTTTGCTACTCACATTTTTATACGGAAGAGCAGTGGTGAGGAGCAGTGGTGGCTCAGTGGTAACGGTCCCGACTTACGAGTTGTAGGTCGTGAGTTCGAACCCAAGCAGGCGCTTTACTTTGTGTAAATAATTTGATCACCACTGCTCTCAAAACCGTGAAGGAAAACATCGTGAGGAAACCGGCATGTCCTAGAACCAAAAATTCGAAGACATGTGACATCTACCAACCCGCACTGAGCCCGCTTGGTGGATTACGGCTCACTACCTCTCATAGAGAGGAGGCCTGTGTCCCAGCAGTGGGAACGTTATAGGCTGATTATGCTTTTTATACGGCCAATTGTACGAGTACCTACACGAAACGTACGGAATCCGTATGCTTCTCGATATACTTTCCAAACGTGTTTAAAAATCCTTAGTACGGAATAAACTCAACACAGTTCTAGAAAACCTTATAAATCACAGTTACCGCTGCGGTATAATACTTGAAGCAACATAAGAAAGCACAAAACGCGGTCTTCGCGTTCATTTGGCAGTGCGCATGGGCATGTAGCCGTCACAGTAGTTGATAGGCGGATTTGCGGGTACCCGCGTGAATAATCATAACCGCTGCAGTGGTTAATTACCACGGTTGGCGTACACGTAATTAAGCAACCGCATTATGCCGGCTATGTCAAGTATGTGAGCTAGAACTTTGTGGCCATACGCACTACTAACTTGGGATACATCCTGATCCAGAGAGGGGAAGAATATAAGAAGTGAAGATATTGTCTTATTTCTTGTATCGTTTGGACACTGAGTTAACATTTTCTGCAACAAATATAGACACTGTCACACTTTTTCATCCTGCTAAGCCAAAACAGAGCAAATTAACATCTCAATTTATTCTCTTGATTCCACTAACCACCAATATCTACAATGTAAAGTTAGTTTTACGGTACAAGTACTTTTTGAGCTGACAAGAGGTAGCAAGTTGATGTTGATTATGATGTTGTTTAGTCAAGCTTGAAATACTTTATGACGAATTTACATAATATTGTAAATTATACCAGAATTTGCAAATGATTTCAATTTATGGTACCTATTTCTTTGTCTAGTATGTACATGTACTTACAAGTTGCGTTTCGTTCTCTTTTTTTTTTGTCCTACAAAACCGATGTAATGATGGGAACCCCACCGTCTTAGATGATGTTCCATTCGGAATTAACGTTATTAATCTACTTTGTAAACTGCTTACCCAAGCTTTTTATGTGATATCTATGGTTAATGATTATCATAAAGCCAACATTGTACAAGTAAACCCGTGTTCAAATAATTTAAGAGTATTTAATGTAATTCGGTGTTTAAGAAAGTTCCATCAAGTAGGCGTATTGAAGATCTACCTACTTATGTAATATTTTGATAACCTTTCAAGATCATGTAAAATGTATCCATTTAGGAATTCATTATTAAATAATACCAGTATCATACAACGTGGTAATGCCGCCAGTCTCTTGTGTATGTTACCAATTGAGAGCGACGCGGATGATTTTTTTTACTGTAAATAGTTCTTTTATTATTATTAATTAATTAGGACTAGGATTTTGAATCATTATTAAATTACTATTTGACATCATAATATAGGCTTGCTTTATGGAGGTATAGGAAGCAATTCCGTCCAAATTATTCTCATTCCCAAATCGTGGTGGGTATGTAGGCGGCACACAGAACTCAATAATATAACCTTAAAAGTACATGCGAACAAGACTATCGGTCCAGAGCCTAAACAACAAGCGATGGTCGGTTAATCGAGCGGTGACGCTTACTTGTGCGAGCGCCGCTTCCATATAAGTCAATCTTCCTATTCGCCCCCGCACTAACTGCTTCGCAACTGACGGAACCACTAAATGACGCTGCCCGATTTTCCGACGATTGCCTTTTCGTTATGTTAATGACAAAAAAATAATTACGGAGAGCGAAACCCTGTCGGTATAAAGAGCTGTTTTGTTTTATGTCACACTTTTTTGTCTATTTGTATTTAGGCATTCGTAGCAATAACAAATGATATCATGAGTCTATTTAGCAAGGTTATTCAGGTATATATGAAAACTGTGGTTATCAGTCTACCTTTACTCGTACAAACTGTTAAACAAACATTCAAAGTGTTTGTTTCAGTCACTCTCAAAAGCGGAAAAATACATGACAACATTGAACAATGTGGGTGACGGGGTTGTCAACCCCGTTACCTGCCGTTGATCCCTGCAAATGATTGGACAGAAGTTTACTTAAGGAAAATCTGCATCATTTGCATGAAAAAAAAGTTAAGGTTATATAAAATGGTAGGCAAATACGTAACGTATGTTCTTACTTGTTTACAATAATAATTGTATCGTGATATAAGTCTGTTCTCTATTCTATTTTTAGTTCAGGCTACATATGGATAGGAACACTTACGCATCGTTTATAAAAAGCCGTCCAAGTTATTTTTACTGGCATGTAAACTGTAGTTTATTTATTATAGGCCGGTCTTGCACGTCAACGCACTCACAAATCCAAAGTCTATACTGGCATTGTCGAGACTTGTGAAAATGTCACCCGTTTATATTTGTGGCGAGTCAAACGTTTCCCTATATTTGTTTATCAGGCTTTATTATATTAATAGGATGTTATGTTATGAAACGGATGGACGTCATCGGGTAAGTGAAATGTATAGACAAGTGCGTCATCGTGCCTCCGAAATGATGCCTGTGACATCTACATTGAACGTTATTATATAAGGATACGTTTTACTCTGTGCAAATATTTCTTACCTAATCGTGCGTGCGTACTTCACCTGCTATTATTGAAAATGTTACGTATAACATTCGGTTGTGTAAAGTTAACTTGCCAACGAATCGAACGTGTTCAACATATTACTTACTTTATCTTTTTCATATGCTTTATAGTCACTTAACATTAAGTATTCGTCCCCCCATTCATAAAGCGATCATGTAACATTATTACAATATGTTAAAACTTTTGTTGTATGATTTAAGCGTTCATTGAGTAGAACATCTTTATTATTTACCGGTAACAAGGTGTGTTCAGAGCAACTTAGCAGAGGCCTTCCTTTGTCCAACATTGGACTGCTAGTCCCGTTTCCACGGCTTAAATAATGCGTCCCGCGATACATGACTGTGGGACTCTAATGGTAAAACTGGCCGAGTGTAGACAGAAATCCCATTCAAATGAAGTACGAGTAACGCGAGGCGCGATGCGCACATGCACCGGTGTCGGGCGAGTGACGAGTTTCTTTGATTTCTGGATTATCCAGAAAAATATTTCGATACGTGAGTCCATCAATGCCTGGATGCGGTCAAGGCTTTTATAGTACTTTTCTCAATTATTGCCCAATAATTCAAACTAAAACCCCTATTACACTCACTACACGATATTTAGGGCCTGATAGTTAAGTGATATGTTTTTTAAAAACCTTATTACACTACCTACGCGATATGCGCGATACGCTTTCCCTAAATCGGGATGGTAATAGTATAATAATAGAAAAAGAAGGAAGTGTCCCAAACTACATTTAATAACAATGATTTTTCACGCGACAATAATTATGTTTTTTATCTTTATTTACTAAAACAGCCGTTTTTTTTTTAAATAAGGTACCTCCTTCGTTGCCATGCTTAAAAGTAAAAAGTTAGTTCCATTATTAAATTAGACGATAGATACGCTATCATTGTAATTTATTCGGCCGCTTAACACGAAATATGTATATGGATTTGGTACTGGATTTAGCGCGGGACACGGCAGAACCCCCGCCCGCCAAGACGAGGAAAAATTAAAAACCCCCCCAACTACATACCTTTTCTCGAAGATTTTCATCAAATTTCCTCGAAGATTTTTAATGGACTGTCCTTGTATGCTAGAGAGCTCAAATTCTCCAGATAAAATAAAATTATCAGATTTGTAAAACATATTTAGTTTCATGTTGCTAGCTTCTATTCTTTGGTTTTAATTAACACTTATGTTAGATACGTCGATTTCGTTACTGACTGACGCATTTCCCGAAGTTTAAGATAAAATTTTTAACTTTCACCCTCCAACTCCCTCAAAGGGAGGTGCAAGTCTGTGTAAAAATTAATAAATTAATAAATTAATGTTTATTTATCTTGACAACATAGGTCCAATGGTTAGTACAAAAACAACTTATCAACCAAGGGTTAGTATTCATTAAGTAAGTGTACATTATTATTCATCCCTGCCGCACGAGCAACCTGACAGAGTGTCTTAGTATTGGTGCATCGTGCTGTTCAGCCAGGGTTTTCAAAATACTGTTGCTGCTAGCCCTCATTCATCAAGGATGCGGCCTTCTTCCTCATGATGGCATAAAAGTCGTCAGTTCGTGCTACAGCAAACATACTAGACGCACTACAGAACCGGGGCAACCTCAACAGCACTCTGAAGCCATTATTATATTGCACACGCAGAGCATCTAGAGCCCTCCGCGTACCGTTGACCCACAAACTGCCCATGTAGAACCCTTGACAATTAGATTTGAATAAAGTTATTTTGACCTCGTTACTACAACGAGCAAATCTGTGAGCCAACATGTTGCATCTGGCTGCTAGTGCCCTGCGCTCACGATACATACCTACCTGATCCTTGAGATCCTCGGTGACAATAATGACCCAGGTATTTAAATTGGGCGACCCTTTTAAGTTTACGTCCAGAGGGATATTGAGGGCTCGTAATTTAGATGTTTCCCGGGAGCAGCAAAGATCAGGTTTTCACTTTTAGTTTCATTCACAACTCATTTAAATACAGGTTGAAGAGCTTAGGTGAGGTTAACCCCCCCTGGGGCCCGAGCGCCGCCTGTAGGCGGCTCTATATGGGAACGTGCGATCCATGGCGCTCTACGGAGCGCCGATCTGGGCGTCTGACCTGACGGCCGGCAGCATAGCTGTCCTGCGCAAGCCGCAGCGGGCGATGGCCGTCAGTCATTCGGGGGTATCGCACGATCTCCTTCGAGGCGGGTTGTGCACTGGCCGGATCACCGCCCTGGGACCTGGAGGCGAAGGTGCTCGCGTCACTGTACCGGTGGCGCGAGGCAGCGCGGGAGCGGGGCGAGCGACCGATGCAGCAACATATCGAGCAGCATCGGTTGCAGCTCCGCGAGGTCCTGGTGGCGGAATGGCGGGTGAGGCTTTCACTCCCTACCGCCGGCCTCAGCACCATCGAGGCGATCCGGCCAGTGCTCGACCGCTGGCTCGGGAGAAGGCACGGCTCCCTGTCGTTTCGGGCGACGCAGGTGCTCTCGGGGCATGGTTGCTTCGGGAAGTACCTGTGTCGCATAAACAGGGAGCCGGACGCCCGGTGTCACCACTGCGTCGAACACGGCGTGGCACACGCTGGCAGAGTGTGCCGCTTGGGAGGAGCCGCGCCGTGCCCTCATCTCAGAAGTAGGCAGTGACCTGTCGCTGCCGACCGTAGTGAGTTCGATGGTCGGCAGCGTCGAGTCCTGGGACGCGGTGGTTTCCTTCTGCGAGACGGTCATCTCGCGGAAGGAGGCTGCGGAAAGGGAGAGAGAGATCTCGACTCTCGACCCGGCCCGCAGCAGACGCACCGGGTGTCGGAGGAGGGCGGACAACGCCCTCTTCCGGCCCCCCTAAATGGGTCCAGGGGCGACGGATTCGGGGATATCTGTCGCCCCCCAACATCAGGACCCGAGAAGGCGGCGCGCGTAGTGTTCCGCGTGCGCCGCTCACAGACGTTGCGGGGGGAGTACACCTCACTCTCCCCGCCCGAGACGGGGCCCGCGCAAGCGGGCCGGCACCAGCCGGGGTTGTGGAAGAATAATGTGTTCCCGCGACCCCGGCGTAGGTGTGAGATGGAACACCGGGGTGGTTTTTAGTCAGTAAGAATCTGGCAGACCCCTCCGCCCGCCCCAGGGCGGAGGACATCCATGAGGATTTTCCAACCCGGGAACAAAAAAAAGAAAAAGAAAATGTTAACCCCCCCTTGGGACGTGATGGCGGAAACCAGCGCCAGGTGTCGTGCGGTGTTCCACAGGGATCGGTCACGAACATCGGGTACGACTGGGTGCTGAGGGGCGAGCTCCCGCCGGGCACAGGCCTGACGTGTTACGCGGACGACACGCTGGTCATGGCCCGGGGGAGTTCGCACAGGGAGGCAGCGTTGCTCGCGTCGGCGGCGGTCTCACTGACGGTGAGCCGCATACGGCGCCTCGGCCTGGAGGTGGCCCTCAACAAGTCGGACGCCATGGTGGTTCATGGCCCCCGGCGGGCGCCGCCGGCCGGATCACACATTGTGGTCGGGGGGGTTCGGATCGCTGTCGAGCCCACCATGAAATATCTGGGATTGGTGCTTGACAGCCGGTGGGACTTCGGACCCCACTTCCGGCGGCTGGCGCCCAAGTTGTTGGGCGCGGCCGGGGCGCTGGCAACGCTGCTTCCCAATCTGGGGGGCCCGAGCGCCGCCTGTAGGCGGCTCTATATGGGGATCGTGCGATCCATGGCGCTCTACGGCGCTCCGATCTGGGCGTCTGACCTGACGGCCGGCAGCATAGCTGTCCTGCGCAAGCCGTAGCGGGCGATGGCCGTCAGAGAACATTCGTGGGTATCGCACGATCTCCTTCGAGGCGGGTTGTGCGCTGGCCGGATTACCGCCCTGGGACCTGGAGGCGAAGGTGCTCGCGTCACTGTACCGGTGGCGCGAGGCAGCGCGGGAGCGGGGCGAGCAACCGATGCAGCAACATATCGAGCAGCGTCGGTTGCAGCTCCGCGAGGTCCTGGTGGCGAAATGGTGGGTGAGGCTGTCACGCCCTACCGCCGGCCTCAGCACCTTCGAAGCAATCCGGCCAGTGCTCGACCGCTGGCTCGGGAGAAGGCACGGCTCCCTGACGTTTCGGGCGACACAGGTGCTCTCGGGGCATGGTTGCTTCGGGAAGTACCTGTGTCACATAAACAGGGAGCAGGACGCCCGTTCACCACTGCGTCGACTGCCGGGAGGACACGGCGTGGCACACGCTGGCAGAGTGTGCCGCTTGGGAGGAGCCGCGCCGTGCCCTCATCTCAGAAGTAGGCAGTGATCTGTCGCTGCCGACCGTAGTGAGTACGATGGTCGGTAGCGTCGAGTCCTGGGACGCGGTGGTTTCCTTCTGCGGAGGAGGAGGCTGCGGAAAGGGAGAGAGAGATCTCAACTCTCGACCCGGCCCGCAGCAGACGCACCGGGCGTCGGAGGAGGGCAGATAACGCCCTCTTCCAGCCCCCCTAAATGGGTCCAGTCCAGTGTTGGGGGGCGACGGATGTCGAATCCGTCGCCCCCCAACATCAGGACCGGTGAAGGCGGCGCGCGTAGTGTTCCTAGCGCGCCGACCACAGACGTTGCGGGGGGAGTACACCTCACTCTCCCCGCCCGAGACGGGGCCCGCACAAGCGTGCCGGCACTAGCCGGGGTTGCGGAAGAATTATGTGTTCCCTCGACCCCGGCGTAGGTGAGTGATGGATCACCGGGTTGGTTTTTAGTCGGTAAGAGTCCGACAGGAAGGGGCGGGAGATGTCCCCCACATCCATGAGGATTTTCCAACCGGAAACCAAAAAAAAAAAAAAAAGGTTAACCCCCCCTGTCTGACCCCACATTCCAACCTGTACGCTTCAGATAGAACGTATCCTCAACGTACTTGGTTTAACTGGTTAGAGTACCAGTACTGGAACAAACCCGTCACCGCAGGTGGTACACCTGCTCCCTCGAGCCTATTCCAAAGGCGAGGCAATATGACACCAGGTCAAATGCCTTTGAGAGATCAAGGAAGCAGGCATACACTGGAGTCCTTCTATCCTTATAGTATTGGATGGTCTGCTTTAGGCCAAGGATGTGCCTAGAACGCTGAAATTTTCCGAAGTTTAAGGTAAAATTTGTAACTTTCACCCTCCAACTCCCTCAAAGGGAGGTGCAAGTCTATATAAAAAATAAAACCTCTATTGTATTTTCCGAAGTCCTAGATTAGCATGTACATAGACAACAAAGACTAAACTCTTTTTAAAATACTTTTATTAGCTTCACTTGTAACTAACAAACAATGTAATAAAATCTCAGAAGTAAATTTTAACCTAATTCTAATAATCGTATCGAAATGAAACTTTGTGTGCTTCTGTAGTTCTGATGACAAAACTATGTTTTGGTATCTTTGTAGTTGATCCGCCAGATGGAGTCAGAAGGTGGATAGTGGAAATCTTCAGTGGCTACTAAGAAACCCCCGGAGTTTGGAGTCACATGATGCGTTTTGACGAGTCCTATTGGACTTGGTGTTGGGGGTCTGATGTTGGAGCCAGAAGGTGCATGGTGGAACTCTTCAATGGCTACTGGTGAACCACTCGAGAGTGGGCTCATATGATTCGTTTTGACGCGTCCAATAGATTGGGCTAAGTAAAAAGGGTCTGATGATGGAGCCGAGAGGTTATAGTGGAACTCTTCAGTGGCTCCTAGTAAATTGCTGAAGTCATATCTAAAGACTTATTTACTAAATAAAGACTGAATATTCTAGACTAAAAAGAAAAGAAAACACGCTTTTATCACCCACAAAAAAATACAAAATGATTAAGTTGGCTTGTATTAGTTCTTTCTTTTATATCCAATGATTAAAACAAAAAGCGTGAAGCGCTTTTTAGTTATGTATACTTGCAATTAGTTTAAATAACAAAGTGGTGCACGCTTTTTGATTTAATAATTGGGTCAGAAGAACTAATACTAAAACAAGTCAATTTACATATTTTATAATTTTTTGTGTGTGATAAAAGCCTTTCTTTTTCGTTGGCTATGAAGAAAGTAACTGCTATCGTGCAAGAAATAGCTTCTGTACCCGAATATTCTAGAGAAAGGGTTACGATTTTAACTTGTCTATATAATATCATTGCTATATCACCGCTAAAATAAAAAGAAAGAGACCACACTACAAAAATAACATTACATTTAAAGTAAGTCGCCAAGACTTACATAACGCTCTCACTGTTAAAAAGTTATCAGAACTAATGTACAGACAAGACCCTAACTCTACTAACCTTACATCTTGCTCAAAATGTCTGGCTTGGCCGTTCCATTTAACTTTGTGACTTAATTTCTTACCATAAGCTCACAGGAGTCTGTGCGAAGACCGCGAAACTGCAAAGCCATACATTTTGACCAAGATGTAAGGTTTGTAGAGTTAAGCCTTTTTGAATTAGGGGCATGGCTCGTCATTAGATCTGATAACTTTTTAATAGTGAAAGCGCTAAGTAAGTTTTGGCAACCTACTTTACATTAAATGTTTTTGTTGTGTAACATCATCATACAAAACCCTCTCCAAGCGTGTCCAACTCGCACTTCTCTGGTTTTCTTTAACGAATATATGTGATACAGTTACCTGTGCTATAATATAATATACCTATATTATTAAAATGTTGTATGAATCGCTTTACATTGGTGGTTGATTGGTTGCACAAAAGAATTAACAGTAAAATGTGGCGATAATGATGTGTGATGTTCTACATGATAAAGCATTCAAAATTGTTTTTTTAAATAAGCTTTCAAAGAAAATTTATTTCAATTTCCAAGATAATATTTACATCATTAAAAAAACTAACAGTCTTAAAATAGTAATACGTACAAGTATATTAAAAAAAGGGGAAATGATCAAAGGGCCTCAAAAAAATCGTCCGCATCGCTGTCAACAGAAAAAGTGCCCAAAAGGCTGGCAGCATTGCCACGTTGTTTGATCGCCACACAAAGTGGCAATGCTCTTTGCTGATTCTTAGGCCAAAAAATAGGCCAGCCCTCTGGTCATGTAAAGAATCGATTACTTAACCGCTTGGCGATGTCTCAAAAAACTAAGTGGACCCTCGAACCCCATGGCCCCTAGTGTTTCAACCCCAAACGGCTCAAACATATTAATCCCAAAACGTTCGGAGTACTTGCGCCGTTTGATGCTAATCCCTCTGATCTCATCCCATCGTCGCTTGACAATCCATTGGGTTCTAAACCAGTTGGCACCCCGGTGGTGACAAGAGTACGACAGATGTTTTCATTGATGTTGGCATGCCGTGCTATACGGCAAGGACAGGAACGCAGAAAATAAGCTAATGCTGGTAATTTTGCGTACGCCGAGGCCACCAAAACGGCTTTCAGTCCAAGGCCACATTTAAAAAGGGATGTCAGTATGCTGCGAATAATTTAGTAAATTTTGTCCAACACACCAAAAAATAATAAAATTTCGGCCGAAATAACAGTATCATATCAGGCTGAATACCGAATGTAAATTAATTTTGGAGAGTGTCTGATATGTCGGTGAATCTTTTGGCTTATTCACCGATGAAAGGAGAAAAGCTGTCTTCTAAAATTAGGGAACCTAGGAGGTGCAGTGAACTTTTTAAATTTCTCTAGGGTCAATTGTCTGTCGATAAAGTCAGAAAGGTAAATTTCACATTTTGATGGGTTAACGTCCAGGCCAATAGATTTAAAATTGTGTTTGAGGAGTTGTAAGTCTTTCAAAATGGATTGTCGAATCCGCTGTTTTACAAAACAGCTCCGTCATGTAAAACAATTGAACAACGTGGAGTTTCTTGCCGGCTCATCTCCATAGGAAACAACCAATTTGAACCGTACAGCTAGCTTCTGACGTGTGCCCATGTAGATTTGTAGATGATGTGAAAGAAAATCATTTGATTTGATTTGATTCAACGTTCAGCTGGATTGCCATAGCGTTACGTTTAACAATAGACTACCGACGTTAACACGGAATGCAGAATAGCTTATCTGCAGCCACAATAAGCGTTTGGCGTGGCTTCTAATGCTGAATTGGACGTAGTAACTAAGCTAGGACATCCTACCCAATTGGTTTAGGTTAGGTTAGAACTGTGACCAACCACGCGCGAGCCAAGCGAGCGAAGCGATAGGTGACGCGGCAGCGGCCGGCACAGTTAGTCGGCAATTTTGTATTTACAGGACTGACATCCATAAAAATCTGATAACTGTATATTCAAATTGTCCTGACAATCACTGTTCTTACTTGAGTTAGAGTCATTTACACTAATTTTCACTCATATATGTCGTTTTAATTATTTCTGAAGTTTGAAGCTGTGACAGCAGTCTGTACTCACTGAATTTTACTTGACTAATTTCTCAACTTACAACCGATCTAGTTCTACAGTGAAATCTGTACACTCATACGCAATCACACACACACTCTTACTACACCAACTTACTCACACCACACAACACACTTACACAACACACCTACACAGCACACTCACACTTACAGTTACTGTTTTAAAATTACCAACTTGTTCCTACTATTTCTTGTACCTTTTATTACTTAATCATTTTTTCCTACAAACATCGGCTCAATACGCTGACAAATTTTAAACGGAAGGCCTTGTCTCCTGTGATACAGTTTTTTATTTAGCTAGTACAGGATACAGGTGATCTTTCCCATTCAAGTTTAGTACTGTATTGTATTGCATAGTTTTTGTTTATCAATGGAAAAAAATATCAGTAACGCTGTTTTTGGAGCAATAAAATTATCTTATTATTAATTAACTTAACCCTATTCCCGAAGAATCTATTGTTCACTGGCCATTTTCATTTCAGTTTTTTCAGGAAGCGACTGTGGTTTGTCGACAAGGCTCATTTGCTAACTATTTTATTTAATTAGAAAGCAAACCGTGCATTTTGACAATTGATATTGTAATAGCGGCCTTAAGGCTGTTGTTGCTCAATGTGTTGCTACAAGCATGAAATAGTTGCGTAACGCAGGACGTGGGCGCCGGATGTGCGAAGGTTGCTCTAAGGCCCTATGGCCCTACATTTGTGTCATTTACAGACGCCTCAGCACAGCTGATAAGGGCTTGGTATTTCAACACCTCAGTAGTTGATCATCGACTTTTACTAGTGAGGAGTGAGATCTGAAGTTTACTAGTTAAGGGTGGGCGTACGTATTTACATGCTGTATTTCGTAATCTCAGAACTAAGTAGGTACAAGATTTCAGCCTAACTTCTATGATTGTGGAAAATTAGTCTTAATACACAATTATTTTTTTTCGTAAGATTTTTATATTAAAATCTAAGAAGTTCAAAGGGCAACACAAAACTCCTATGAAGTAGTATCGAAGTTAATTGAATATCGCATAAAATATAAATTCATAATAGGAAAACATAAAGGAACCCTAACGAATAACAATTTGTCCGCCCGTGCGCCGAGTAGGCGTGTGCAGCTCCACAGAGTTACAGGTTTGATAACGGTCTATTAGATTAATGTCATCACAAGAACCATGTTACTCGCAGAGGGGCTGGTTGCTAAATTCTGGCAGCTGTCAGAAGCAGGAAACATAAGAGGGCGCGGCTCGGCCTACGCGAGCTCTCCCACACCGTGAACCCTGACATTTACTCGGAGCGTGGAGGATCAACAGGAGATTGCCATGGCAACGCGCTGATGTACCATGACCTTTCCTTATTTTAGGGATTCATAACATCTTCAGTATCAAAACGTGGGTTATATTACGAATCAATACTGTACCCACACATTAATAAATACTTACACAATTTAATTAATTCTACAATTTCCGAAGTTTACCCTGACGAATTACATCTAAAGAGTTTCCCTGAAGTTGTTAAATACATATTCTGGATGGCTAAAACTTTATTTTCAGGTAACCTTTTCATAATTTGAGTAGATGGATAAAATAACTCGATATTTCTACATTTTCGACTGCCTCGTTGGTCTAGTGATCGCGCTTCTGATGAGCATGAGGTCCTGAGTTCGATTCCCGGTTCGAGCAAAGTGTTACTGGGTTTTTCATATGGAATTGTTCAGTAGCAGCCGGGAGCCTGGATTTGTGCCCGGTTGATGGCAATAGGCTCACCCACTATTACGAGTATATGGGACTAAAACATTACCGGCGAAATGTGAGTGTATTACAGGTACACCTCTGCCTAGCCCTTCGAGGAATACAGGCGCGATGAGTTTTATTTCTTTATTTTTCTTCCCTATACGATTCAAGCTGAAGCCTGTGGCCAGGCCATCTAGGTGGTTGTTTTTCAGGCCAAATTGGAATTGTTTGGCATACCTATGGGAAATGTGACCGAATGCCATGGTAAATGCTATGTTGCCTTATGCACCTCATCAACATATTTTCTACTACGTACGCCTGTCTATTTTTGAAGGTCCTACTTGTTTAGTATACATACGTCAAATTACAAAAAATCTAAAATAGCCTATGGAGTAACGCTTTAGGTATCATTACGTAGCTACTGCTATGACCAGTTGCGTATTTTTAGAATATGCCAATGATTTATCTGAACTACGTAACGTCCGAACTATTCGGGCCGGTCGGTCTATCGACGTCACGGGAGCGCGCGTGCCACCCGGCTAATTGTAGAATGTCCAAAACGGTCTCTGGGATCCGTCACCCGGCGGCAGCGCAGCGCGTAGCGTCCGAAAGTGGATCGTGAGTCAACGCGCAGAGAAAGTGGCGAGTGGCAGGAGTGCGCCGCGGCAGCAGGGTAGCCGGCAGGCCGCGTGACGCGATCGCCGAGCCTCCGCGCCCACGCCGGACGCCCGCGCTCGCGCCGCCCGCCGTCGCTTTGCCATCACTACACTTGTGCGCCCCGCGCTTTTCGCGCGCCTCCCTTTGCCGTCGCGACGCCGCGCCATTTTCTCGCGCACGTGGGCGACAACGGCGGCCGAGCGAGGACGCCCGGCTCGAACGCCATTAACGCGACCGTCGTGAATGAACGCCGACCTCGACCGGGTGGCTGGCGTCCATTGATAGGGCGCGCGGCGGACGACGACCGCGGCGCTCACGGGGGCGGCGTATGCACGCCCTCGCCGCTCCGCCTGTGCCTCAGTCGAGGATGTGGCGTTCTCGGCGCGACGACACAGTCCGCGTGCGAAACCTGTGTTCATTTATCAGTAGATGCTCGTGATCCTTCAGTGTAATTAACGTGCCGTGTATATGTAGTTTCCTAACCGTAATGTGCTGTGATCACGTCAATTTTGATAGGACATTAAGTTAGTTTTAGTAGGGGAATGTAGTGGCGTGCGCGCCGGTGATCGTTACTAGGGGGTTGAATGTGAGTGCAGTTGCGGTGTTGCGCACGAGGTGGTGTGGATTGTGCAGTGCGGGAATGCGCTCGTGCGATGCTCTCGGTGATCGCGATGCGTCGGCCGGAGGACGAGGAGCTGGGAGGCCGCGGCGACGGCGACGAGTTCGTGGACATCTCACAGATGCAACTGCTGGTGGAGGCGGGCCCGAGCGGGCTGCACTACGGGGGCCCGCCGCCGCCGCACGCGCAGCCGCAGCCCTACGCGCAGCTTCCCGCGCACCCCGCCACCACCACCGCGTCCGTCGACGACCTGTTCGCACTCTACTTCACACCCACATCACATGGTGAGCACAGAACTTCTCGTCTTCTTATCGCTCTTTTTATAAGAAAGTTCCTCTTAAAAGACAGCTACAACTGATATGCAGAACCGGTTTTAGTCGGATTTACATAAATCGTCGTCGTTCTTGAACTTGCCATTCTTACAATATTGCAAAAACGCGACCATAAAGTTATTATTAGCCAAACAGTATTAATTCAAGTTCACTTGTTCCAAAAATTCTTTTACAGGTTTTAATCTTATTAAAAGTTTATTTCAAAAGGGTTTATCCGCTTACCCATTTTCAAATGTACAACCACCTGTTCCCGTAACTTTTGTACTGCAAATACAAAAAGTTATGTAAAAAAGTTTTTTTTAAGGGTTCATTGCTCTATTCTTGCATAGCAGTAATCAGCTGCGTGTAAAAAGTTTTTTTAACTTCAGAACCTTTTGAGGGTTCGGTAAAAGTTACAGAAGTTGGTCATATTTTGGTTTTTGTCCCTTTCTTGAGTAATTTTATTACTGTCAGGTGATCCGCACCTAATGCTTTAACTGGCCTTTAATCCGAATACTCATCACCAGCTGAATAGTAAGCAATAAAATCAATACTCGGTATACAACAATAATTACGTTATAACTGATTCTAGCAATGCGTCATCACCGTATTTAGTTCCCAAATCAACGATACTATAATTATTTATTCGAGTTGAAATAATAAATGAACGTTCGATTCACCATTCACTTTGACGTCGATTGTTAACACACACCTCTATAAGAGATATGTAGATTGTATCGACACTCTATGTATGTACATAAATTATGAATTCGTTATTTGTTACAAAAAATAAATAGGTACTTAATTAACTGATAAAACCCCTCGATACAACAAATGACTGATAAAACAAATTAGACAAAACTAATGAAACTCTGAAACGCTCATAAACAACAGAAACTAGCAATATCTTTTAACGTTCCTAGGCGAACCAACAATACTGATTTAGACCATGTCTGTCAAAGATTAGCTGCTGGTAACATCCAATTGACCCGGCCCGACCCCACCGACCGTGTTGCTCGTCTAAATACTTCAGTGAGGTATCTTTCAAATGAGATAATTATCTATTGTCATATACTTTGTTCCTAGATACAGTATCGTCACTTTTTAGCTAATATGTAAACCATGTTTCGCTAATATTTAAACATCTGAAATAAAATCTGGTTAATGAAAACAACGATAGGCACGGTGTTACAGCTAGCGTAAATGCACTGAGCATCGATAACTTAAAAAAAAACGTTTCCCTCTTTTTTACTTTTAAGTACCATCCTAACGGTTGGGAGTCAGTTTTAGACGTGTACGTTATTATTTATTTATTTCTACTTTCACCGTACTTTATAATTGGTTTATAAAAATAGACATATGAGTAATAAGCCCCAAAATCATAACAATGTAGGTACGTTAATAATAAGCATCCAAGTATTGGCCGCTAATACGTATATTTTATGATGTCACAATTTATGCAAATACAGCTAAGATTTATGATAACAGTATCAATGCTATAATATTGTAGTCAGTTACGAATGTCCACGGACATTGTATGGAGTTATTTCGTAAACGTCAGCTTCACGGGCTCGTAATAATTCGGATCAGCGTTCCGGCACACTGTTATCTGGACCGGACGGCGCTAATCGGCAGCGTCTGCGCAACCAGCGCTATCATGTTCACCCAACTAACCATAAACATACGGTCAGATGTAGGTACTAGTGCTATGTGCGTTGCGTTGACCTTTGGAAGTACTTAACTTACAAATACCACACACTTGACCTGAGTAGTTATGTGGTCCCACGGTGCAAAAGTTCTCTTTAGAGACCGATGTCAAGTGCAGCACTGGGCCAGAGGCATTCTTCTTCCTTCCATTCCAAACTAGAACTTTTGTTAACAAGCGCGATGTAAAAATTCAAGAAAAGAATGACTCTCTCTTCATAGAGTAGAGATAGAATAGGTGATGCTAAGCATTTAGGTTTGCTATGCTGTGCTGTGGAAGCTATCAAAGTCTCAGACAACAAACAACACATAAATAACCCACCCAGAGACAAACATGGAATTTATAATACGTATTCAAAAATAAAATAATCATTTTCATCGTCTGGATGTGTCACAAAAGTTCTTAACTCAACAATGAGACGACTTTAAAGTTTGCAACAGTATTCAAATTGTGGGATAATATTGCACCGCGTACGACAAACCAGTTTCCATCTGAACTCTTACTGTTTAAGCGGACATAACTGATACACTACATCTGTATTACCTTATTTCGGAAATACGTAGTGGATTCGCTATGTTTTAAATACAGGAGAGTTTTAATATATTAGGTATAGAGACAGGATTTCGTAGATACCCAATAAATACTAAACCACTGCTTGAAATTGTATCATTATTCTTATAAAAAATAACTATAATTCCTTATATGATTCTTGAACTTCAAGTACCGTAAAAAACTAAAACCTCTAAGATCTTACGCCAAACTGAATCTAAGATCGATGTACTTACACATTAAGTAAAACGCCTTTCGTCCAGTAGGTATATTAAATTTCATTATCGTCATTAGATTACGTTTATGACGTAGGTTAACTCTAGGACACATTCTGATTCAAAAACGGTCCAACACAGTTCGTTGGTTAAAATCGGCCCAGTAGTTCTCAGTTCTCAGTTCTCAGTAGTTCATCATATTATCTACTAATTATTAATAATCTATTACACATAAAATCACCAGATATAGTATGAAATAGTTTAACATCAAAACTTTCCACTAATCTGAAAATCTCAAGACACATTCAAGGCTAGCAATATTAAGTTGAACTTCATTCCTGCGCGTAGGCATCTATAAGGCATAATGTATGTAAAAATGTAACATTACAAGTATGTAAAATATCATCTTCTTATAAGAATGTCATTATGAGATAATAAAATTAAATAAGTAATAAATAAATAATAAAACATAACACATTATGCTGATTGTTTTTATTGCCTAATTCAAGCTCTAAATTTCTTAATACTTTAATATTGTTTAACATAAACATGTCAGTTTATGGAGATGGGATGACCAGTTCTACTTACATACATAATTATATAGGTACGTTACTTGTTTTACTCAACATACAAACAATATTTTTTAACCCGATCTTAATTTACTTATTTATTCAATTGCTAAGAGGTTTTGTTACTGATATTTGGTGTCATCGCAAGAAAGATCAGTAACAAAGCCTATATTTCAGGCTTTTCTTGACACGCTTGTTCATTCCGTATTCTTACTTTACTTAATGTTCCTGATAGGTAGCTTGTTTTACACTGTCCTTCAAAACTTAGTACAGTCCGCGAGGCCTAAGCTGAGCGTTGCATTTGTGTGAGTGATTACCAATCTCACCGCGCGATCGCACAGCGCCTCAGGCCGATTGTCCGATTGGCAAGCAAAGGACGCGTCGATATGTGCACTCACACAAATGCAATGCAAATGCAAAGTCTAAGTCAAAGCATTTATTTCAAATAGGTCCATAAAAAGGCACTTTTGAACGTCAACATTTACATTAAAAATAGAACTGATTCTAGGCACCACTTCCAAAAGGTTGTTTCGTACGGAGAAGAAGGGGCAAGAAACTCCACCGTTACTCTTTTAAAATGTTTTACAATATTTTGGATCTATTAATTATATTTTAATATGTGAAGGTGATGCTCCAAGAATAAAAATACTATACCACAATTGGTAAAAAGAATTAAAAATAAAGCAAAGGCAGATAAATTAATCACGTGATACGTGTACATTGCGCTCACAATGACATATAATATTTACAAATATTGTAAAAATATATGATTTTCCTAAGCTCAGCTTAGGTCTCGCGGACTATACCACGCTTTTACAATTGCTTATATTTTCGAATTACAAAGGACTACAAAAAAAAACTTTATACCTAGTCTTCTTTTGAGGAGTGGCTGAAATAAACTTCATAAACAAAAACACTCCGTTTCAAAATATATTAATATTGACATTAAATCATTTTAATTATTTAGACATAGTTTTTTTTTGACATTTAATAATACCTCATTTACGTCGGACATAATTGGAGCATTAAATAGTAATATGATTACTTAATAGTATAATTTATTTTCTAATTTAATACCAATATTACGCATGTTTTTCAAACATTGTTTGTGGATTTTAATTTGTAATCCTCAGCTAGATTTGCACACAACATTTGTTCGCCTTCTGGCATAACATAACGCTCTGTTTGTCAAACATAAGATCTGTATTTTTTACATACGTGAACAAATGGAAAAGACAGAAGGAGTGGAGAGAGGCCTTCGCCCAGGAGTGGCACAGTGTAGGCTAGAGAGAAAAAAACAAATATATAAAACTTTAACTTTAAAACAAATAGCTTCTTACTTTTGACTGTCACTGTTTCTGTTTTTATTTTCACTTGACAGAATTTAGATTCAAAAGCCGAGGTGTCTACAGCAGGTAAACTTTACTTACCATGCCACTTTTACGTGAAGAATGTGGCGGTGAAGCGAAGGTACGAAGAAACTGGAATATGTGTGAGGAGGCCTTGTAATAGCAGATCGAGGTGCAATGGTAAAAGAGAAGACCGCTATATTGTCCCCACTGTGTTGAGAAATCACCACCTCAATGCAGTTGAAGTCAAGCAACCTCTTCTTCAGCTACGAAGAGACTACATTAGTGACAGTACAGTGAGAAGAAGACTTGCTGAAGCAAACCTGAAGCCCGAGAGAGGGCTCTCGAGTTTGAGGCCATTTGCTGGCATTTCGCAAGCCTTTCGTACGCCCGTGAACGCATACAGTGGAGTGAAGAAGAATATGCAAGAGTTTTGTTCACTGTTTTTTTTTTTGTTTTCGAGGGTAAGTGTTCGCTTTCTTGTATGGGTTGGAGTGTTGGGCCAAAAAAGAGCATGCAGGTGAGTTATGAATGTTATGATTTTCACGTACCAAGATGAACATGAATGAATCGCGTGAAAGATGATATAGCCTAGGCACGCTGAGATGCCGTTTAATATGTGTTTAGAAGAAGGCATTCGACTATAGTTACCTAAATAATTAAGAAAAGTGCTGGACGAGGATGGGATAGACTTCAACTAAGTCTATACAGACGTTGTTGACGTCTGTAACCATTCAGCGAAGGGAGGCAAATGCCTCCCTTTTCTTTTTTCAAGGTAAGGTAGGATAACACAGGCTGAAAAAAAAAGTCTGAAAGAACACCAAGCGAAAACGAAGTGAAGGCGCGGGCGGGCGATGCGATGCGTCGGGGTGGGTCAACAAGAAACTTCACGCGGACGAAGACGCGGGCAGAAGCTAGTATTTAATGAGCTGGCTGATATTTTCTGTGCGGTCCTAACACTCCTACAACCAGCCAATATCTACAATGCTTACTAGACAAATAAATCTCTGATTATAAGGGACAATGGCAGTGGTCTACAAAATCGAATCATCTGTCTAAGTAGCAAGTAGTATGCAATATTTTTCTTTACTATTGATTATTAAACTACCCACAAATGCCCAACGCGCCGCCCCTATTCGTGTAAAACTTTACCCCATTTAAAAAGAGGCGTCGCCGATGGCAGTTCATGATCTCTGATTGGCTAGAGACGAGGCGATATAGCATCTAATATTAAGTAAACTGAGTAAAAAATAGATACCTTTGTTGGTACCTAACTACTGTAAGCCGAGGTCTAGACAGTAGACATCACAAGCCCCTTCATACAAAAAAACCGGCCAAGTGCGAGTCGACACGAAGGGTTCCGTACGCCCGTACAATATTTAACACTACATATAAAATAAAATAAACATATCTTGTATTAATTACCCTTTAATTTTTAACTTAATTTTATTTCAACTTTTTGTTGTAATAGCGGCAATATACACACTCGGTGGCAGACGGACAACGGAGGCTTAGCAATAGGGTTCCGTTAGCACCCTTTAGGTACGGAATCCTAAAAATTAAATAGAAAATAGAAGCGCTAACTCTCGAATTCTCAGAAAGTCTACAAGTAGGTAAATTTTGTTAAATTATTTAAAAATTCAATTTGAAATTGCAAAACCTCCTAACACAGTCAGAGTAAACAAATACCTCTTTATAATTTAGTATAGATGGGTTATTTTAGACACGCTAACAAGAAGAATTCAGAAACAATGAAAATAAACAAAAAGAAATGTAAGTATTTAAATAAGAATGCCTTTTATTGAAAACCCTACAAAGTACCTATGCAATTATGTAGGTACAGTCTGCGAGGTCTAAGCTGAGCTTTGCATTTGAGTGAGTGAATACCCATCGCACCAATCGCATCGCGCGAGGCGGCTCAGGCTGATTGTACAAACCAGCATAAAACAATCGAGCTCTAGGCCGACGTCATACCTGCACTATCTGTAAGTGCACTCACATAAATGCAAAGCTCAGCTTAGGCCTCGCGGACTGACAGGATTCAAGCATTGATTAATTTGAAATGCTGGAAAACCTTAAAGAGTACCTACGTCTTGTTAACGCAGGTTATGTACCACAAGACTGATTTCTTTGTTTTCATTATCTATAAAATGTGATTCACAAAGATTCTGGAACCTTTCGGTAAGATATAAGACATCTTATACCAATATTTTCGGTTATGAAAAGTAAATGGAATTAATAACAATGTTATGTTATTCTTCATGATACTTAAGATATTTTATCTGTGTGAATTCTCCGTTTCTTGTTAAAAACACTTTTCAACAAGAATAAATGTGTTTATGTCTACACATAACATCACGTCTGTTATCTCCGAAGTGTACCTGTATCAAACGCACACTATGCAGCCAAGCATATTATAAGTTGGAGGATTACATCTCTGACAAAAATGCTTGGCTCAACGCTGGTTCTGCTCCACAAGGGCGCCTAAACAATTGATTAGCATTCGGAAATATTGTTGGAGCTGCTGAAGATTGTAAGAACAATCTTTGCACTGTATAAATTCAATCTTTTAGTATTGTATAATTGCAAAGCACACGTGTGAGCACTAGGTAGTACCTACTATAAAGCTACCCTATACTGGGCACGTCTGTCATTGACTTGAATGTGCCCTGGCGGGTGAGAATATGTCACGCTCACTCAAATGTCTCGCTGGTGGTGGCGTGTGTGTTGGATCATTAAGTTCCCTTCAAAATGGTTGAGCTGAATGGTGCTGATCCATACGTCATGTTCGTGAACGGGCGCCGTCAGTGGGGACTGGTCATCTCTTGGCTGCCACGGCTTTTTTAAACTTTTCTTTTCCGATTTTTATGTTTTTTATTACGGGTCTTTCTACATCGTTCTCACATGTTTAATTTCAACAAGACTGATGTAAAAAAAAATCTGTAACCATATTATTTAAAAGAGTGTCCATGGAGTTTCTTGCCCGTTCTTCTCCATAGGTACCTCCTCCATAGGTACTTAGCTTTGGAATGGGCAACTAGCTTCATATTTCTGACTGACCGACCCCTTGACAATTCAAAAGTGCCTGTAATGGGTTTATTTGAAATAAATAATTTGAGTTGAGTTGAGTTAGGCAGAGGTGTACCTATAGTCCACCCACATTTCGTTAGATATGTTTACGTCCCATGTAATAGGGTGCGAGCCTATTGCCATCAACCGGGCACAAATCCAGGCTACAAAAAAAAGTCCTTGTGGAAAAACGCAATAACACTTTGCCCAACCTGGAAATCAAACCCAGGACCTCAAGCTTAGCTGTAGCACTTGCGACCATGCGGCCAATGAGGCAGTCAGGCAGTCGTAATTTCTGTTGGCTGTTAAACACGCGTTTACAAGTAAAAAATTTAATAATTTTTTAAAATTCCTAGATGAGATTTGTGTTCCCTAAACGACTACTCTGAGAAGAAACATCGAAACAAAATCAGAAGTCAGAAGTCACAGTCTCACCTTGGTAAGATCATGTTATTCTTAATCTCTGTCATGTACCTACCTTGTTGCAATTTTGTATGTTCGTTTTCCACAAAGTAACGCCTCATTACATGTACCTCAGTTGCAGTGGCGTAGCGAGCCTTGGCGGGGCCTCGTATAAATTTGTTTGGTGGCCCTTATGAAGGGTAAAGGATTCTCACAAAAGAAAAACAAAATGCCCGCATGGAATTAAAAGAAATATTTATTCATCATAATTATCTATCTGTCACTTTTCCTAAAGTTTCTGCCTCTATGGACAATAGTGGCAGGTCTGACAGGCGTTCATGTCGGGGGGCCCATTGGCCCGGGGGCCCCGTATAATTGATACGGCGGTAGCTGCGCCCCTGCTCAGTTGTTAGTCATATAAAATAAGTCATAATAAGGCCAATTCTAGTACTTAAAAAACATTCAAGTCGCAATCTCATCTCAGCGACAATCAATGTCAAAAACTTGTCAAAAATGTAGATATGTAAATCAATTTTATTTTTGACAGATTAAGTGCCGATTTCACCAATGTCTATCAATCGAGTTCAGCACATCTAAAACACGTTCAAGAGCTGTCAGTGTCAATATTCCAAAGAAAATACACACCATAGAAAATACATAGACAGCTCTTAAACGTAGTTTATGTGCTGATCGCGTTCAGTTTCATTGGTGAAATCCAGCCTAAGACTGAGATTAGAATTCAACGTTCTTAGGATTTTGAGAAGCTCTTCTATAATTATCACTCGTGTCTTTGCCGCGCGCGCTGCCATAATTATTGCAAGAATGGCACCGAGCATAGTTTTTATTTTATATCTCTACTAGCTTCTGCCCGCGACCTGAAGTGCTATTCTGTAACCATCTCACCGTGAAAACTTAGGTGAAGTGAGCTGTCAGTGCCACTGATGCTAGGGATTGACCAAGACGGGATGACACTGACAGCTCACTCCACGCAAGCCTTCACGGTGAGATTTTTACAGAATCGACAGGCTGGTCCACGTGAAATTTCTTTTTCCTCCGACCCACCCCACTTCATTTTCGCTTAATTTTATTTGTGACTGTTTTTTTTTCGTGACACTGAATAGCCTTCTTTAAGAATTAGCTATCAAATGCAAAAATATTTTGTTCAAATCCGACTTGTAGTTCCAGGGATTGGCGCATTCAAACAAACAATGGCCTATCATGCTCCCACTGCTGGGACACAGGCCTCCTCTCTGTGAGAGGGAGTGGGCCGTAATCCACCACGCGGGCAGTGCGGGTTGGTAGATGTCACATGTCTTCGAATTTTTGGTTCTATGACATGCCGGTTTCCTCACGATGTTTTCCTTCACCGTTTTGAGAGCAATGGTAATGAAATAATTTACACAAAGTAAAGCGCCTGTCTGGGTTCGAACCTACGACCAACAACTCGTACTACTGGGCTACCACTGCTCTCATATGAGCTTGCGACTAGAATTTGAACGATTTTAAAGTACAATAGTTGGCCTTCAGGTACCTAACCCGGTTTTAATCACCAAATAAGAGCTAGACTGAACGTCATTAGACGTATAAGATTTAATTGATGAGTAAAGAAAATGAGATATCTAAATGTCTTAAAATTCTTCCAGTCAAAAAGCGTGTAGGGAGGCTACGTACACGCTTTCTGACTGGAAGAATTTATATGCATAGAAAGTCAAACATTACGCACCCAAACGTGGCGCCTATTACGATGCTATCACTCGACATAAGAGCTCCTTGTAATCCGTGCCGATACTGTCAAAAAAGCGCATCCCACGCCAAGCGCGTCACATCGGAAGCGGCGGCTTGTCAGAGGTGCCCACATGAGGGCATTACACCTCTCTGGACGTTCCCAGATGTGCGATAGCCAATGCACTCGCTTTGAACGGCCCGCGGTGCCACAAGGGCACGCACGTGCTTTTGAGGCGAACCGCGCCGTCTCACGTCACCACACATAAATTGACAATCTAGCCTTAACTAGACGAATGCGAGCTTCTATCCGCGCCTCTAAATGATCTGCTTTACGACGCCGAAATGCCGACAACCGCGCGACCGGCGGCAAGCCCAATCATAATGATGCATGATCATAACCACAGATCATAACAACATCACAGAGTTATGTATAATAATCATGCCAAAATTATTCAGAACTTTTAAGATGTACCTATTTCGGTACGGTATTTAATTGTTAAATAAACCAATAAGGCTTCAATAAAAGCTACTGCTGTTATTAGGCCAAATTATATAAGTTGCTTTCAACGGAATTTGTAGGTTAATTTATCGATCTAGTTATTCGTATCAAATAATTTAGCGCAATTCATTAATTACTACCTAGTTCATGGATAGAAAGTGGATGGGAGACATAAAGCTTTTCACAATCTGGTCCAGTCTGAGTTGTAAAACGTTTTACAAGTAAATCGTCGATTGCATTCGTAAGTGACGAGTGAGTGGCCGGCAGGTTTCCCTCGAGCTGCTACAGTCAGTGCACGCGCACCTGTGGCCAATGATGGAGAACAATTGCTATCATTAGGGTCCATCGCCGTGCGGCAAGCCCACACGATACATATTCAAACGGTGCCACGACAATGCAAGTTTATTTTAAAGACAATAAATTATCGCTAATGCCCAATTTGCGTCGACCGGTTAACAATGCCCGTTCCCGCAATTACTTAAACTCGTGTAACTGCGTAGTTGCATACGATACGATCTGTGTCCGACCGTCCAACGTCATTGTCTCACTCGATACATGCTCCGCAATTACACTGTATCGATTACAGCTGACTCAGTTGACTTCGATTCGAACGATTGACTGCGACTATAAAACATTGTTTTTAGTACCTACACGTAATTAGTGTTCCGATAAACCGATATCTGCCTTCTTTGTCGACAATCTGCCTCTGAATCTCTAACATGTACTTTTAAACGTGAGTAAGTAGGTTTAATGGTTTCAAAAAATGTCAGGTAAAGCACTGAGTCACACACTAGTCCATATGAAATTGATATCACGTGTAGCCAAACAGCTTCTGGAAATCACAAACGATGTAAAATATACATGTTGGTTCGCAATCTGCCTTATCTAAGGCCGGAAGTAGACAATGGCAGTATTTCTGTTCAAGTTAGTCATATAAATCTAGTCCGAGGTACATTCTAAAACAGTTCCTCATAAATATTAAGGAAAATAAAGCTAGGTAGTTATTCAGCTTTAAAATGATGATAAAAGATTTTAGATGAAACTGACCAAGAATTAAAAAATCTTGATATGTGTGGATGTTAATAATTTCGGTTACTTTATAACTATTTAGTTGGCAAATGCTGGGTAACCCGATATAGCTGTTGACAAGATGAACAATACAGCAAAGATAATCTCGGTTTCCTATATAAAAAAAATATCATACTATTAATTTTGTTTAAAACCGGAATCAACCAAGAATTTGGCGACGCTTCAGAATGTGATTCCTGAGTTGTTGCAAAATCCAACAAAAATGTGCTTTTAGCCCGAAGCTTGGCATTTAAACAGTAGATACTGCCGAATTCTTCCAATGTTTGCAGAATGTCCCAAGACGAATAACAACATACGCACCGTCGACTTGATTATAATCTTGTATGAAATTCCTGTGAGCGCGAGAATTGCGTCCCGGTTACGTGTCGTAATAAACTAAACTAGCCAGTGATTATTATTTGACGAAAACAGGAGGAACGTTTGAAACTAGATACTTTGCATTGAGTGACTCCACATTCAGGTCTTATAAAATATCGTGTTGATAAAGAACGAAATACTTCTACATACTAGACTCAAGCAGGAACACAAATCATATAGAGTAAATAATTTTAAGAAAAATTTTAAGCTTGCGCTCCATAACACAGACTTAGATAGGTACCTAGATATAGTCCTAACAATGCCAGTGAGACACTGCATGCACACACGTTCATAACAATCTTTTCACACATTAAAAAGCATATTCAAATTAAAGAATTGTATTAAAATTAAGACAACATATTTTCTATCTGTGCTATTGATATCACAATGCTCTATAAATAGTACCTACCTCGATACCACCCATTGTATTTTTTTAAATAGGTACCTTAAATTTATTCGCCTTTGCATTCATCTTCAACTAACATATTTTTAAGAAACTAGAGGACGACAGTTTAATAGTATCGGTGTTGTAAAACTGGATGTGAGCCAATGTTTGTCTAGTTTTAAGTTTTGTGCAATCGCCCTATTTTTCTAAACTAAAACAGTTGCACGCGACACGCTTGAAGATTACCGGAGCCATTTTCAATAATATTTAGCGCTACAGCTTCGAACATGAATCTACACATGACAGTGTGTCGAGAAGACATCAAAATATTTACCTTCAAGATCCATGTAATAAACAACCTATTAAAATGTAGCTAGTTTCTCGTGGAATAGAGATGTCTTTTGATTAGTAGGTTTCAATGCATGGCAATTTTCTCCGAATGTGTCTTTACTTTATAAACAACAAAACATTAAAGGATCCCACAAAGAGCCGCGAGGCCACAGCGCAACACAAAGACACTCCCGTCGCGCGGCACGCGGTGCCTTTGAGTAGCGCTGTCGCGTCGCGCCTGTCTGCACGAGCCTTGAATCAAAAACCACGCCAAAACTATTAATGAACTGAGTTTCTTTGGTCGCTGCCACTCATCCAATAATTAAGCCTGTCATACACACGAACCAACGACTAATCATTCTTGGCCTTCCTGTGATTCGCTTGATGCACAAAAAAAATTAATTATACCTAATTGTCATGATGTCGGACGCGTGCCTTCGGACTTGACTCATCGCCTCACTTCCCAAAGGAAGACTAATGTAATAAACGGCTTAACAGAAAAAAAAATGCGGATACTCTAATTAATGGACGCAAGACCCTGACCGTTGATGTACACTGGACAAATGAACTGGCACGATGCTGCAACGCCATGTGACCTTGTCGCGAACAAATTATTGTAACGCACAGTGTTGTTGGCTTCCGCGAAATGACATGTCATCAGTCTTAGAAACTCATTAAGAGCGTCGTAGAATGCTTTTGCAGACTTCCGTGTATTACAAAACAGCAATCGTATATAACAAGAATTTAAGCTTAAAAGCTGAATCCCGTTTATTACAAATGATTATCTAATATATAAAATTCTCGTGTCACAGTTTTCGTTACCATACTCCTCCGAAACGGCTTGACCGATTTTGATGAAATTTTGTGTGCATATCGGGTAGGTCTGAGAATCGGCCAACATCTATTTTTCAAAAAAAAAAAAATTTGCAAAACAACGTTTGCGGGGTCAGCTAGTTAATCTATAATAGGTACTTAGTTCTGCGGTTTACGTGATTAAGATGACATCTAATTTATCGCAAGAGGCTGGAAATGTCATGGATTTTAGAGTGATACAAGAAAGAACAATCAGAGGGCAATTCCTCTATTTTTAAGAACGTTCGCATTCTTTTCTCAGTTTTAATCTGTCAACAATACATCAATCATCAATTTGCACACGGTTTGACGAGTTTTTGACATTGATCATCGCCGAGATGAGATTGCGACTAGAATTTGAATACGAGAATAGGCCTACACAAATGCCTGTTTGACTGATAAAATATTTCTACCTATCCTATGAACGCAAGGAACGCGTTATGCCGAAAATAATCTACGCAGTTTCTTTTTCATTTTGATGGTACAAAATAAACAAATATCGTTAGGTGTCAAGGGACATTTGCTGTAAATTTTTTATTTTAAAACAGAGCCATCTAGTAGGGTCTCAAGTTTTTTACTTTTTCTAACATAACGCTTTTTAATACGTGACGAGATCTGCCAGTTTACTTCTACAACAAGTCGCGATAAAGAACTTCGTTCCAAAACTTCAAGAAACGACGAAAAACATAGGCAACTCTTTATGTACTGGGTAGGTTATATTATGTTATACAAGGTTGCAATGATTGTATAAACAGGAAAGAAGAGATCCAAGCATTTAAAACACGAAAACAAATAATCTTTCAGGTAAACGTTTAAGCGCAAACAAGCTGCCTCGTTGGTCTAGTGGTCGCAATCGCTACTGCTGAGCATGAGGTCCTGGGTTCGATTCCCAGGTCGGGCAATGTGTTATTGGGTTTTTCTATCTGGAATTTCTCAGTAGCAGTCCGAAGTCTGGATTTGTGCCCGGTAGATGGCAATAGGCTCGCCCCCTATTACATGGGACTTAAACATAACTGGCGAAATGTGGGTGTACTAAATACACCTCTGCCCAACCCTTCGGGGAAACAAGGCGTGATGTTATGTTATGTAAACGTTTAAGCGCAAACAAGCATGCAAACAAGTAGTACGGGCCGAAAATACAGCTGAACACGAAATAATTGGCATAGGCACTGAATCTTCAGTTATTAAGCCAAATTGTGAAACTACAATATGCCAAGTATTGGTTGTCAAGCACTTGTTCCAATAATTATAATTTGGTTTCAACTCGTGTTAATTTTCATAGACTTTTTATTGTTTCATCAAATGTGTATGATTTTCATAGGAGTGAATAATGGTAGAATAAACACACTACTTAGACAACAGTCTGATTCACCACAGACTTACAAGTTTACATCGTAAGTAGGTATTTTGATGGTTTTAAAAGACAGTAATCAGTTTTGCAGAGAATCAGACATAGTATTTTAATCTAAATAGACATAGATTGAACTCATTGTGATAGCTGGTGATTTGTTTTTTTTACAAATTATCGAACAAGGTGTGAGTTGATGTAGGTATTCACCTATGTAGGTATGTGATAATCTACAATAATAACCAGTAACTATAATTCCGAAACATCAGAAGCGAGAAATTATCAGTTAGCATCTTTCATTAGGCCAAATATAAAATATTCACCTAAACATGAGTCTTTATTACAATATTCGAAGGTAAATAGAAAACAGTATACCACGTCATACGGTAGCAGGTCTCATAATTCTATAAAAATCTTAGTGAGTCACGCTAGCTGGTGGTAAATTATTTTAGATTGAAACAACCGCATTGAGTGGCTTCCATTATAATAGTTTTTACTTGATAGAGCAATAACTATAACCGTTAAGACGAGACTTGGGAGTCACTCTAACAATGCATCAATCAACAATATTTATATATTAACAACAACAACGGGTTGTAACTTTAATGTTGAACTTTTATAATCCTCTCTGATACCTATCCAAACCCCTACGATCATGGATTCAACAACAAGAAAGTAGCTCTTAAATAAGCTAAGAACGTTAATATGGAAACACTTGTCGCAGGCCATATTAGGTACCTACGTAGAAGCAAAACACAATAAAAAAATAAAAAAAGTGTAACTGTAACACAGTTGGCAGAGACCTAGCTGTCCAGTGGATAACTGTAATTGGTGACCGACATAAGTGAGTCAGACACAAGTGGCGTCCTATATCGTTGATTATTTACGGGTTGCAGCGCAACTCGTAATTGCGGTCGGGACCCCGCCACACGGCTCGTTTATCTAATTAGCGTCCCGGTGCGAGAGTCTGCGCGCACGTCTGCCCCGGCCGCAACTCGCAACCGCGCAACGCCCGACTGGCGCGTGCGCAACCTCCACTTACATTAACTAACACCGCCACGATTAAATGAGCCATAACTGATAGCAACATTAACTAGTTATTAAAACTTTGTATTTGAAACAAACAAATACGTCGTGTCAATGCGCATTACTCTGTTGTTGATCAGACAGGCGATTTGATGTATGGAAGTTTTACGGTTATAAGATTGGTACACCCTGATAGTAATTTATCATTGTTACATAGATTTACATAGTGAGAAACCATGTATGACTACATTGAAGTCATTAGGAAGGAGTAGTTGGATATTTTACGACTTACCTGGTAGGCATTGTTCGATTTGAAGCGCATAATAATTGGTCGGGGAAAGTTTTTTCGTATTTTATAGGTATGAAGTTGTAGTAAAATCTCTTTGGCTGTGTGTTTGTATCTGGCTGGTTTTGATACCATTAAATAGATGACATTTAAAAAAAAAACAATAAAAAGTAAAACCGACATTTTTAAATTGTTTTTCTCCCCGCCAAAATGAGAGAACCAAACGAAGAATTTCGATAAATTTTAACGTTGTATTATAACAATCGTTTTGTAATAAAACTAAAACAGGGGAAAATGCAACACAAGCCGCAAAGTCAGTAGCACAAAGTTTTCCGGAAATTTTGATGCCACAGATGCAGCTCGCTCAGATCGCCTTGTTACAGATAAAGTCGATACCGTTTTTTCAAAAAGTATAGCAATATATTAGTAGTTACGATTACGACATAGCTGAAGAGTTAGGAGTTGACAAGAAAAGCAGTTTTGACCAATTGAAAAAGTCTGGGTATACAAAAAAGCTCGATATTTGGGTGCCACGCGAGCTCTCTGAAAGAAACCTAATGAATCGTGTAACATAACATAACATAACATCACGCCTTGTTTCCCCGAAGGGTTGGGCAGAGGTGTACTTATAGTACACCCACATTTCGCCAGTTATGTTTAAGTCCCATGTAATAGGGGGCGAGCCTATTGCCATCTACCGGGCGCAAATCCAGACTTCGGGCTGCTAGTGAGAAATTCCAGATAGAAAAACCCAATAACACGTTGCCCGACCTAGGAATCTAACCCAGGACCTCATGCTCAGCAGTAGCGATTGCGACCACTAGACCAACGAGGCAATCGTGTACTCATTTGCAATTATCTATTGGGACGAAATGAAACCGAAATATTAAAAAAAAAGGATGTTCATTGGTGATAAAAAGTGGATCATCTACGACAATAACGTGCGAATAAGATGATTGTCAAAGGGCAGTCAAACTCTACAGACTGTAGCGAAACCCGGATTACCTCGCAATAAGGTGATGCTGTGTGTATGGTGGGATTGGAAGAGATTCGATTCAGATGTCTACTGCCAACAGCTGATGAGACTCAAGCAAGAAATTGAAAAAAAAAGGGCCGGAATTAATCAACAGGAAGGGTGTGGTCTTTCATCATGCTAATGCTAGATCACACACATCCTTAGCCACTCAGCAAAAATTGAGAGAGGTTGGTTGGGAAGTGTTAATTCATCCACTATATAGCCTTGTCGTTGCACCCTCAGATTTGCACCTGTTTCGGTCTCTTCAGAATTCATTATGTAGTGTTAGATTAACATCAAGAGAGGACTGTCTAAACTGCTGCTGTAAACTTCTTGTCTAAAGTACTTGTTTTTTATCAGAAGCGTCAAAATATTTCGCTCCCTACAAAATGACAACAAGTTTTCGAATCAAATGCAAAATACGAGTATACTATGAAAAAAAATTCTTGAATTTGTAATACTACGAAAAAAGTTTTTCTCCGATCTTATATTTCTATCACTTGCATTTTCCATTGTGTTCAAATACCTAACAGCAAAAGCATTAAAACTGATGTATTGCAACTTTGATTGTAAGAATTGATCGTATTCATGGATTGTTCTTGGTTCTTAATTACAATTCCAAAAGCGAGCACCGACTCAGGTCAAGACCGGTCACTATTACAGACTTATGTTCAGTTTTAATTGCTTTGCCCGATATAGCTCACTGTTAATAAAATTTAAATCATGACAAACTGACTTTAGTCACAGTTCTAGATAAGTAATAACGTTTTAACAGAAATCCATTCCTGTGATTTAATTTGAGATGTACCTACCTATTTATTTATATTGACGGAAGTTTTTAGGTAGGCACCTATATGGCAATGTGCTTAGGGCACGATAACAATTGATAATGTATAATTGATGGAAACGACTTTCATGAAGACAGACATTAAATACTATAATCTATAAGGCATTACCTTCTGGACTACAGACTAAAGTGAGTCTTAAAAAGTGCCGGAGCAAGGAAATAAGAATACCTACTTTATGGAGAATATCGACATTTAAGTCGTATTTTTAGTGCACAGAACAAACTTAAAGATTTGATTTTATGCAAGCTCGTTCACGCTTAAGTAGCTTACGTCCATGATCATCAATAATTACAATATGACTGCGCATTTGCTTCGGTATTAATTAATATGAAGCACCTGATCTTGTTAGACACATACCTAGGTCAATAACTTCTGTATTTTCAAAGTGTTATCATGAAAATTATCTTATTAATCTTCTGATCAACTTACTCAACCCCACCCTAACCAAGTGTGAGTACGGTGTTCCCAAACATGTCACATTGCAGTAGTGCATCTGTTATTGAACTTGACGCAGTCCACTAATAACGCAAATAGCGTGACCACCTTCTGGACTTAATACATTAATTCTGCACAATAGCACAAGATATAATAACAATAATAAATAGAATAGTTAATGCATGTGTGTGCTTTTAAACGATTTACGATCACCGGCGACGCTACATTTTGGCTGTAAATAAAATGAGTAACAGTATTACTGTATTCCAATTCCAACTTAACTAAACAAACTATTGTTTTCAAATTAAATAAGAAACAACGTACGCGCGATGTCAATCAATGGAATGGTCAAAATGTGATTTGTTATGAAATCAAAACAAGAAAACTCTGGAAGAATTATAGTAGAATTAATGAAAATGGTTTATTTATTGAGATATTTTACTAGGTAATCATTGTTAGAGTTTAGACAGACACAAAAATCCCTTTTGGTTTCACCACGTATTCCAATTGACTGCTTATTAGTGAGAATAGACTGGGCGGCCTTGCACCAGTTTCACCCTCTTCTCATATCTAAGATAAAGCCCAAATCATTAGGATATTGCTTAGGTAATAGATCTAGTGCCACTTTCGAATTTTCTTGTTTTTGATCCATCATGTAGGTACTCCTTACTTTAACACGACAGCTTATCCTTAGCTCAATGCTTAAATCTTCTCGTAATTTTCATATCTATAGGTTCTTACCACCGTATGTTATATGCACTGATCACAAAGTACAGCGATCACGAAGTTTTGTAAACACCTTTTATAAAAAAAGGTACCTACTTTCTAAGTAACTTACATAACATAACATCACGCCTTGTTTCCCCGAAGGGTTGGGCAGAGGTGTACCTATGTACACCCACATTTCGCCAGTTATGTTTTAAGTCCCATGTAATAGGGGGCGAGCCTATTGCCATCTATCGGGCACAAATCCAGACTTCAGGCTGCTACTGAGAAATTCCAGATAGAAAAACCCAATAACACGTTGCCCGACCTAGGAATCGAACCCAGGACCTCACGCTCAGCAGTAGCGATTGCGACCACTAGACCAACGAGGAACTTTCTAAGTAAATGAACTATTATATGATTATGACTGAGGACACATGCTATACGTCAAGCAAACAAATAAGCAAGCATGAAATATGTATGTGTAAATTTGCAATCAAGTAGGCAAGTACCTATATGAGCGGTTGTATAAGTCAGCATTCATTTATTCATTAATAAAAATATACAGTAATACAAACAATGAAGCATTAGCATAAATGCAAACAGGTGAACACAATAATAAGCAAGCGCTAAAAAAAGCAAGCAAGTATGAACAGTCAAGCAAGCGTTAAAGAAAGCATGCAAGTATTTCTGAATATGTTCCGTACCACCATAATACCTGAAGATTGTGGTTTATCTTCACTTCTCCCGGACATACATAGAACGTTGCGCTTGTGGTGCCTCGAACACTCGTTTAACTCAGGACTTCCTTCACGTACTAAAACAACATATTAAAAGTAGGTCAATAGTTGGTCAGTTAATCTGAGACTTGAGAATGTTATAAGTTAAAGTTTCTCATTGTTGACAAAAAAAACAAGAAGTTTAGAAAATAAAACAAAACACCGAATAGGCAGGAGCCGTCCTATCGTAGATACATAAAGGTGAAAGGTGAAGCCTGTCTGCTGGTTGTTCAGTAAATACAATTTTCCCATGTAAAACAACCAGAAACCATTAAAAACAAGAGAAAATCTCACAAAGCAAAAGTGTGGGCAATTAGGTTCTAACAAACTCCAAACCAGCAAAATATAGGTACCGTGTAGGCGGCATCTCCAAAATCGAATCTTAACAAGTCAATTCTGTTCAAAATGCCGCTATGTCCACAAAAAGTATGAATGCCTCGGAATGAGTCAAAGATGTTCCTAAGACCGCCGACGGCAAAGGCTCTGTTAGTGTGTTGGCGGGAACAATGCTTCTAATCCGCGCCAGTTTCAAACTTGCAGACCTTACCTTGACTCCTACGCCAGAACTCCTTTTACTGAACAAAACCTTGTTCATGAGTCGCCTAGATACCACTTCCACTTGAACTACGTCACTTTTGCTTTTCAACTTTCAGAATTTACCTAAACTTCCTTTATTTTAATCATTACAATCGCCGTTTATCAGACAGACATTCAGGAGCGCCTTGACAGGGAATTGGTAGGATGTATATGATTGCGATCACTTAGGTTTAAAATTAAATAAAGTAGACTTTTCCCGAACTTAGAACGTTAGAATCCATAGCAAATCAAAAGCGCTAGGGACAACAAAAGCAATTAAAGTACCTACATATTTCCAATAACAACGAAGCTCTGCAACATCAAATATCAGAAATCTAAAAAACCTTGTGTGTGAATGCATGCAAATCTGATGAAGTAAACAATGTTGCAACGCACAACAAAGTTAACACTATTGACAGCTTTTGTTATGGTATTATTCATGAGGAATGGCCTCCGAGCTAATGAATGAATGGGCCACGCTCGCCGTGTGCCGCCCACGGCTACTTCATTCATACGTAGCCCTGCGTGGTCGCGGACTTGTTCTCAATGTCGCCTTGCAACGCCGGCATATACACGACTGACACCTATACTTATACGTTGCTATATTGTTTACTCGCAAAACGTTAACTTCAACCACTTATGGATAATGAAAAACAGTATGCACTGCGATTTCCTATACATTTACTACTAATGCAAAGGTTTCCCCAAAAGCCTGTTGACATTTTGTAGAAAGCTGAACATCTGCGTTATCTCCTAAAACAATAAACTCCACTCAACAGGTTGCAATAAAAAGATCACAATTGATAAGAAATGGCAGAGTTGAGGGTGAATAAGGCGAGCCACCAGCTGTGAGGCATCGCCGCAAGACTCGGGGATGAATGGCAAAGGGGTGCTAGAGGTAGGGTAGGGGTAGGGAGGCTCGGCACGTGTGTCGTGATCATGGTCACGGGATGACATCCGACATTTTAACAGCGCATGCGCGGTACAAGAAAGCAGGTTCAAGGACGTGAATCGATCGAACTTAATGCCGCGCTGGCCCCAGCCACGGTCGGACGCTGCTCTTCAGCAGTAAGAAATCGATGCCGCTGCCATTGCCACGGCCACACCGGAGGCCCCCAGACCGTTGCAGACAATACGGAACTACTATTATTGTACACCTATCTATATTTCATTGTAGGTACATTTTATTCATAATAATGTTTAATTACTGCATTTATAATGTGTGCAATGATTTATAATGTGTGCAATGATAATTATGTGCAAAATTAAACAATTTAAATTATTGTGTTAACCTATTACGGCAAAGACAAAAACACCCGAGGACGATAAGAAGTAATTAACTGAAGTAATAAATTAATTTTAAATCCGTTCCAGAAATGAAGAAAAAAATTAACAAAAAATAAGTCTCCACACAATCGTTCATGCAGAAAATTGCGTAGGTACCAAATCTAAAAAAAAATAATAAACACATTATTATTGTGTAGGAAAACAAAAAGTAATAAATGATACATTGTACTTTACGACAGGAGACAGTGGCAGTCAGTGAGTTTGGTAAGTCCGTATTCTTTCGGTGCGCACGAGTTGATTGCGCGCGTAATCCGCCGTAAATAAGGGAAGCGTGCGCAACACTGATTACATTACGGCTGAACACGCACATCGAGATCATATGGAGTCGCGTGAGAATAAAAATTAAATTATACTTAATTATAATGTATAATTTGACGGTTTACAAATTGCTTCACACGTTTACATTTTAGAACACTTTTATTTTTCCACAATTACCCAGATAGATAAGCTCAGGAGTCAAAGTTCACTCTCAATAAATGTTCACTAAATCAACAAACAAATTTTTTATCATTGTTTCCAAGTAAAAATAAATCTAAGCACTCGTTCATTCACCTATGGATTAGGTATTCAGTGTACCTTGAGAACAATATACCCGTGGCTCTATGGACGGTTAAAATAGGGACAGTATCCCAAACAAAAAAACAAGTACTCACATAGGTACCTATATGTAATATTCGCAAAACTATGCCACAGGCGGAATCTCCACAGCATTGTGTGTGCAAATGCACTGATTGTGAATGCAAGTGTCGCACGCGCGTGTCAAATCGTCGCAACACCCACGGCTCGCATACACATCCCGACATCAGCCACTATCTCACACAAATACTATGTCGTTAAACACCATAAACAGCATTATATGATCGAACTACTCCTCGAGCAATCAAACCTACGGAAACTTTGTTTATGCCTCAATTTGCTGATACAAAACACAATGGTGGCAATTCTCTTGTCACAAAATTCTCTAAACTAGACTAAAATTTATTTTATTCCTGCCAAACGACGATTTCCCATTCTGAAATTGACCAAAGTGACACACATTAACTATATTTAAGTTGACAGCATTAAAATAGTTGAGATATTATTATAATGAAAGGTGCTATTCTGAATTTGACCTAAAACTACAGTTTTTCACCTAAAATTTTGTTTGTCTAAATAAATCTGACTACATATTTTTAAAATTAGTTGCTAACTAAAATTCACCCCAACACCTCGAATTCAGGTTCAAAAACAGTACTGTATCTTTTAAAGTCAAAGTCAAAGCATTTATTTCAAATGGGCACATAAAAAGGCCCTTTTGAACGTCAACATTTACCTACATTAAAAATAGAACTGATTCTAAGCGCCCGCCCCTTCCAAAAGGTAGTTTCTTATGGAGAAGAAGGGGGAAGAAACTCCACCGTTACTCTTTTACAATGTTTTACAATATTTTGTTTACATTAATTATATTTTTATACGAGACGACGATGCACCAAGACCTTTATCTTTTCTTTTGCATATATCTCGAAAATCATCGCAAAAATAATGAAAATTTGGACCACCTTTATAAAACCTGTAAACCCCTAGAACTCAACTATCGGGAAAATATGAAAAATCATTACCTGCATGTAATGATTTTTCATATTTTCCATGCAAAAAGTAAAAAAAAACATACAAAACAAGTCGAGGATGCCCCCCACAGCGCGCCTTCGGCTCTAAAAAAATATCACGCGGTATGGCAAACATGTAGGTACCACGGGACATGAAGACGTGGAGTCCCGATTGTCAAATTCGATTTTAATTGTGCCAAAACAATTTTAAATTTAGAGATTATTTTTTGCAGAATAGCTCTATGATTCTCATAGATAAATAGCAAGGAATTTTAGTGATAGTTTAATTAGTTTGTTCGGTGTACAAGAGAATCTACCTTATCGCTATAATAACTATCAGGTAGCCACTATTATTGTCATACAATTCAGGCGCCATTTCCCTTTTTAAACATCGTAACATCGTCCACAAATTACAGAATTTATACGTGTGCGCGCCATTCATGCAGCCGCCACGATTTCACTGGAAGTCGTAGTGTGGGGAAGGTGGGGAAATAGGGTAGTGGGGTGAGGTGCCTCCCTGTTTATGAATGAGGCCGTACGTCATTGAAATCGATCGCGGCTCAGCGTTGCGCGGCCCCGGCAGAGGTTACCACACAAGGGCAGTATTGGCGGTCGATCAACAGGTGGCCGGCTGACGCACGCCGGCAATACAGCCTTCCGGTAATTTTTGTCGCTTACGTGATGACGTCTGGCTGATAACTAAATAACTTACGAGTATGCATTTTTTGTCCGCTGCCTTATCTCTACATTACTTGACCAGTAAGTTCTTCATAGATCAGAAGCTTCACATCCGAACAGATTTTTTTAGGAAAATCTCTTTTCGTGACTATAAAACGCCTTAGCGCCGCCGCTCTTTCATTCAATTTTGCGAAAGCCGCGGCCATTTCCAGAATATGTTCTCAGCCATCTATCGACTACAGATATTAATCAATCTTTTCTTATTAATCTTAATTAAATATTTCATACCTAGACCAAGACGCGTAGATACTGCAAGGGTTGGATTGGATTTGAGGGAGGCCTTTGCTAAGCAGTGGGACAGTGTAGACACACTTAAAAAAAAAAACAATCTTAATTAAGTAGTTTAAAATAACTATCTAACTTAAGAATCACTGAACGAAAGCAAAATACGTATGCTGTAGTTATCTATCTCAAAATTGAGATGATGATCGCAGTCCTTATTTCATTTATTTGTTTATTTAACCATTTGTGTACACACATATAAACAGACAAAAATAATAAAGAGAACAGAAAAGTACGTACAAAGGTAATGCTTATTTCTAAAGAAATCTCTTCCAGCATACCTGCAATAGGAGAGTATATGATAGATGTAGACAACGTGTGTCAGAGTAAAAGAGAAAACAAAATACATACAAAACGAAACAATTCACTAATTTAAAAATAAACATATAATTTCAAAATATACTAAAATAAATATCACTAAATATAAAGTGATACAAATTAATATATGTACATATATTATACCACTGCAACTATGACACAGTGGAAAGATAGGCAATTGCATAAGGGTCACCTACTTACTTACTTTTCTGGAGAAAATCATTCTGTTTGCTAATTTAATTGTATAATTTTTTGTTTTTACTCAACTCACACACTGACTTATTCCTAGTTTATATTTTTAGGAAAATCATATACTTTTACTGTTTGTAAATATTAGGTCGGGGAAAAAGTCTATTCGCATTATAGTATGTATGAACTTGTAATAAAATCTCTTTGGCTATACTATTTGTATCTGGCTGGTTTTGGTATCATTAAAAGTTTAAATTTTAAAGAATATAATTCCAAATTCAAATTAGGAAATTGTGTGATTTTATTTGTTTTTCGTACTGTCAAGATGAGTGAATCTAATGAAGAAATTCGATACATTTTATAATTTTAGTACAAAAAAGGTAAAAATGCAACGCAAGCCGCGAAAAAAAAACGCGATGTTTATGGACCTAGTTCAGTGTCTGTGAGAGTAGCACAATTTTGGTTTAAGCGTTTGCAATCCGGAAATTTTGATGTCAAAGATGCACGTCGCTCTGGTCGCCCTATTACGGATAAAATTAATTGCATTTTTGAAAAAGTGGAGCAAGATCGGTATATCAGTAGTTACGACGTAGCTGAAGAACTGGGGATTGATCACAAATCAGTTTTGGCGCATTTGAAAAAAACTGGGTACACAAAAAAGCTCGATATTTGGGTACCTCACGAGCTCACTGAAAGAAACCTAATGGACCGTGTACTCATTTGTGATTCTTTATTACGACGTAAAAACCGAACCATTTTTGAAGAAGCTGATAACTGGTGACGAAAAGTGGATCACGTACGAAAAAGGTCGTTGTCAAAGGCCGGTCAGGCTTCACAGACTGTGGCGAAACCCACTTTAACTCGCAACAAGGTGATACTGTGTGTGTGGTGGGATTGGAAGGGCATTATGCATTTTGAGCTGTTACCACCAGGCAGGACCATCGATTCTGAACTCAACTGCGAACAACTGATGAGATTAAAGCAAGAAGTTGAGAGAAAGCGGCCGGAATTAATCAACAGAAGGGGTGTGGTTTTTCATCATGATAACGCTAGACCTCACAAATCTTTAGCCACTCAGCAAAAATTAAGAGAGTTTGGCTGGGAGGTGTTAATGCATCCGCCGTATAGTCCTTTCCACCTGTTTCGGTCTCTTCAGAATTCTTTAGGCAGTGTCAGGTTAACATCACGAGAGGACTGCCAAAACCACTTGTCGCGGTATTTTGATCAGAAGTCCCAAAATTTCTATAGCAATGGGATCATGTCTCTACCTACAAGATGGCAAAAAGTTATCGAACAAAATGGTACCTACATACTTTAGTTAAATGTAAATAAACTATGTTAAAAAATGTTTTGAATTTTCTTAAAAAATGGAAAAAGTTTTTAAAAAAAAAGTACCTATCACGGGATTAATTTATTTGTCTTTGCTTTATTATAACTTTTTACCAATTGTGGCTTAGTATTTTTATTCTTGGTGCATCGTCTTCACATATATATAATTAATGTATAAAAAATATTGTAAAACATTTTAAAAGAGTAACGGTGGAGTTTCTTGCCCCTTCTTCTCCATACGAAAATGTAAAATTTGAAGTTCAAAAGTGCCATTTTATGTGCCTATTTGAAATACTCGTAAATGCTTTGACTTTGACTTAAGAAATCAATGAGTGACAGTTTTAATTACTAAGGGTTTTACTCGTTATTCCTTTTCATCATTTCTCCGAAACCAATAACGTTTGTTATAATGTTACAGGGCGCACGGCCCTCGTATATTATTGCCTTAGCAAAAACAGCCCTTATTGTTTCAACATTCCGCTATGACGTCCATCATACAAAATATCAAACATGACATGCGTAATATTTGGTTTAGGTCTGATAGCTGATCTACACTCGAGTTATTTATCGGAAAATAAAAGTGTGGAATAAGTGTCGTGCGTCACGCGAATAATTCCTACCACCCGTGGGGGCGCGGAGCTCGTGACGTCAGCACCACTACCACCCCCAACGTTTCCCGCTGCTCACTACTCTATTCATAATTTTCGGAATTAACTTTACAGTCACGACATGGAAGGAGAGGGAAAAGATTTGACAGTACTTACCACCTATTAGATACATAAGTATCTAAATCGCCCCAAGTATCAATAATCAGGAGAATTATTAGCTTTCGCAAAGTTTTTTTTTTACAGCTTTGAAAAATTCTTCTTATTTTCAATTGCAGTCAGAAATGTTGACTTCGTATTATATACGGTTATCTCAAAGAATGCTATCACATCGATAACATTCTAATAGGTATATTTGCACATCACCCTGTTACATCATACGTTCATAATCAAGCACACCGCATAAGTGGTGGTGACTACGTAAATGCGTACAAATTACGTTCAAACAACGATTACACAGTATCTATAAATGTATCGTGATAAACATTTAGCTCTTTAGGGTGACTGTGTACGTCAGCAAGCTAGTGATAAATTTGCAATAGATTAGAACTTTCGAGCGTTGATCGATGGAAGCGTAATTATAAGCATGAGTGCGACGTGACGCTGTAAACCAGCTCATCTTGACGTGACGAGTGCCAACATTACTTTCGCGTCACTGCACGCTATTTCAATGCGCGTTATCGGTCAACGAGTGGAAGGTGCTAACCTATGTGGGTGCTTCGGATCGACGCTCGCAGGTCCTACTCGAGTGTGTACTGTTATTTCCGTACTCCTTGCCTCTGTTTTAAAAGGTTTTTCAGCTGCACCAGTCGTGTTTATATGATTAATCAATTCAATATGAAACTGCATTGGGTTTTATTTTTAAACCGAACGATTTTTTTAATATTTTTATTCTTCATATGTTTGGATGGATAGACAAAAGAATGCTCTATCCCTGTTAACGCAAAATGATTTTAGCAGAGTGGGTAAAGAATATGCATTCGCTCGTTTTGTCTAAACCGACTTTAAGAAGAGCTAGGTATATGTAACCGTTTGCAACACTCTACCAATGCGATAAACCAACACGAGTAGGTACAGCCTCGCCAGTTTAGCTTAGTTAAGGAAAGCAAAAGACTATATTAGGTAGATTAATTTTGAAGATGTTACTAAGTATTGCTATAATGAGCAATGATGTCAAAATGCCAAAACCAGACATTAGACAACAAATCAAAATAGTTACCAAGAAAGAGGTTGTCACATCAACATTTGCGTAACTAAACAAGATTTTATGCACCTGCTTACATAAGAGCAGCAGTAAATATTAATAAGAAAGCAAACATACTTTGGCATGTTTCAGTAGATCATCGTGATTCATCAATAAGACTAATGAAAGATAATATGTAATAGCTTATATTAATAGTCGCCGGCGGCGTGGCATCGTCACCTAGAATTGCATTTGCAACACAAGCTGGTATTATTAGCCAGAGTTCACACATGCTCGCCAAACGGCAGCAGTAGGTCGTCTCATTGTCGAACCACTTTCTAATACTACGGCTCATAACACAAGTGTTTACTTGATGTCACTGCGACAATGATATGTTTACGGGGGCGTTAATGTTACTAGACTGTCGTAGGCGCCCACCTATCCGTCTCATAAGTTGTCCCTTTAGAAGTCTCGAGTCTGAGATCACTTCTTGAAGTGCGCGGAAAATATTTCTCAAAGTTTCTACCCATAGGGAAACATGTTTTTTTTGCATTCACAGAAAATCCAAAACAGATTTTGATTCGTAACAATAAAGCAAACACGTTAAATCTCAAAGCTACTCTAACAATTTGGACACTTGTAAAAAAGAGACCAATTTAAAACAAAGCATTAAGAGCACTCAAAAGACTATGCCAATACATCTATACAAAAGATACCTATATACCTAGCTACACTCTTTGCATTTCATAGTATTGGTAAGGAAAACACTGTGTTTCTAATCTCAAAACAGAAAACAAAACATGTATAAAAACAGTAGGTAATTAACACGTAGAAATAAGCATTTCAAAATTCCAATATCTGTCTACCTACTCTCTACTCACTGGTCATACTAACGGAGGCCGCAAGAAGTCTCTTGATTGTTTCAACATAATTGTAGTGGGTAATTCTCACGGCAGATATAAATCCAACTACGAAACTTAGTACGACATGTCATGGCACTTCAAATAATCGAAGCGTTTGATATAGTGTGTCAGAAACAAGCACTCTATAACAAAACGAAAATTGTATTGTATATACACGACATGCAAAGTTAATTAAGCATGTTTCAGTAGAACATAACGGAAATAAATCTCATGACCCATAAAAGTATCTAAGCTTGGAGCTTGACTACCTCAGTGAATCCATAAACTAGAAACAAAACATGTAGCATCGTTAACTACTAAGTCATATGACTGATACTTCACACAAACACGAAAGCGTGAATAATAATCTAGAAGAAACAAATAGTAGCGCGATAGAAATAGACAGCGGTATTGAAGCAACGGTCCGAAATAGAACCCCGCCTCCGAAGTCCAAACCAAAAGCAGTCAAGTTAATTATAGAACGATTCCCGCAGGGACGTTTTCATCTCGTGATTCACCTGCTGAAAACTCGATTGTTCGCATTTTACGTCAATCGGTTGCGTGGTGTTTACGAGCTTGAGCGGCGCGACGACGGCGCAGGAGCGTCAGCTGACGGCCAGGAATAGCCCTGACATCGCGGCCACGCTATGCCGCTTGCGCCCGCGCACCCACAAATAGCGCGCTATAATTAGACGTCGGTGAAATCGTGGGTTTGTTATTTTTCTTTATCGTCTCCGTTACGCGATAATTGGGTTAGCGTGAACGACTGCATGTGGGCCCAATCGGGCGTCGGCGTGTCTCGAACACTGCCGGCAGCCCGGCACCACGCACACAGCTGCGGCCATTGTCCTGCCACCGCAACACACCAAAACACACCGCAGCGCTTCGCACGCCGCACTGGCTTCCACTCGCATACTTGACATACTTATTCTAGATTTGAGAAGTGTCTCGTTATTGCATATTTTACTATGATTTTTACGGCTTATTTTTATTTATGTGCGAAAGCTTAGGTTAAAGATTAGGTATTGATATACCTAATTGATGAAAAATGTATGACTTCTTGTTGGATATATTTTCTGGCAAATGACAATAAAACATTTTAGAAAGAAAAGCGTCAAAGGAAACATAACATCATTTGATTTTAGAAAAACGTTATGTTTCAAGAACTTGCAATTTATTCTGATCTAAGAAAAGCTTTCCACTGAATAATAATTAAAATATGCAGATGTCAGAGCTAATTAGGTGGCGAGTGACGACTGAGTATCTGTAAATGATCTCTACCTCAAGCAAATACCTTCGTCTTCGTGTTTATGAAAACACATTTTCATGTTTCAACGTATCCGCCAGAAATAGTTTCTTTAGTCTATTTGTTTATCTTTTAAATATGTTACTGTGTGGCTACATCGTGTTCATTACATCACTGATGTTATGACTACCTATCTTATATTTACCTGGGTCATAAATGACTATAGCTACTGTTCAACAAATCCAAAGTACTCAAACTTAAACTCAGCATTAATTTCAAATAAAAAATTACAGTCACTTTTGAATTGTCAAGGGGTCTTTGACAGAAAGTTGAAGCTAGTTGCCCATTCCAAAGCACAGTAGGTTTCTATGAAAACGAACGGGCAAGAAACTCATCGCTGTATTCGTATAACCAGGAAATATTATAATGCATGTCACGTAGGTATCTATGGATGTATATAAGAACGTAGGTGTAATACGAGCAAGTTAATTTGATCTGAATAATTATAGTAGGGATAATAGTCTTATAGATACTGTAATTACATAGGTATAATGTATAAGAGAGATACAGACCAGAGAAACAAAGGATGATATGGCTAGGAAGAAGGTTAATAATAGGTTGGGGAAAAAGTCTTTTCGCATTATAGTATGTATGAACTTGTAATTAAATCTCTTTGGCTATACTATTTGTATCTGGCTGGTTTTGGTATCATTAAAAGTTAACATTTTAAAGAACATAATTCCAAATTCAAATTAGGAAAATGTGTGATTTTTATTTGTTTTTCGTACTGTCAAGATGAGTGAATCTAATGAAGAAATTCGATACATTTTAAAATTTTACTACAAAAAAGGTAAAATAGCAAAGCAAAAAAAAATGCGATGTTTATGGACCTAGTGCAGTGTCTGTGAGAGTAGCAAAATTTTGGTTTAAGCGTTTTCAATCCGGAAATTTTGATGTCAAAGATGCACGTCGCTCTGGTCGCACTATTACGGATAAAATGGATGCCATTTTTTAAAAAGTGGAGCAAGATCGGCATATCAGTAGTTACGGCGTAGCTGAAGAACTGGGAATTGACCACAAAACATTTTGGCGCATTTGAAAAAAACTTTGTACACAAAAAAGCTCGATATGTGGGTACCTCACGAGCTCACTGAATGAAACCTAATGAACCGCGTGTACTCATTTGTGATTATTTATTCCGACGTAATGAAACCGAACCATTTTTGAAGAAGCTGATAACTGGTGACGAAAAGTGGATCACGCACGACAAGAACGTGCGAAAAAGTTCGTGGTCAAAGGCCGGTCAGGCTTCACAGACTGTGGCGAAACCCGGGTTAACTCGCAACAAGGTGATGCTGTGTGTGTGGTGGGATTGGAAGGGCATTATTCATTATGTGCTGTTACCACCAGGCAGGACCATCGATTCTGAACTCTAATGCGAACAACTGATGAGATTAAAGCAAGAAGTTGAGAGAAAGCGGCCGGAACTAATCAACAGAAGGGGTGTGGTTTTTCATCATGATAACGCTTGACCTCACACATCTTTAGCCACTCAGCAAAAATTAAGAGAGTTTGGCTGGGAGGTGTTAATGCATCCGCCGTATAGTCCTGACCTTGCACCTTCAGATTTCCACCTGTTTCGGTCTCTTCAGAATTCTTTGGCAGTGTCAGGTTAACATCGCGAGAGGACTGCCAAAACCACTTGTCGCGGTATTTTGATCAGAAGTCCCAAAATTTCTATAGCAATGGGATCATATCCCTACCTACATGATGGCAAAAGGTTATCGAACAAAATGGTACCTACATACTTTAGTTAAATGTAAATAAACTATGTTAAAAAATGTTTTGAATTTTCTTAAAAAATGCGAAGAAATTTTTCCCCAACCTATTACTAAGATGACGCCTGAAATTGATGCACGGAAAAAGAAGCTATACCTACCTACTGCACAAAATATAGACGCACCAAATAGATAGACGCAGCGGTACAAGGAGGATAATAATGAAAAGATTTTTCAATATCTTAAAATGGTTTTATGGTGGAAATAACTTTGGGCGCATATCGCCAATGAAACTGAACGCGTTTAGCATATCTAAACCGCGTTCAAGAGCTGTCAGAGTCAAAATTGTTATGGAATATTGACACTGACAGCTCTTGAACACGGTTTACAAGTGCCGATCGCGTTCAGTTTCATTAATGAAACCCTCATTTAGGGTTAACTTCTAAAACTCGAATGCGAGATTTAGAAGTTAACCCTAAATGAGGGTTTTTAGTTAACCCTAAATGAGACCTAATGAACCCTAGATGAGCTAATGCTCATTGAGATAATTTACACTCCCATAAAATGAAACAAGAAACTACAATTAACTTTTTGGCTCCTATTTCCAATAAACTTCCACGTCAGGAAAAGCAGTTTCATTCATCATCATCTGAAAGTGACTTTCTCTTGAAATAAATAGTTCATACAAGAAAAATCTCAAGCATTAATTTTGTACGGGGCCAATAATCAACTGCTACTATATTTATTTGCACTTAGCATCTCCCAATGTATTTGTATGTTATCGGCAATCTGGATAATCCGAGGCATTATACAGAAAGTCTATGACGTATACGCAAAGGATGAAATATTATGTATTCCAAACTTTGCCTAGCCATTCTATACAACACCGAATGTTCAACCGGCAATATGTGAAATACGCAGTTGTCTTACAAAAGATAGACCATGAACGCTATCAACTCGGCACAAAGCAGCGTTTTATAAAAACATTGGATTCGAGGCAGCAGTTAACGGTCTGTCGTCTGAATCTACGTAATGAAGATGACGACCTAGTCAAGTATGACACTTTGTTCTAATTGTACAATGTATTGGACAAGCCCCCTACAGGGGGTCAGGGATTTGTAAAATTACTTGTTTATTAATTTTAATGTATTTGCAAACAGCATGCTATACTCAAAAGTGCTAATGAATTCAAAAGTTTTCTTTTGAATTCATTAGCACTTTTGAGTGTTTATGTACATCCAAATGACATATTAGTTCTATTTATTTTCATTTGATGCTTTACCCTAATCTTTTAGTGGCTTTCTATACAATACCAAGGCATTGCATACATTGACTTGGCAGGATGTACTATGATAAACGATACATAACATATTTTATACAATGCCTAGACGAGCCAGGCATCGTATATAATCACTAGCTAGGTACTCTACACAATGCCTAAATTATATGCTATATGTATGTTACACATATATATAATAAACAAAGTTCTGAGACTGACTGAGAGTCTTAGACGACGGATTAAACTGTGACGGAAAATTAACGGGTTCTTTTTCTTCGAGCAGACTCAACATTATTCTATTATATAGGTTCATCATGTTATCTATTGGGGCTACGTATATTGTATTATCTCGCATTATATTTCCTTGATCTTGAGTGGTTAGGTCACCGCCCACCAGCTAAACCTACACCTAACGACTCGTAATTACTAGTAACCACACGTTTATACAATCAACCAATTTATTATCTGATCATTTACACACAAAGATATATTAAAGCTATAAAGTACCTACACTTTACGTTTGTTTTTCAATTTTGGATCAAGTATGTTGTAGATATTGTAAGTATATGTTTAAAATTAAAGCAAATATTAAAAATACCTGCCTAATTAATTTTTTGATATGTATAGGAGGAATCTAGATCATGTCACATTTGCCCCACTATACGATTTACCTAAGTATTAAAAAGAGATTAGTGTTGTTTTTTACAACGGAATCCATAAATCTTTCTATATTTTCAGTATATACTTATCTAGATATAAAAAAATATAAAAAATCACACATATATATAAATTAACGTGGGCGTTTAAACCTATATTAAAATGTTAAGCATAAGGTACTATGAGCTGTCGTATCGTATACATCACCAATTTGTGTTTATTCATCTAAAGTAGTAAAAATATATGTATCATCAGCACATCATGTAGATCACAAGAACATTAAACGCTACCTAGCTACGAGATTAAAATGTATCCATCAACTGTATTATAAATAACATTTATTATTCTTGCGACAAAAACGCTATTTGCATAGGTAATTTAAAATTTTATGTTCTAAAACAGTCCAAGTGTATTTTATTCGTTTATTATGTGAATTAATACGATATATCATGGAATTGTTAAAATGTTCTAGCTGCCTGCGCTACTCATTAAATAAGTTTATTTAATTTTGGAAAATATTCTGCTTCCGTAATAACTACATATAACAAATCAGAGGCAAAATTTAAAAAATATATAAATCTTCCATGAGCAAATATAATAATATCGTTCATCCGGAGCCGCCGAAGCTAGGCAAATAGGACCATATTCACTAATATTTGCAGAGCCAGAAAAAAAAAAATTAACTCTTCTCCCTCCCGGTTTATACAAGTCGTTTTTTATTGATTTTACTGAGAAATAGGTACCCACTACTAATTTGACGGGCTTTCCAACAATAAAAAAATACCAAACCGTAAAACTGCAATGCCGTACCTACTATTCCGTTTTTTTTTTGCTGTGTTACTGTTTTTTTTAAAATAGATATCGAACCAAAAAACGAAAAAAATATGTTTTAACCACACTACCTATTATTTGCAATTTTTACCCATCGATTTCCGAGGGTAAAAGCCTTTTTTAAACAACTCTGGTAAAAACACTTTTACCCATTATGTAAAACAAATAACTATTTCAGCATACTAAGTGAGTGAGTGACTAAGTATTCAAAACTGTTTTACATGGTTGTTACAAATCTGTTACTTTAATAATAAAGTATTGTAGTACTATGCTTATCCAAAAAAAAAACATAGTTCGCTCATTGGAAATTTCCATTGAACTAGGAGTATCTGAAGCTACGTAGGTAGGTAGTAGTCGGGAGGCTCGCGTGCCTAGTCACAGGCGGCAGGAGGAAATCAGAGGCTTCGTGGTGGAGCAGGCGGCGGGCGGCGGGCCGGGGGGGCGGTGGGGGGGCGGCGCGAACGGTAGGCGGCGTCGGGCGGTGACGTCAGCCAGGGGGGGCAGCGCGCCGCGCGATTGGCGGAGCTGCGCGCGCCGCTACCGAATATGGGACCGCGGCTCCATTGATAAAACTGCGACGCGGGGTCGCGCGGCGCCAGTCCCCTTCGCACAGGCCACGCGAGAGGCCGTCTTCACGCTGGCGTTGTTCGTAATTCCGCTAGGCCCTTGGGCCGAGGAGCAGGTGGTGCCGGACGGGATGGGCACCGACGCGGATCACCCGATCGGCCCACACCTGCTCTCCCTGGCTGATGTGGGCGCGCTCGGGTTTGACTGCGCGCTAAAGCCGGTGTCGGCGCCGACGCCTGGCTCCGGCACACCGACCGACCTCAACACGCCCGTCACCACTTCGGACCTGCCCGCCTTCTTCCCGACGCTGCTCGAGCCTCCGTCGATCTCAGGTGCGAATCCATGCCGCTGCTCCACTGCTGCTCCCAACATTCACGCGCTCTGCCGGGACTCGCTGGCGGCCTCGCCCCCGCCGGCCGCCGGCTGCCGACCGATAACGTTGTAAATAAACAATCCGGTCTCCTTCGCCATCGGGATGTCCTTCGATGCCCTTCACGACTTGTTGTGCTCTAGCTTCCGTAAAAGCACTTCGGTTTCGCGACAACTTTGAATTATTGCGATTCGATAGAGATAAGTTTCCCGGCGCGCCGTTCAAGTTACAGTGTTTAGTGAAATGGAAAGTTCAGCGGCCCGTGTCATATGTTCGGATCGATACATGAAACTGAATGGAGCTTCCCTTGTGTACCTAGTTGCCTACGCTATAAAGCGCTACCGTCAGCAAATCTAGTCATGACATATCATGCGTTCTAAGTGCGTTATTATTTAAAATCAAGATTTTGGAGATATCAATTGGGTAAATATACATACTAAGGAAATCTTTATTTAAACATCTAGAATTTTCAAAACGGTGAACAATAATGATAATTAAAAAAAAATACGTTTTCATTAAAACAATTCTGAAAATAATATTGAGAAAACTATGCAAAGTAAGTAATTAAGTTTCTGAACATACCTAGTCATTTTTTATAATTTTATTTATGCATATAAGGCAGCTCTACCAGCCTAAGATTTTTTCAATTGTTGATACTTTGATTGATTTGTTTAAAATATTAAAAATATGTGGGAGGGTGCACTATTTAATTTGTTTAAGTTAGAGAGAAGGGTTGTCGTGACATTAAGGAGATATTAATTTAATCCAATGTCTCGTTTTTTTTTCTTAGAATCTTATTTATTACTGTTACATTACCTATCTAAATAAAACACGTACTTTTATAAATAAATTTTACTGTAGCAAATAATTCTTGTACTTAAATATTTTCCTAAGTTTTGTTAAATACAGGTGGCAGATCAGGTACCAACTATCATGCAATTTTCGAATTATTTCAATAAACATAAACATTTGATGAAAAATAAGCAGTAGGGACTATTTAAGATCTACTTTTAACTGGAAATCTTAAAAAGGTCTTAATTATTTACATGACACGGATACTCCAAATTGAACGCAGACTGCGTTCAACTTTCAACTTTTATTTTTTTGCAATCCATTGCTGAACCTTGCTCATAAGTGACATACGTTCGCCAAAACAAAATATTCCCCAGTAGGTGACGGTCAACGGTCGAAACGATCGTTCTGTACTCATGTCCGGATAGTTTAGTGATACGCACTTATCGACTTCCTACGTTATCGAGCGCCGCGTAGCATTGCGCCATCCGCTGGCCGTGCCGCAACTACACAACAATCAACATGCAAAAATACTACCGATAAAAAAACGTACTCCGCTAATTTTATTATTTACGTAAATAAATAAATTTTAAATGTATACGTAGCCGATTAAAAAAGTTAACTCGCACTGTTATACCGCTTCAGTGATATCGAAAACAATTATTTTAGCAGTAAAATAATTAAGATATCTCCATGACTTAAGTTTTGGCTCACGGCGCACGTTTAGTTAATATACCTCGGTATGATAACGATATACGATAAAGCTGCACTTTTGTGCTTTCCATGTGTGCTATAACAGCAGTGGGTAGTCCAATTCCAGTAAACTTTTCCAATATTAATGGATGGTAATTTTGTTACAGGTACACTAACAGGCGATGAGCTATCGCTAGGATGCTCACCTCGTCGGCACAAGCACGAAGCATCATTGTCCCCCGGCGCACGCGCCGAGGATGCCAGCAATGCGTCCAGTGCAAGTGCGTCCCTGTACGGGCCCCCGGGCGGCGGGGCCGGGAAACGCGCGCCCTCGCCGCCGCTGCAGTGGCTGCTGCCGCCCGGGCCCGGCCCCGGCAGCGTCGACAAGTACTTCCAGCAAGAGTACGAGGAGCGCGTGGACCTGCTGCCCCCGGAGTGCCAGCCTTATTGCACGCCCGCGCCCTGCCCACAGCCGCAGCATTGCGAGTACCGCCCGCCGCCGCAGCAGCAACAGCAGCACACGTGGGACACACAGGAGTACACCAGTACACCTCAGCCTACCCCCGGGCCCTCCGGCCTTCCCAAGCGCGAGCCGTACCCGAGCCCGGCCGGCCCCAGCGACAGACCCGTGCAGTTAGCCGAATACAACCCGTCCACAAGCAAAGGGCACGAGATCCTCTCTCAAGTGTACCAACAAAGTGCGCAACCGCTACGGCTTGTCGCGGTCAAACCTCGCAAGTATCCCAACAGGCCGAGCAAAACCCCCGTCCACGAGCGGCCGTACGCATGCCCTGTGGAAGGCTGCGACCGCAGGTTCTCGCGGTCGGACGAGCTGACGCGGCACATCCGTATCCACACGGGCCAGAAACCGTTCCAGTGTCGAATCTGCATGCGCTCGTTCAGCAGATCGGATCACCTGACGACGCACGTGCGCACGCACACGGGCGAGAAGCCGTTCGCATGCGACGTGTGCGGGCGCAAGTTCGCGCGCTCGGACGAGAAGAAGCGGCACGCGAAGGTGCACCTGAAGCAGCGACTGAAGCGCGAGCGCGGCGGCGGCGGCGGCCACCACGAGCACGGCCACGCGCCGCTCTAGCACGCGCCCGCCGCCGCCGCCGCCGACCACTCCGACGACGACAGTGGCGGTAGTCTTAGCTCCTAAGCGGACAAATGAACTTTTTTATACTTTCACGTTGAAATTATCGAATGATTTCATCGCTTAGGTGTAAATGAATTGTCTTTAACAAAGCTTTATTAACTCTACATTTGTAAATTCACTGAAATTTATATATATCTTTTTATACATATTTGTAATTACTATGGTAGGATTCGATTTGCTCGATGTATTTATTTAATTAGATAGGTTAATTGGAAAACTGACTGGGAACAATCGTAGATACGAAGCGATGTGGCCTAATGTGTCCAGTGTGTGTGTCGTTACGTTTCTATGCAAAGAGAACTTTGTCGCCTCGTAAGGTGATGTTAAGTCACTGTCGTCCTCGGCATTATGTGAACACATATCTTTCTGTCTGATCTTGGCAGTCGAACGGTAAGCTTATCTGTGTCTCGCATAGATGTTCTCTTGTTAAACTATCGATTAGTTATACGTTGTTGTATTATAAGACAAGTGACTATTATGAACTGTACTTGTAACTTGACTGAAACCGTCTTCTTGACTTCGACAGCGAGAACTAATTGATACCGAAGTATGTGACAAATTCTGGAGGTAAACCTTCTGTCTAGGACTACCTACTTAAGTATTGTAGGTTTATTTAATATTCTTATATTTGACAAACTAACGTGAAACTGTGCCATTAATTTAACTTTATAACGTGCCACTGCAATTTATTTTACATGATTATGTAATTAAATAAGTATAACACGACTGCTGAATAAGTGATAACTATGATTATTTCGTTATACTATATTTCTAGTCGAAGATAAAGTATAAACGCGAGAATGTCGACTATTGTTTGTTTTTTAGATAATATTAATATCTGCCATTACTAACATTATATATTTACGTTTCGACAGCTGCTGTCATGGTCTTCTCTTGCTCAAACATTTAATTTAACTAAATTTGCTCAATTCTGCTTCTGGTACATATTCGTGTGATATGGTTACTTTAGATTTCCACTAATATTCTTTGTTTCGCTCACACTGTGTGTTTGCTCTCTTCGTGCACTTGTTGTTCAGTAACTTCACTTTGACGTTTCCCAGTGGCATATATTTTTATAGTGTACGTTTTATTACATAGACTAATCTAGTAAAAGTTTAGCATGTAGCGTTTAAATTATGATCTCTTAATCATTAATAATTATTTTCAATCGTAGCGTACCCTTTATTTATAATACTCATAAGTTTCTGTATAGGTGTAACTACGTGTAAGATTCATTTACGGATTTCAGTAGGAACTGTGATGACGATGTTACACTTGCTACTATAATATGACTTAAGAGCACGGTCACAGGCCGACCGTTAGGTAGCTAAATTATTACTGCATTACTTATTACCTTCATGAGATTTATTTGCATTATTTTAATAATCCGTTACGAAGGTCCTTATAAATAGTAGGATTCCTATATTTCCTATACATTCGCTTACATAATAATAATAAAAAAACGTTTCGGCTTTAAAAATAGGTAATACGGTTTAAACACTAAGTGTTTATTCTCCTTGTTTTTCTCCTATCTGAGTACAAAATTAAGCACAAAATAGTCGTAACTTTGTCATTCAAATAATTCAAATGAAATATTTTTTATGGTACTCACTGCCTTTGCAACTATGATACTTTTGTACTAGTTCCAAGTAAACAATATTTTGGTTGGGTACCATAATACCGATACACGTCACGACTTTAGAGTAGGAGTAAATCAGCAAATAGTGCAGTCGTAACAATCCCTATCTAGAGCAGACAAACAACAGTGATAGAACTACAGGGTGGGCCTTTCAGTAACGTCGGTCATTATGAATTTAAGAAATCTGACAATAATATTACTAACTCTTGCACCTGCAATGCAACCCACTAACTGCAATTGGGAGCGGTTCAACCTATTACACCGTGTACAAGTTATCACTTAGTCTAACGTGAATATTTTGTCTTCAAATTTAAATCACTAAAATTGTCCAGAAATGTCAGCATGTCCCTGTATTAGATCGCCGTTCCCAAGTTACGAAGCCTCTGTAGGATGAAGTGGCGGGAGCGCGCTCGTGCGCCGCGCCTACACGCATGCGCGCACGACCCTGCTCCCGCGTAGCATGAGAATGTGGTGTACGAGTTTATAATGTTTTTACTGTTATAGAAGAGACGAAGTCTCCGATAGACAAGGCTAGATTAGATAGGTATTATAAATCGTATTCATGTTAAACAAACAAGTGAAAATTGAAACGGAAAAGACTAAATTCTTACACATTTTACATAATGTTGCATCGCGTTCGCGTTTCGCGTTAACGTTAACGTTATTGATATACGGTGTTTGTATTAGGTTACGAGTTACGACTTGCCCATTGTTTGCTTCCCGCCGGCGAGAGCCTCGCGGGGCGGATGGTGGAGCGATCTCGCATTGTTTCATTATGTTTTACATTCATACAGCCCCGTGCTTCACACGAACACTTCACTTTAATATAGGTACCTAGTTCTTAAAGAACTATTCAACAAATATGATATCTAACTTTTCTGGTGTTGACCTAATAGTGAATGAGAACGAATTCTTTATGAAATTGTGTACGGCTATTGTTTAAGCTATCTTATGTATTTCACCTGAGTGAAAGATGTTGTTGATGTTCTATAAATTACTTAGTCATAAGTAGGTATTGTTAAATCTCACTAATTTTTACTAAATTCTATTTAATTCAAATATTTGTAAATACACTGACTAAATTTGAATTTGTGTATATAAGAGAAATGAAATTTTTATTTAATGAATTCACCTAAGGTGAGGAAATACAAATTGTTGAAAATTTGAATCTTGGTGTTTATGTTTTTAATTGCCTTCCACATTTAAACTTCTTACAAACCCCAAAATGCATGTGTATACAATGAAATAGAAACATTGGTAATTATATATCTACCTCTACATCATGGATCAATCACACATGACTGACTGAACAGATTGTACAATGGGGAAGGCAACTGTCAAAATGGCGCTGTCGTAGCTAGTTCCCAACACAAGCTAAAAATACAAGGCGTGATGTGGTTTTATTTTATTTTAGCGAAAGTTGACTCGATGTTGTGTTCCTAGATACTCCGAAATTGGAGTTCGAATTTCTCGTAAGCCCCTAAAATTAGAAGATTGTGCTTTAAAGCTATTCGTACAGATTTTTTTGAGTTCGAATTTATGTCGTGAACATTTTGAAGAAAGTGATTACGAGGAAATATTCAAGGTTTAAAATTCTGACACTTTCCATGTCAAGTACTTGATTTAAAATACTGAAATCACCGAAAATAAAGAAATAGTGAAATTAAATCAAACTCATGAATGAACATAAAATGAAATGAATGAACGAAATGTCAAAATTTTTGTAGGCCGTAGGGACCTAGCTATGGTCACGCCATCTACAATTAGCTTTGCCCGACCTTCCCCATTGCGTATTGAATATATACGAGGGCGGGTCAATAAGTCCGTGACTTTTAGAATTTCTGACCTCTTTACTGAAAAAGCAACACTACTCCTGTCAACAGGCATCTGTCAGTTGACTCCTGTCAAAATTTGAACTTGCTGCGTCAGTTAGTTTGTGTTTGACAGCTATCTTTATCAGACTACCCAGTAATTTGAGGAAAAAATGGAAAAAAGTGAATTTCGTGTGCTTATTAAGCATTATTTTTTGCGAAAAAAAACCATTACCGAGACCAAGGCTAAGCTTGATAAATACTATGGGGACTCTGCACCATCGATTTCAATGGTAAAAAAGTGGTTTACTGAATTTCGTTGTGGCCGTACAAGCACTGAAGATGCCGAACGTCCTGGACGCCCAGTTGAGGTCTCTTCACCCGAAACAATCGAAAAAACTCACGATATGGTGTTGGCCGACCGAAGATTGAAAGTGCAAGAGATTGTGGAAGCCGTAGGGATCTCGCATGGCTCAGTGGTTTCAATTTTGAATGATCACTTGGGCATGAGAAAGCTTTCCGCAAGATGGGTGCCGCGTTTGCTCACAGTCGACCACAAACGCAATCGTGTAACAACTTCACAGGAAGGTTTGGCGTTGTTTAATCGCAATATGGAGGAGTTTTTGCGCCATTTTGTAACCGTGAACGAAACATGGATCCATCACAACACACCAGAGACCAAACAACAGTCAAAACAGTGCGTTTCTAAGGGTGAATCGGCGCCAAAGAAGGCCAAGGTGGGATTGTCAGCCAATAAAGTTATGGCGACTGTTTTTTGGGATGCACGCGGGATAATCCACATTGGCTACCTTCAAAAGGGAAGAAAAATCAATGGGGAATATTATGCCAACTTATTGGACCGATTCAATGACGATTTGAAAAAAAACCGACTTCATTTGGCCAAGAAAAAACTTCTTTTCCACCAAGACAATGCAAGGGTGCACACATGTGCAGTTGCCATGGCAAAAATCCATGAATTGGGCTATGAATTGCTCCCTCATCCGCCCATTCTCCAGATTTGGCTCCGAGTGACTACTTCTTGTTCCCAAACCTGAAGAAATGGCTTGGTGGAAAAAGATTTGACTCCAATGATGAAGTCATCTCGCAAACAAAGGCCTATTTTGAGGACCTCGACAAATCATATTTTTTGGAAGGGATAAAAAAATTGGAGAAGCGTTGGACAAAGTGTATAGAGCTCAAGGGAGACTACGTTGAAAAATAAAACATTTATTTATCAAAAAATCTGTGTTTTATTCCAAAAGTCACGGACTTATTGACCCGCCCTCGTATATATACCCCTATACTATTTTCTATTAAAAAATCAAGTTCACTATTTTGATTCAAATTCTAAGTTTCACATGATATAATGGAAACAGATCAGTTACACTGGGGATGACATAAAAACTTAGGTCAAAGCCAATAGATACATATGAGAGAGACTTGGTGAGATGAAAAACTACTGACAAGTTCATAGTGGCGCCATCTACACGAAAATGGCTCAAACTCCACTACATTTAGCGCCTTGCAATCAATCTACGAGTGAAGCAATGTAACATCGTGAAAACAGTGTTCACCGCTAGATGACGCTTTGGAGGTTAACATAAGGGTAACTCACAATTAGAATGATGGCGTTACTATTCTGCTCTAAGGCCAGTGCATGACGTGGTAGACAAATTAAGAGAGCCTTTGAAAGTAATAAAACATAAACTTGTATTTCTGAATGTGCATCAAGCATTTGAAATCAAAGATTGCTCTTTAAAAGCGAAAATTTAACTACATGATAATCTGTATCTTAACGTTTTGTAAATTTTATACGGATGAATGAATTTGTGAGTATTAAATATTAATCTAGGACTCACACTCAAAATTCTTTGACAGGAGGGTTGGATTACCTGAAGGTTAAGCACAGTCCTGGGACAAGCACTATTTGAATAAAAAAGGACAGCAACCATCTATCTTTTCAAAAAGACCTAATAATCACATTTGTAGATACCTACCAAAAATACTAAGATTGTGTAATTAAATAAAAAATCGGTAATCGCTAGCTTAATGCTGTTATGGTGCCATTTACCACTTCTTTAGTCAATATCTCTACATAACTTTGGATTCATATAATTATTATAGATTTAGTTCGCCTTGTATTTCATCTATTTCAAATGTATCTCATGGAAATATATTTTAGTGAGTAATTGCGTTGTAATTTAACCTGAAGAGAGTTTTTTTTACACTTTAACCAGATACATTTGGAACAGACATTAGGTGTTGCTATTGCTAGTACCTAGTACGATTTGATTATCAATACATAGTCACTTTAAAAGGACAACGTTCCTTTAATTTCTTAAAACTTCTAAATTTTTAGATTTATTATAATATGCGCTGTGTACCTAACACATATTACCAAATCAAAGCTAGTTACGACAATGAACGAATATAACATATAATTTTTTACAGGTATTGAAGTCAAAACAAATTTAATTAATAAACGAATTGTGATTTAATGTATATAAAAATCACGAACATATTTCAATAGACACAATTCGTCAGGCAACTTCTGTGGCTACCAATACAGTGTGAAGTAATATTAATTATATATGTCATTACTATGATTGTAGTACTGAACAACACAGGGCACATATTTCACATTCTGGTAAAATAATATTTTCACATTTTCTTAATTTTGAATTATTATTACATTCACTATTGTTACACCTTTTTGCTTATAATAATCATAAATAACATGGCGTGTGAACCAAATGCAATTACATACCAATACGAGCACATGTGCACCCGTGTTCTCCAACATAGCTAATTATGTTATGCTCTAGTACTTTATATCTCATGTCAAATCGCTATTAGGTATATAATTAAAATTATTTATAAATTTTGTACCATTGGAATGATAAACAGTAAAACATTCAACTATCAAATGCCTACAGATATAAATCTATTACAAACAAACAAATAAATAAATTATAGTGATTGAAATATAGAAACTGAATATATTAAGCACCTAATTCATATCAGTCTTAGATTTTAAGCTATAGCGTCCGTTTACCTATCCGAATTAACGATTACGGTAATCTAGACTACGTCTAAGACATATTACAAAAATAGTTTCATTTATAAAGAACCAATTCTAAGCGGTCGTCTATCATTAATTTCATCTTTCATTAGCTAAATGCGTAAAAACTGTAACTTTCTTTCTACCATGTATGAAATAAAAGAAACATGCATTTTCAACACAAATAATGTTTAATTATCTTATTTAATATTAACAATGTAACACCTCAATGTCATTCACTAGATAGAAAGCAAGGTACTTGAGTACAAGTTTAGCTAAATATCTGCCTTTGCTGACATATACTAAATTGTTCACCAGGTAAGAACTAGGACTTAGTCCATCAGCAGTTCCTGAGGCTTCCGGACATACATATCAAAATATACTAACAGTGTTCTTTCCCGATGACAGAAACTTTCCCGATGACAGAAACAATACTAGACACGAAATGTCTAAAAAATATTCATTAAAAAACCCAGTCAAATCTAGTACAGTCAGTGACCTGCATAATCCGACTCCTCTTTCATTCTTCTTCTTTGTAAGAGGGGTCAGGTAATTCAGAATACTGACCGTACAAAACTGTACACACATCTAAAATAAAAACAAAACTACCGTCAAAGAGCGCGTTTCTATTCTTATTAATATCTTATTAACAATCAAAGTTAAGTAAAGTATTATAGAAAATTGAATTTGATTTTATCAAAAGAACGAACCTGCCACTTGACCAAAGACTAGACCTCGTAATATTACAGTTGTAAGTATACCAAGCAGCACAGGGTGTGCTATGTGGTCTCCTCGTAGTGCTCGTCGACTTTCGCGAGGTTAGGCTCGGACTCGGAGCGGCGCTTCAGCCCGTCGGCGTCGGGCGACAGCGGCCGCTCCGCCTCCTCGACTTCCGCGCACACGCTGGCCGCCTTGATGTCTGGCGCACTTCTGCTCACATCCACCTGTCAATCAATACAGTTCTCATGTAAGGCGCTGAGCCTACGCTAGAAAAATGCTCCGCGACGTTAAATCTATGTAATAATGCTCACGGAGGACAAAACAACTGCGCTGTTGATGCTTGCCGGATGAGCTCTCTCGCGGTCATTCGCGGACAAAATGCCCGCCGTCTGCTGAGCGCCTTATAATCAAATGTCATGTTCTAATGTAATTTTTATGTTATTGAAATAAGGTCTAAATTGGTCGTGAGACTTCGTAGAGTAAGGTCGTGTTGACTGTCCTCCGACAAAACAAAAAAAACAAAAAGAGGCGAGGGATTTTTTAAAGTTAAAAGGACACGGTGGAAGATCTTGAACGCTGCTAATGAGATCTACAAAAACCGGAAACGGTTAGTAGCGAGACCTCAGACGAAGACATTGAAAAGTGAAAACAACAACATTTACACAGCAGAGCAAGGACATAGAAAAGAGCCGAGAAAAGATTCACCGGTGAAGCTCAACCTGAATCAACTCGGCTGCGACGTCAATAAAAGATGCCCTCACATAGATAAATAAAATCCGTCTCTCCACTAGTCCAATGCTAATTTAAGGGGGGGCACACTCGGTTGGCTCACACTCCTTCCTATCCTAAGGGCACGTCCTCCATACCATTAAAGCGCCACCCGGTCTATTCCTTGATATGCAATGGTCCTTGTAGCACCATGAAGCATGAGGCTTCAGGGGCTAGTGCTGCGAATCTTGGGATTCATTAGATTAATCGAGTCTGGTAATACGATAAACCACGCTGGGGTCGGTGCATTTCATTCATTCATATTGAAATAAGGTCTAAATTGCAATGATTGACCTGAGCTCGGAAAATGCAACACAAAATAACGTATCAGCCATTGATGCCGTCAAGACTTTTTTGTTTAGTCAAATTAATAATATCGATCGAGATCTGGTAGAATGACAAAAAGTAGTTTCTTAAAACATTTTTATCAGTTTATTATACCTATGTATTATAGATCAGGATCAGACATTAAATTACATTCTATCTCAGATCCCAGGCGGAATTTGCAGTAACTTTAATTCTGGTAAAATAAATTAGGATTGGAGAAGTTAATCCGCTAGGAAGAACTTCTTCTTCTTTTCGAATCGATGGTCAAAACAATCATTTTCTAAATTTCTTAGGTCCAGTAGGTGGCCTTCTATGTTCTCTATGACACTTTAGGCTCTCTAATAAATGGATCATGGGTGTGCACGGAAGGATCCATAGTGCCCCATTTTTGTAAGTTATTTTCACTTAGGCCTAGTAAGGCAAATCTAGTGAGGAACTAAGGTTTGAAACATTACAAAATACACGTAAGTATGTTTAGTCAACCGCACGTCAACAAAAGTTAATTACTTACCATTTCTGTTTCAAGGAAGTCACCAGCTTCCTGTTTCACTTGTGCGTTCATTTTGTCATTCAAATAACACACGCCGTTGAGGTCGATCGCGCTGTTGGAGAATATCGCCGCAGCGCCGACCGACGCGTCTACTAACGGCTCGCTCTGATGAAACATTTCAAAGATAAGATTACAATCTTGCTATAAATTCGGTGTATTATATTTAATAAAATACATCATATCTATGTCTACAATTCTTTACATAGAAAAAAATCTTAACTAATATACTATTATAATTTGGCAACCAGATAGAACATGATCTGGGTAAGAACATAGGCTAGATGCATGGAAGGGAGGAGGTTATTATAGCTTAGATGGTAAAATAACAGTTCATCATCATCAGCCTATCACAGTCTACTGCTGGTCACAGGCCTGTGTCCTGTATGTGGCCTGTGTCGTAGAGGCCTCTCCAGTCGCAGATGACTTACTCAATCCATGGACACCCTGAAACGGCTGCTACTCGCCAACATGCAAAGATCTCCGTCTAGTCTGCTGTCGTCTTTGCCCTACTGTTACACCAAAGGTCATCACTGTTATCTATGGCTGTAATATAGCTGGCCAATTGCCAAATCAACTTGCTTATTAAGACAACAATATTTTTTATACAAATGTAACAAATTGTTAACATACCAGTATTACATTCTCAGGAATTGTAAACTTCAATTGCATTGGCTTTTTTGGTGGTGGCATCTCAGCTTCTGGCGCTTTGTGAGCAAAGGAATTGTCTTTAGGGGTCAAGTCTTTTTGTTCTCTGGAAAAAAAAAACCTTATAATAGACAGACAGTCTTTTCAGAGTTTCCTTCTAAACTGTGCTAGTATGGTATTTATAATGTGTTAGAGTTAATATTTTGCAGAAATTAAAGAACGACGTGAAAAAGTTTTGGCCATAAAGTAGTGCACAAATGGAGTGATACTAAAGATGCACTAGACATTTTAGACTGTCTAAGACAAGACTCACCCAATCAGTGAAGTAAGCTGGAGGGCCGAAACGCTTGTCATTTAATAAACGTCCAGTTATTTCAAAGATAATGCGATATTGCATACGTGGGCAATTATAATTATGTTACTGAAATTCTGGGTAATCACTTTCACACTGCCATACACACTACATTCGTTTATGCCTCTGCTCTGTGGTGTTTAGTAGCAAATATTATTTTAAAAGTTTTCTTACTTTTTAGGCGTAGCGTGGTAGCTGTCATTCTTATCAGTCTGATGTTGCGTAATCAAATCACAAGCCTTTCCAAGTATCACAATAGAAACAAGTACTCTTACTGATATCAGGCACAAATATGCTATGGATATTAAAAAAATTGCTGCAAATCTGAAAATAAATTATTCAGTACTTGAACATTCTGTAACTGTTTATTTTGTGTAGCTTATATAAATTGACAATTGCCATGCTTAAAATGCGACATAATAAGAAATGGCATAGGGCGAATCATTTAAAGGAGAGCAAAAACTGACTGCAAAGAAATATTATCATTATTATTATGGCAACAAGGGTTACTTACCCATCCACTTTGACAGCATGAACCAACACTCTAGTAATAACGACACCCAGAGGCAAAGGTATAAAGCCCATTCTGCGTGCCACTAAATCTGAGTGGTCACTGAAGGCATGCTTCTGCCTAGTTTGTGCAACGTCATATGCCAAACTCACTGTGTATTCTCTATATACTCCATAGGGAATTTCATTGAACCTGACCAAAATAAGAAGAAAGCATGTAGGTATGGTTTATTTGCTACATATTTTTATTGTGGTAGTATAAAAATTGCAAGTAATAAGGACCAACGAGCCAGACTGTTAAAATAATCATGAAATTATTGTTACCTGGTAATGAAAGCATGCTTGACCCAATCAATGATGACCTCAAAAGTGAGGACAAGCACGCAATCAGGTGCAAGTATCCAGAACCGTTCCTCTTTCCACATGTACTCCTTCATAGTTTGAAGCACGACTATAAATAGCAGCACAGACAGATGGAGCCGTTCCCTCACATCGCTACACGACACTTGAAACAGGTTGTTCTTGTCAAACTTCTTGAAGACACTGCCCTTCAATTCTACAAACTAACAAAAAAAAACATATTTCTTTGGGAGAATCATGGCATAAACGAAAAAAATAAGTCATTTCACATCAAAGATCGTCCTCTTTATAGGTACACATACTCTTAGTAGGTAACAAAACGTATTTGTTTTGTGACCTATAAAGCAGACCAATTGGATTACACAAAATTTTACAACACATTACTAGTTTCCAAAAATATGGCCTTGACAATTATAAAGCTTGTATGAGTACTATAATAATAGAATTTTATCCTACTAATAACACTTACATTGTTAGACATCATGATGATGAGAAGACTTTTATTATTGGAGTTGAAGGCAACATTCAGTGTCGTTGCTTGAAACAGCACTAATAAGCTATGAAGAACTGAACTTTTCATAAAGGATCACTATTTATTAAAAACATGGAGAAAAACTGTAGCCTTAATCTTCTGATACGGACATAGATTTAAGGGTTTTATCAATTTACTAGCTGTTGCTTGCGGCATTGCACGCATATAAAAGGCACAAATATGCTATTGATATCCCGGAATAAAAGCTGTTGTTTATCCTCAACCAAGTTATAGTATTTCTGTTTGCCAAATTTCATCCCTTAGGCGTCAAAAGGTAACCCAGAATTTACTGTTGGATATAGGCTCACAATTCGGCTTGGAAGTCCACAACACTCCTCACTACTGTTGATAATATTGAATAAGCATATTTGTAAAAAAAAAACTGTTATTTTGCAAATAAAATAATAAACATTGAAATAGGGTATATTTTTAACTGACCAACTTTATAGTAATATTTGTTCAATTACTCTAAGTAAAGTGCCAGCATAAAATATTAGAGATTGTTGGGATATTCAGTGTCATTAAGATTTCTGAAGTGCTATTGTTACTCCATTTACATAATAATCTGAGCCAACTGTCCTATTATGTGTACTGAAATAGATACTACTCATTATTTAAAGAGTTTAAATATGTTTATATAAAAAATATGACATTACTACAAGGTTTTAAGTCATTGAAACTTTTGAAATAAAAATAATGTTGGTCATTTATTGTTTTTAAACAGAAGCACCTTGACAATCTTGGCTTTGATTATCCAGATCCAACCAATTTATGTGTAGTTAAAAAGGATACACACATAGATCATTGCAAACAACAGATGAGGTATAACTCCCAAATGCTCTCTCCTTCTATCTCGAGGTTCTGTTGCGGTCCAAAATAGAGCATCAATGGTATCCTGCCCAAAAGCTGAGAATAGTCTATCACCAACCTCCAACATATTGTAAAATATATACAATTTCATCACACTCTGACTCTTTACTAAATGATACATCATGTTTGTATCTATATAGCACATTAAGATACTGCATATTAGTAATATAGAACCCTTAAGCATGTCACAAGTTTCTGCTGGTTTTAATAGACTTTGACGAGAGCTTGAATGAAACCTGTAACAAAGGAGATAGTTCTTAATACAGTGTTTTACTTTATAATATTAAAAATATGTTTTATGAAATAGTGAAATCTCCAACCCAAAACATCTCCTGAAAAGTCTGGCAAAGAAGGTCCAAGTGGCCATGATAAACCTCAGTGGAAGGAATGTGTAAACAAATAGTAAAGAGTCTGCACATTGAAAAAATCCATAAGCCATAAACTTTTCCAATTCCTGAGGAATCTTAATAAAGGAATAAACTTTTTCTCTTCTAGCTGAAAACCGTTCTTCGTCATGTTCTAATAAATATCCTCGCGTTAGCTCTACGTGTAAAAACGCAAATAAGGAAGTTGTCTTCTCTCCATCTGAAATGCGAAATATCATAGCCATTAGTATCGATAGTATCAAATTATTTTGTCAGTCCAAGCGGGTTCAATTACTTTACCTTTGCATTTCACTTCTTTCACTCCTCTATCAAAACTTACATCGCCGGACGAATTTTGAGTATTGGATAAAGACTTGAACCGTAACCTTTTAGTTTGTTCCTGCACATCCTCATTTTTGATTGTCATGTTGTTAAGATTTACAATACCAATTTGCAAATCAATATTACATTTGTATTGATTATTATAGAATTTATCTTAGAATGCGGTAACTATTTCTCCAAAAATTTATTTATTGACTGACAGGGATTCGTAAATGACACAACATTGGATTATAATCTGACATAGGGATGCCAATCTGGGATCGATTGATCGAATGATCAATTTTTCAGGCCAAAAAGATTGATTTTTTAAAATCTAAATGCAGTATTGATTCGATCCATTCATCAGTATTAAAAAATTTGTATCACGACCTTCACTACTCAATAGACATGATTTTGGGTATCGTGGGATCATCTGTTCCTTGTGAGCGCCTTTCTTCAATTGCCGGCAACATCGCAAGTGATGAGCAGAACAGAACCGCTTGAATCCCAGTATACTTGACAGACTATTGTTTTTTTAAAGTTTCGTTATGGAGCATTGGGCAACTATCTCATTTAATAAATACATTTTGAAAATAAATGTCTGCTTTCATACTTTTTTTTTTTTGGGTGGGAAATCATCAAAAGACCTCTCCCGCTCTGGGTGGAGCGGGAGGGCGTGTCAGACTTTTACTGACTAAAACCCTCCCGTATTCCTTCAATTGCCTGTGCCAGGGCCACGGTTACTCTATCGAATTACCCGCGACCCTTTCATACCTGGATTTGACTTTGATGTGGGAATAAAAATAATTGTTATTATCGAATGCCTCGAACCAAAAATAAACTAATTTTACTGATAAGAGATCATTTATCATGGTATCTTTCTTGTTTTTTATAATGGATTTATATTTACAGTAGAAATGCGAACTTGAAGAAAAAAATCGATTTTGTTGAAATCGATCTTTTAGACCTCGATATTTTTGTGAATCGATACAAAAGCTTACGATTCGAATCGATTCAAAAAACGATGTTTTTCGGAAAGAATCGTCATCCCTAATCTGACAGGTGATCTGTGGCATGACCAGACCACCTTGACAACCGAATGCTGATGGTGACAGCTGACAGTAACGACAAAGGGTGCATTCGTAGTTATACCAAAATCGCTGACAGCGCTCACATCGATAATTTGCGTTCTGATTTAGCACGATTATGACCGCTGAGTGTTGTCAACAAATCGCTCACAGTGAATAGTGATATTATTAAAGGTTAGTGTTATTGCAAGATGGCGCATGTCATGACGCCATCTATGACGATTCACGGGACATCGTTATCGCGCTCACGCTAACTCGGAACGGGTGTAAGCGCGCTCAAATCGATTACAGCTCCAAAGGGTACATTCCGAATTAGTTATGCCATGATCGCTCGCAGCGCTCACATCACAGACAAAAAGAGTAGCACTGTGAAGAAATTACAATTAATATTTTTATTGAGACAAAGATTGTTATAACTATTTATATTTGACATAACAAAAGACGACTCTTTTATAGACTAGTACAAGAAGTTTTCATTATGTAGCCACAATCTTTACACCCACACTTGTTATAAGAATTTGTTCGAAGACCAATTCCGCGAGATGAGTCGTTAAACCTAGGTCCGTATAGAGATTTTGAAAACATGTCTGCTAGCTGCACTTGTGCTGCAACTTGCTTTACAACTAGTTCTCCTTTTGATACTTTTTCTCTGATGAAGATGTGTCTCAACCGACCGCTTCGACGGTGAAACTCATAAGGCGGATTATATGATAATTTCACTCATTATCAATACATAGTGTAACTTTTAAACAGTCTGTGTTAGATAGGTCTGCTTTAAGCTTATTCAACCCAAAGGGTAGAAAAGCTTAACTAAGCAAATATATATACAAAATTAATTAAGAAAAACCCTGATGGAACCATAGAACGTTGCGTTTTTTTTTTCAACGTTGCTTGGTAAACTTTTCTACCTTTTAGTAATGCGGTAAACTCCCATTACTTTTCTTAAGGGAATTCATCTCGCTTTGTATAGCTCCTTCCCATTTTTCTCTATTTTCCGATGGCATTCCTGCATTATATGTTTCTGGTTTAGTATAATTGTTTTCTAACTCTGCCACAGCGTTCATAACAAAATCATCAAAACGTAAGGGCCTGCGTATTAATGAATGATCACGAAAAGCTCTGGTTTCTGTTTGCTCTTCGGTGATTTCATTATGAGGTGACATTGGTACTTCTTCTTCATCTGTGGAATGAATTTCATATTTTTCAGAAATTGATTTATTAATAGTTAGTGTTTGCATTTCTGCTTCAACCCAAATGTCTTCTTCTCTTTCTTGTATTTCTCTATTTATGTTAGGTTCTAGAAATTCAATCTCGACGTATTCTTTTTCTTTTATTTTTTCATCTTTGTTACTTTAACTAACATTCTCTCCTTCGTTTATGTCATAGTGGAGTTTCTGCATTATGGATACATTTTTGGTTATCTTTTTTTGCGTTGATGGTACCCAAATCCGGAAAGCCTTGGATATTTCAGAGTATCCAATGAATATACTCCAGGTAATGATTTTGCATCAAACTTTTTATGTTTTCTTACCCTTATAAGAGAACAAACGCCTTTGCTCCAAATTTATTAAAGTGCGGATGGTTGCACACATGGTTTTCTGCCAACCGATTTTTCAAATGGTGTTGCATTTCCAATGCTGTAGCTTGGACTTCTGTTAGATAGGTAGTTTGCTGTATAGATGGCTTCGCCCCGCATATACATCGGTGCGTTAGACTCATTAGGCTCTTAGCTTTTTCTAGTAAAGTTCCATTTTTCCTTTCCGCAATTCCGTTTGGATGCGGCGTAAAAGGTGCAGATAATCATCTGGTTATGCCATTTACTTTTAAGAAGTTGTTGAACTCAGTGTTACAATATTCCGTGCCGTTGTCGGATTGTAGGCATTTAATTTTCTTTTCCATGAAGTTGTCTTCTTCAGCTTTATATACCTTGGACATATCTAGGACTAGATTTTATGTCTTAATGCAGAATACTCGTCTATATCTGGTGAAGTCGTCAATGAATGTGACAAAATATTTATTTCATGCACAAGAAGCTTTTTGCATCAGGGTGGTTCAGAACGGCGATGTTCAGTGGTTGGTTTACCGATCGTAGCTTTCATTTTGGCTTTAATACAAACTTCACATTCTTCCGGCTGTTCATTTAATTTGAAATAAATTCCAATCAAACATTCAGTCTTATGTGCTAGTTTCATGTCTTTAAAGTTCATATGTCCCAGCTTTGAATGCCATTCAAAAATATTATTATTTTGAACAAAAGTTACTTTTTCATCTTGTGCGTTGATCACAGCCTTGTGTAAAATCGCATAGAGACCATCTTTAGTTCTCCTTTCTTTCATCACAATGCCGTATTTGTTTTTTATTGTATCTCCATAATTTTTTAAGAGTACTGTATTACCAGCATCTATTATTTTTGATGAAGAGCGTATTGTGTAAATATATTTCCTTATTTGCATTTAGTAAGAAATCAACTCTTCCTTTTCCCAGTATGTTTGTGTTTTGATCTATAGAAGCTAATTTAAGGGTTTTATTTGTTTGTTCTATTTCACTGAAATATTCTTTGCTATAGCCATTGTTTCTGGAATGCTAAAATATTTGCTAAATATGCAAATCGATTGAATTCGTTTTGGTTATTTCGGTTCCCTTTATTGTTAGGAATATTCTTGTTCTTATTTTTGTAGTTTTTTCTGCAGTTCTTAGTCATATGCCCCTTTTTGTGGCATATTTTGCAGTATAAATTAGATTTTGCATATAACGATTCTTATTTGCTTGTGCTTGTACTCGGTTGGAGTCCTTGAGTATTTCCTCTATTATTTTTATTCTTAGTTCATCCGATTTCGGAAGGTTATCACGGGATTCAATTGCAACTCTAAACGTTTCATATTCAGAGGAAAGACTTTACAGCATCATTATACTTAATGAATCTTCATTAAACGCGACATTCGTTTCTTCCAGTTTGTCTACAACGTCCATAAAGTTGTTTAGATGTTCCCTGATGTCGTTTCCTTTTTCATATTTTGTCAAAATTAGTTGCTTCAGTAGCGTTGCTTTCGTCGCAGGACATTTGCTAGCGTGAGTTTCGTTTAGCTTTATCCAAATTTCATGAGCAGTTTTGCATCTTTTCATTTGTTTTAGTTCGGACGGCGATATTATAAGAATTAACTCGCTGATAGCCAGCAAGTTTCCTTCAATATCCGGCTCACTTGCATTCTTCAAGTCTATTTGTTGCTCTGCATATTTCCATAGTTTTCCTTTTACCAGAACGGCTTTGGCCTGTATTGCCCATGTATCATAATTTTCTTTATTTAAACTCTCTATCCTGTTCGAAATCTTTGCCTTTCTTTATATATTATTTTTATATGTATTCTCCGCTTTCGTGTTTTTCACGTTTTACATTATTAAGCATGCTCTGCTACCATGTGAAGAAATTAAAATTAATAGTTTTTATTAAGACAAAGATAGTTTTTAGTTGGAACTATACTTATTTGCCGTAACAAAAGACGACTCTCCTTTAGACTAGTACAAGTAGTTTTCATTATGTAGGAACAATCTTTACACAGACCAAACATTCGCAAAAAATTGCGTAGCCATTACGCACCCATAGGTAATGTTGTCTTTACAGGGCTGGACTCAGGCCGATTGCCGCCGATATACTTACAGAAAATCCACGAATCTCGAAATTCTCGAGTAAAGTAAGTGTAGAATTCTTATCAAATAAAAGTCTTAACGAATAGAACCACCCATCTATTCCGGTGGTTATTGTAAATGGCTACTAAGGGCGTATTCTAAGAGGAAGATTGGCAGCAGTACACTCTCCTCCTATTCACGACCGGCTTGGCGGTATATGTACACATACCGTTGACACCAGTTTGGGATAGAAGAACTGGCCCTACAGTCTTTATACCGCATGCCACGGGACCTAGAGTTAAGCTGTTGGTATGCCTGAAAGCTGGTTTATGAATATACATCAGGAATTTTGAAGTGAAATACTGAATTTAATGAATACTAATTTAATGATATTTTTATATTTTACTTGTTTTTGAATAACACTTTTTTAATTAAATTTCAAATTTGCAGATGATGCTTATCAATATGGTGGCGCGGGGTAGACCAGCTACGCGTCAAATTTTATCTATGTATGAGTCAGTGTGACAACAGCTGCAAGATGGCACATGTCATGACGTCATCTATGACGATTCTCGGCACATCGCACTCATAGCGCGCTCACGCCAATTTGGAACGGGTGTAAGCACGCTTTAATCTATTACAGCGCAATTCGGAATGCATCCATAAAATTGTCTCGAGACGACACAGGCAGGATCGACGCCACAAACTCAAACCATTTATTTCAAATAAACCAATTACAGGCAATTTTGAATTGTCAAGGGGTCGGTCAGTCAGAAATATGAAGCTATTTGCCCATTCCAAAGCGAAAGTAGGTACCTATGGAGAAGAACGGGCAAGAAACTCCATGGACACTCTTTTAAATAATATGGATATAGAAAAAATTGTTACAACAGTCTTGTTGAAATTATACATGTGAGAACGATGTAGAAAGACCCGTATTAGAAACATAAAAACATAAAAATCGGAAATAAAAATAAGCCGTGGCTGCCAAGAGATGACCAGTCCCCACTGACGGCACCCGTTCACGAACATGACGTATGGATCAGCACCATTCAGCTCAACCATTTTGAAGGGAACTTAATGATCCAACACACACGCCACCACCAGCGAGACATTTGAGTGAGCGTGACATACTCTCAGCCGCCAGGGCACATTCAAGTCAATGACAGACGTGCCCAGTATAGGGTAGCTTTATAGTAGGTACATAGTGCTCACACGTGTGCTTTGCAATGGGGAAGGCAACTGTCAAAATGACGCTGTCGTAGCTAGTTCCCAACACAAGCTAAAAATACAAGGCGTGATGTGGTTTTATTTTATTTAAGCGAAAGTTGACTCGTTATTGTGTTCCTAGATACTCCGAAATTGGAGTTCGAATTTCTCGTAAGCCCCTAAAATTAGAAGATTGTGCTTTAAAGCTATTCGTACAGATTTTTTTGGGTTCGAATTTATGTCGTGAACATTTTGAAGAAAGTGATTACGAGGAAATATTCAAAGTTTAAAATTCTGACACTTTCCATGTCAAGTACTTGATTTAAAATACTTAAATAACCGAAAATAACGAAATAGTGAAATAAAATCAAACTCATGAATGAACATAAAATGAAATGAATGAACGAAATGTCAAAAAATTTGTAGGCCGTAGGGACCTAGCTATGGTCACGCCATCTACAATTAGCTTTGCCCGACCTTCCCCATTATACAATAAAATTAGACCACAGATAGATACTGATCATCACGCATCATTGATCTCACAGTAACTGCAGCACGTGCAGTGCCTCAGGCAACGCACTGCGTCAAGATTTTATTGGACTAGAAGTATACTGGAAACAAGGAATTTTCATAATTTGCACACCAATATAATTGCAATTAAAAATCCGTCAGAAAAGCCGAAAGCTACGGTTTCCAAGAAAAGCGGTGACCGCCACATGCGACCGTAATGCCCTTAATTAAACCTTAGACAAAGAAGATATTACTTAATCTAAGATTCTAAGCCATACACAGAACGTCTTCAAATACTGTTGAAACTGAGAGATTTCCATGCCGTCCGTGTATAAATATAAGCCTAAGGGCCTTTTTCATAACTCCTCGCCAAGTATGGCGCCAAATTTGCTGCCCTGCAGCAGTCCGTCACCGATCCGTCTGACCAAGTAGGCACCGCCAGCTCAGACATCGCTTCATTTAGCGATGCTCTCGAGCCCTCTCCGTCGCAACTTCCAAGTTGCTCGCCGCCGGCTGTCCACATGGACACCAGCAAGCCATCCCCTCGCCCGACCTCGCCTTATTTAGATTTAGATGAGAGCGACTCCCAGAGCTCCTCCCCCTCTTCCGCCGAAGGCGTCTTCAAGACGGTCGGCTCGAAAAAGAGGAGCCTCAAGAAAAAAGCGAGTCCTGACACAAGGACCAAAAAACCCGCTATCGAAGCTACCTCAGCTCCCGCGGCTCCATCCGCCACTGCCCCCTCCGCCACTGCCCCCTCCCAGGCCGCCTCGGCCTCTACCTCCTCTTCCCTTAGCCACAGTGCTGCCAATCCCTCTGCCCAGCCCTCTGCGGCAAAAAAGATCACCCGCCCTCCCGCTGTGTTCGTCCAGGACAAGGAGAAATGGACAGATATGTCCAAATGGTGCACCGATCTAAGAATCGGCTACACCAGCGCCAAGTCCACCCAACAGGGTATAAAGGTTCAAGTCCCTACGTCTAACGACTACAAGGAATTAACAAAAACGTTACGGCTAAGAGGTGTGTCCTTCCACACGTACGCCCTCCCCGAAGACCGTCAAACTAGAGTCGTGATCGGTAGGATCCCGAAGGAAATTTACGGCACGGTTGGCGCGGTGGTTGAGCGATCGGCTGCTGCGCTGCGTGTCGCGGGTTCGATTCCCGCACGGAACAAATATTTGTATGACCTACAAATAGTTGTTCCGGGTCTGGGTGTCTTGTGTATGTGAGTTTTCATGTTTGTGAACGCACCCACGATACAGGAGTAATTCCTAGTGTGGGGCAACGTTTAAAAAAAAAAAAAAATCAAAGCCGACCTTCTGTCGCAAAACGTCCCAGTCACCGAAGTGCACCGGATGCACCACGCCAGAGGCAGAGTGCCATTCGACATGGTCCTCGTGGTCTGTCCTCCTACTGAGGGTCACCACCCCATTTTTAATGTCCGAACCATCTGCAACCTCACCGGCTTGCAGATTGAAAAAACATTCAAGACCGGTGTCATAGGGCAGTGTCACCGCTGCTAACTGTACGGGCATTCGCAGATGCACTGCCATGCCAAACCCAGGTGCGTCAAGTGCCTGGGCGAACACGGCACTGTAGACTGCTCCCGTCCCAAAGACCGCACCTTGTGCACAGAGCCACCAAGTTGTGTGCTGTGCGGCGAGTCAGGCCATCCGGCCAACTATCGTGGGTGCCCCAAGGCTCCCAAAACCTCATCACCCAAGCTGACGAAGCGTGCAGACGCCCGTCAGCAAAGGGAAAGCCCCCGCTACGCCCACGCGTGGCCTACCACACATCACCAGGAGCGACTCAGTCCTCAGAGGCCCTCGCCCTGGAATTACCTCCACCATCAGCAGGGTTTTCCAGCCCTAGCTCCCAGACCCGTTCCTGCGGCCATCCCTCTACTCATGGACCCCCGCATCCGCGTCAACGCGCCCCCAGGCATTCCTGTGTCTGTCAACAAAGCCGCTCTCGCCGCTTCAGCTTCATCCACAGCCACCCGTGTGGTCGGCCAGAACCCGATAGACGCCTTCAACTTGATCTCGAGCACGTTCACGGCCTTCCTTACCCCTCGCGCCAGGAAAATGGCCAGCGAAATTGTTGCCGCCAGAAATGCCGGCAACATATTCATGATTCAAAGTATATATAATGCGTACCCGGACATTACGCAAGCCCTGATGTCTTTTTCCAACCAACCCAACCCTAATAAAGGATAAAGGAATCCTCGCGCGAATCAAACACCGATCCCTAAAGCTAGGTTATTTCAATGCCAATGGCATCCTGCGACAACGCGCTGAAATCAGCGAGTTCCTCCGCGACCACCACATCGACATCCTCCTAGTTCAGGAAACGTTCCTTAAGCACAGTTACCGAAATCCGTCAATTGCAAACGTACAGCGGGCAATGACAGGACGCGTTGCCATAAGGGCGGTACCCTTATCTACTACAAAAAGCACCATTCCCATTCTCATTGACCCTCCCACACTTTCACTATTGGAAGTGTCTTGCTGTCGGCTTGGCATGACAGGTCATCAACCGATCACCATAGTATCGGCCTACCTCCCCCCCATTAATACTTCGAAGAATTTCCAACTCCTTACTGAAGATCTCTCTGTCCTATTTAGCCTGAGTGACTCCGTTATCATAGCGGGTGATCTCAATGCAAAACGTCCCTCCTGGAATAGCACCAGGACCTCTTCCAGAGGGAGACACTTGTTCAACCTCTCCTCCTCTCAGAATTTCGATGACTCCCACTCATTTTCCCCGCGAACCCAATCACACCGCCGATGTGCTCGACGTGGCGCTTCTACAGAACATCAACCTACGGTTGGACTCTATAGAAGTGGTACAAGAGCTCGCTTCTGATCACCGTCCAGTAGTAATGGAACTAGTCCCCCACATAGGTCTGCCCGACTCCACCCAACCTCCTCCCACCAAAGTGGTAACGGACTGGAGGAAAGTAAGCGATCGCTTAAAATCCACCACGTCCCCCCACTTGGACCCAATCCCCGATCATTTTGACTCTATCGCTGACACGACGGCCGCGATCGACTCATTTACAGCTCACGTACAATCAGTCCTGAACGATTGTTCAAGGGAAATTCCAGCGACGGATGACCGTCGCATCCAAACCCAAGTGAACAAGCTTGGCGCTTGGTTTAGAAAATGGCGAATCGAAGTTAATCCCGACAAAAGTCAAGCGGTTCTTTTCTCAAAGCCGCGTCGCAATCCCTGCCCCCCTCGACCGATCACCATGTTCGGCAAGCCGATCCCTTGGGAGAAGCGAGCCAAATATCTGGGTGTAGTGCTCGATGAACACGTCTCTTTTTCAGAGCACATTAAGGCGGCTCGTTCGCGCGCAGCCTTCGCTCTAGGTAGACTCCACTTCGTCCTCAATGCACGTAGCGAATTGTCACTAAAGTGCAAATTGCGTATCTACACAGCGTGCATTCGCCCGATCATGACCTATGCCAGTGCAGTCTACAGTTGCACACGCCAAGCCCATTCGCTTCAATAGAATGCAGACCCTCCAGAACAAGTTCCTCCGTAGGATTACAGGCTCCCCCTGGTACGTTCGCAACGAAATCCTCCACGTCGACCTCAAGATTCCCACTATCCGCCAGTTCATGAAACGCATTTCAAAGCGTTTCGTCGAGACCGCCGCGAATCACCGCAACCCTCTGGTTGTCAAGGCCGCTAGCTATATTCCCTCCTCCATTAGTCATGTCCGCCGTTCCAAGCATGTCCTCACCGACCCCGATGACCACATAACTCTCATTCAGGAGAGCAGTAGGGCCACCAGTACAGTGCAAAAACACAGACCGACATTCCGACCTCGCCGCCGAGGTTCCTCGCGAAGATCCCGACGTAACTGTCCCCCCCGACCCTTGCTCGACGAAGTGCCAGCCCGCGCCGTAGCTGAGCCTGTAGCTTTAAATTCCCATGATAATAATAATCAACAAAATCTGATCCAGCCTGTCCCATCTTGCTGTCGTCCCGTCAGCGACGCCCTAAGCCGAGGTCCGTACCCCACAGGGGGTGCCCTTAGCGAGCGTTCGCTTAGTAAGTAGTTTTACTTAGTAAGTAGTTTTACGCCCCTGGCTGGAGGCTTTGAGTCCGCTTAAGGCAGCCACAGGATAGTCCGGTTACATTTTTTTTTTTTATGTAAAACTTTTTCACAACTACTCGACGCTCGACTCTCGCCGCGGACGGACGTGTCTGTGCGCTCTTCCGCTCCCGGCCCAGTGTTGTGTTTCGTGTTTATACTCGTCGCAATTACGTGACGTCATCGTAGTCGCCCCGACTACTCCAATTTAAAATCAAAACAAGAAATTGATTTGATTTTAATCAATCAAAAAGTGCCTTTTTCAAGGCAAATCTCTTTTCTTAAACCAGACGTTCGTGAGTAGCTTCACTAGGCCCCTTCTGGGTAAAACCACAGTTTCGTGGTCCTCGGTTGAAACCTTACGGTGCCAACGAAGCCGAGTGGGGTGTTGTCCCAATCACACCCGCCGAACCCCTTCAGGGAGAGGCAGTCAATTGGACGGGTCCCAGATAACCGGCCTTGGGGGGGTTTCCTAGTCGGCTCTGGTGACAGTTTTCCATTTCAGCTACTCACCTAGTGTCTTTAGGGTGTGTCTACACCCTTCGCGCTAGACTGGTCAGGGTCCCGTTCGCACAATAATACTGGCGACGGGTTACAAGCTTAGGGCTCACCAATAGGTACTCACCTCTCTGTCTACACCCGACAGAGAGGGTCACACATCCCCGGGCCCATTCACCCGGGGAGATAGGTATAGGGTTTATTCTACGTGGGAACAAATTTCCACCATTCCCTCCCTAAATTAGCTTCTCCTCCGACCATGGAGGACGCCTTTATTTTGGCGTTCTTCAGAGAGGTCCTTTTTAATGACCCCGATTTCCTAGCGAGATATGGCGACAAGCTATGTCATCGCTCCAGCCCCACTCCGTCCCAGGGCGCACTCGCGAACTACAGCGACGCCCTCGGAAGCCCGATGTCGCCACCTGTTGCCGAACAAGGCATTCCAGCCATTGTCCCGGCAGCTATTGTTTAGGCAGACAATGTTCCGGTCGCTAATTCGGCCCTCATTTTCTCACCCGTCATTATCCCGGCAGTAAATACTCCGGCCCCTATTGTCTCGCCCGCCTTTGTCCCTGCCGCCATTGTCACGGCCTCTATTGTTCCGGCCGCCATTGTCTCAGAGACAACGCAGCTACGCGCCGCAGTAACAAACACGAGTCACCCGGAGAGCATGGACACGTCAGTCCTACTCTCCGAGGACAAAGCCCGCACCTCCTCCTCCAGCGACGACGACTTCCAAGTCGTCATTAAAGGAGGCAAGAGGAAGGCTAAATCCTCCGCCCCCGCTGGCCCGGCCACCAAGGCCCAGAAGCAGGACACGACCACCTTATCGTCCAGCTCTACTTCCACCCCTAGTCCGCGGGCCAGTCGCCCCGCTAGCCCGATGGTTTGCTCACCCGCTCCTACCGCAAGGAAGCAAAAGCCCCCTCCCCCAATCTACGTTCAAGACAAGTCAAAATGGACAGAAATTTCTAGGATGTGTGTTGATCGCAAGATCAACTACACTAACGCCCGATCCACCCTCCAGGGGATCAAAATTACCATCCCCACGTCTGCGGACTATAGGGATCTCTCCCGCACCCTGCGTGAAAGGAACTATTCCTTTCACACGTACTCCCTTCCGGAGGAAACCACCACTCGCGTCGTCATTAGGCGCGTACCCCAGGAAATCTCCACTGAGGAGATTAAGAGCGACCTTATCGCACAAGGCGTTCCCGTATCCGCCGTCCATCGCTTGCATAAATCGGGACAGGGCCTTGTGTACGACATGGCCCTAGTCATCTGTGACCCCACGGAAGGTCACCACCCGATCTTCAAGGTGAACTCGGTGTGCTCGCTCTCAGGCATTTCAATCGAGAAGCCTTACAGAGCTTAATTAATTGGACAGTGTCATCGCTGCCAATTATATGGTCACTCGCAGTCCAACTGCTATGCCACCCCTGCGTCAAGTGTCTAGGCGAGCATGGCACCGCCGACTGCTCCCGCCCTAAAGATAGGGAACTATGTTCAAACTACGTCATCTCCATAAGATGCAGACCCTCCAGAACCGTTTCCTCAGAAAGGTCACGGGTGCCCCCTTCTATGTCCGTAATATTAATCTCCACGTCGACCTTAAAATGCCTATCATAAACCAGTTCATGAAACGCTTATCAAAAGCGTTTCTTTGACTGTGGCATCAAACACCCAAACCTCTTGATCTCAGCGGGCACCCGCTACACTCCCTCCCGCATTAGTAGTATTCGCCGACCAAGGCATACCTTAATCGCCCCCGACGACGCCACTACCCTCCTCCAGGAAAAGGCCACCAGCACGCTACGTAAGCCCAAAACCCGATCGCCATCCTACCGCCCTCGCCGCCGAGGCCCGCCGCGACGCCCAAATCCACACCCCTCCCGACCCTTGCTCGAGCCAGCCCGCGCCGCTGAGCATGTAGCTTTAAATTCGTCCCAAAATCACTCAAATCCTGATCCAGCTAGTCCCTTGCTGCCCTCTTCCAGCGATGCACTAATCTATGATTATCTGACCCGTAACTTACTTGCTACGACATCTTCCCAATAACGTGTTTACTTTAGAGTTAAAAGTGGACCATTGTCATAAATGACAACGGGTATGTACTCACTTATCAGATAACACCAACGAATTTTTTTTTTTTTTTTATAAAAATGGATTTATTTGATTTGATTGATCATCAATTGGATGAATTAGAACATTAAACGACTACCAAGGATTCGTGTTTATTAACCTTGATGAAACTGATTTATTTGCGGGATTTCGTTTATCGAAGCAAGGAGTAAACTAAGTGCTTAACTTTATAAAACATAAAATAATCCTTAATTTTAAGTGACTTTACTAATAATCTATTAAATCTACTAAACAAGAGGTAACCGTACGTTTAATCCCTTATACACTCTAAAGTCGATTTCTGTTACGAAATAAAGCGGAAATCTAGCAGTTTCAACCAAATCTTGTTACTACTGAATCTGAGGTTTCTTGCTACTGGATACCAAAATGTCCCTCTCATATAAAGATAAGTTTGCACTTCCATTTCCTTTAACTTTATCCATGCCAATAATAAAATAAAAATAGGTTATTTAAAGTAAAAAATTTAAACCACTCGCTTTCCAAACCAGACAAAAACACCACTTAGGGCAATTGATAACTGCCAATGAAGTTTGACGAGTAACATGTATTATTGAACTAATGTAACGTATGATTTGCTCCGTCATTCACTTAACCAGTAAGTTGTTACTCGAAGCTTAATTTTTTTCCGTTTGTGCTAATGACTACTGACATTGATTACTTGCCAATTAACATAAACCAGGAAACGCTTTGCCCATGCAAGATGGTGAACGAAGCCCTTATAGTAAGAAATCTATAGATCTTCGGGTAGCGTGACCACACGAGAAAAACCATTGTGTACAGAATTTTTTGGATGATGAAAAAAATTGAATCGCGATCTTTTATCTACTTTTCTTGTCACAAAAACTGACAGTATTTCACTTAATTAAATGGGGAAGGTAGGGCAAAGCTAATTGTAGATGGCGTGACCATAGCTAGGTCCCTGCATCCTACAATAAATTTGACATTTCGTTCATAATTTAATTTTATGTTAATTCATGTTTTTGATTTTATTTCACTATTTAGTTTTTCGGTGATTTCAGTATTATAAATCAAGTACTTGACATGGAAAGTGTCAGAATTTTAAACCTTGAATATTTCCTTATAATCACTTTCTTCAAAATGTTTCCGACATAAACTCGAACTCAAAAAAATCTCTACGAATAGCTTTAAACCACAATCTTCTAATTTTAGGAGCTTTCGGGAAATTGTGGACTCCAATTTCGGAGTATCTAGGAACACAAGAACGCGCCAATTTTCGCTAAAATAAAATAAAACCACATCACGCCTTGTATTATTAGATGATGTTGAGAACTACCTACGACAGTGCTTTTGACAGTTTGCTTCCCCATTATGACACCTATCACAAAATACTTGGTTTTATAATTTTAAGTAAAGACTTTCGTTGGTAGTGGTGAAGGCTAAAAACGTGCTTTTGTCAGTCTATGAATTTTTTCGATTTCTAGTGAATTTTATTGTGAAACTAGATCGAGACTTTTCCTAGTGTTTGTGTTAATGGGGAAGGCAACTGTCAAAATGGCGCTGTCGTAGCTAGTTCCCAACACAAGCTAAAAATACAAGGCGTGATGTGGTTTTATTTTATTTTAGCGAAAGTTGACTCGTTGTTGTGTTCCTAGATACTCCGAAATTGGAGTCCGAATTTCTCGTAAGCCCCTAAAATTAGAAGATTGTGCTTTAAAGCTATTCGTACAGATTTTTTTGAGTTCGAATTTATGTCGTGAACATTTTGAAGAAAGTGATTACGAGGAAATATTCAAGGTTTAAAATTCTGACACTTTCCATGTCAAGTACTTGATTTAAAATACTGAAATCACCGAAAATAACGAAATAGTGAAATAAAATCAAACTCATGAATGAACATAAAATGAAATGAATGAACGAAATGTCAGAATTTTTGTAGGCCGTAGGGACCTAGCTATGGTCACGCCATCTACAATTAGCTTTGCCCGACCTTCCCCATTGTGTAAGGTTAGTTTTTATTTGTTTTTGTCCCGTTTTTAACAAAATTCGCCGTCAAAATGAACTCCAAAAAGCCTCCTGATCCCGACCCCCCTGATAAACTTTTTGATCTTTCCCCTGCCTTGACCATCACTCTCCCCCATGACACCAGAATACTCACTCAAGACCCCAAAAATGATACCCAAACTATAAATCGAAAGAGAGTCGCTGTGACACCCACTACTCCTCCAATTATTCCACCAAAGATTTTAAAAATCACAATTGGCAGGCTTACTTATACAGCCAGAGATAATCCGCCGTATATTGTCCATGTTTCCCTTAAAGATGTTCAGACATCAGGCATTGTGCTACAACCGGTCAAGTTTGGTATGTTTTTGACGACAAATAACATCAATAACATACACCTCGATGGGGTCAAACGCATAGGTAGAAATAAAGTGTCGGTTGAATTTAAGACACATCAGGACGCAAACAGTTTTTTAATTAACAAATTATTAGTTCAACATAATTATACTGCCTCCATCCCACAATTCAATATTACAAGAATGGGTATTGTTAGGGATATCCCTATTGAATGGCCGGAAGAGGAAATCATAAAAAATATTAAGGTACCTGAAGGATGTGGTGCTGTTGTGAAGGCCAGGAGGATGTGCCGCAAGGTGACCTCTTCTGGTGTAGCTGAATGGAAGCCAACGCAGACAGTTGTAATTACTTTTGATGGACAAGTTTTGCCTAAACGGGTGTATTGTTTCTACTCAGCTCTTCCAGTTGAGAGGTACACATACCCAACAATCCAGTGCTACCTTTGTTGTCGCTTTGGCCATACCCGTACACTTTGTAGGTCGAAACCTCGTTGTTTCAAATGTGGTGAAGATCATCCAGGTGATGGATGTGAAATCACCCCCTTTTTTTTTTTTTTTTTTTGGGTTGGAAATCATCAAATGACTTCTCCCGCTCTGGGTGGAGCGGGAGGGCGTGTCAGACTTTTACTGACTAAAACCCACCCGTGTTCCTTCAGTTGCCTGTGCCAGGGCCACGGTTTTCTCTGTGGAATAACCCGCGACCCTGAGGCGTCGGCCCTATCGGACCCCGTCACTTTGTGCTGACATCTCTTTGAGGCGCACGTGGAACACAACGCGCGGTGGACCCGGGCCTGGTCCTTACCGGTGGCGAGCTACCCATTGCTCGCCGTCCGCAAGCCCGCGCCTACGGTGGCCGGGAATCTGCAGGCGACTCCCGACGCCCAGGGCGTTTCCTGCGGCGGCTAGTGGGGGCGTGAGGGCGCAATGCTCTCTCCCTCACCCGCTCCGCCTCCTCCTTCGCGAGCATTACTGCTTCGCAGAAGGAGGTGACGGCTTTCCATTCCCTCTCGCTCCGTACCATGGCCTGGACCAGGGCCGGACGCGAGAGATCGCCGCCGCCAATCGCCTCCGCGAGGACACTGCGGTGCTCCGCCCAAGCTGGGCATACCTCCACCGTGTGCTCCACCGTGTCCTCCGGGCGATCCACACAATGGTAACACCCGGGCGTTTCCTCCCGCCTTATGCGAAACAGGAACCTCCCGAAACAACCGTGTCCGGTGAGGACCTGTGTCAGGCGGAAGGTGAGGACGCCGTGGCGCCTCTCCAACCACTCCTCAAAGAGGGGACTTACCGCCGATAATGTGGCGTGCCCAGCACTGGGTTGCGACAATCGCACCCTCCATGTCGCCATGAGATCCCGCCGGAGCTCTGTCCGCTGTACCGTGATTTCTCGCGGCAGCAGAGTTACACCCCGGTGTTTTGCCTCCTCGCGCCACTCCCATACGTGCGCGAGGGCTTTTGCCTCCAGATCCCATGGCGGCAATCCGGCAAGGAGGCTCGCCGCCTCGCATGAGACCGTGCGGTATCCCCGGACCAGCCGGATGGCCATGACCTTTTGGGACGCGTTCAACCTGCGGGCCGGTCGGCGCCTCAAAGAACGCGCCCACACCGGTGCCCCGTAAAGGGCCATGGACCGCACGACTCCCGCGTAGAGCCTCCGGCAGGAGGCGTTTGGACCACCTAGATTGGGCAGGAGCCGCCTCAAGGCAGCCCCAGCCCGCTCCAGTCTGGGAGCCAAACGTCGGAAATGCTCCACGAAGTTCCACCGGCTGTCGAGGACGAGTCCCAGGTACTTCATCGTCGATTCGACGCAGATGTGAACCCCTCCCGCCGTTATCTGGGAACCCGACAGTGGCGCATTCCGAGGAACATGAAAACACATGGCCTCGGACTTGTGCAGGGCCACTTCGAGTCCCAACTGCCGGATCCTCTCGACGATTGTCGCAACCCCGAGTGTCGCTTGTTCGGCCGCCTCCTGGTGCGACCTCCCCTGTGCCAGGACCAGCGTGTCGTCAGCGTAGCACACCACGCTGAAGCCATTCGGGTGGTCGGCGCGCAGCACCCAGTCGTAACCGATATCCCACAGAAGCGGCCCCAGGACCGATCCCTGTGGGACACCGCACGACAGCTCTCGCCGGTTCCACTCTCCCCGGTGACCGGGGTAGATGACGGCCCTGTCCGTCAAATAGGCCTCGACCACGCGACAGAGGTAGGTCGGCATCCGGTGATACCGCAATGCCTCCCTGATGCAACTCCAGTGCAGGGTGTTGAAGGCATTGGCGATGTCTAGAGACACCGCCAAGACGACCCCACCCCGGGCAACAGCATCCCCCGTCGTGAGGGCTCGCACGCTCATGATGGCGTCCACCGTAGATTGCCCCCTGCGGAAATCAAACTGGCTCTCCGCCAAATCCGGCCCCACCCGCACCAGCCGCCCGACAAGGCGGTTTGCAATAACTCTTTCAAAGAGCTTGCCCACCTCGTCGAGCAGAACGATGGGCCGGTAAGCGGACGGAGAGTCCACAGGGCGCCCCAGCTTCTTAATGAGGACCAGTTTCCCCGTCTTCCAGAAGTGGGAACTGGCCCTCCTCCAAGCATGCGCTTAGTAGCCCCATAATTCGAGGCCCGAGAGCCTCCATGGCCAGAACCCAGGCTCTTCCAGGTAAGCCGTCGGGTCCTGGGGCGGTATTTTTGGCACTAAGCCTATGTACCGCCACTCTCAGCTCTACCCCGGTCACCTCCGAAGCATCGTCGTCGTCGTCGGCAGTGTGGTCCGCATCCGGCACCGCAGTAGGCGGAGTCATGGGCGGGGGAGTATGCTCCCCCCGCGAAGGGAACAAAGTGCTCACCACCTCCTCCATGAGCTGGGGCCGGAGACTCTGCGTCAGTGGGGGAGCCCATGGGCGGAGTTTATCCCGCACCATTTTGTAGGGGCGTCCCCACGGGTCCCTGTTCAGAGTCTCCAGCGAATCTTCGCGGGCCAGGGCCCTGGCCCGCAGGATCTCCGCTTGGAGGGCGGTCTTCGCCGCTCTGTACCCCTCGTACAGCTCCGCCTGAATGGCTTCCGTATTCGGAGGGCGAATACGTAGCCTGCGGTGCCTGGTGTACAGGTGTCGCGCAGCCACGCACGCCTTGCGCAAAGCCGTCAGCTCCGGCGACCACCAGCACACCTGGCGCCAAGCACGTCCGGGCTGGACCCGGGGCATTGCCACGTCACATATTTCGGACATGGCCTCCCGGAACCACTCCGCCTCGTCGTTGATGTCAGCAGGCCTGTCCGGTGGTGACACCCAGGCCTGCACGATCGAGGCTTCCAGGAGGAGCTCCCGGTCCAGCTGCTTCAGCGCCCACCGCGGACCACTCGGGGCCTGTCGGACCGGCGCGCTCGAGGTCTGGGCGGAGACGTCGAACCGGATGTACCGGTGGTCGGAATAGAACCACCCCCTCCATGACGCGCCAGTCAATGACGTGCGGCGACAGAGCGGTGCTGGCGAACGAAATGTCCACCACTGATTCACCCCGCATACGCACACACGTTGGGACAGAACCCCGGTTTAGGACGACCAGGCCTGTCTCCAGAGCCCAGTCCTCCACCATCCTGCCCCGCGTGTCCGTGAGCCGGGAACCCCAAGCCAAGTTCTTGGCATTGAAGTCCCCGAGGACGAGCACGGGGAGGGAACGAAACCCGACGACGACTAGGAGCTAGGGAGTTGTGGAACTCGGCGAGAGTTCGGTTCGGAGAGAAGTACACCCCTACCACGACTATCTCCCCGAACCGTGCTGCCACGCAACCCCGTCCCCTCTTGACGGCCTCGAGGGACAGGGTACCGGCGGCGGCCGACGAAATTAGGGCCACTGAGCCGCTCAGGTCCTCCACCCAGTCATCCCTGGGCGGGACAAAGTACGGCTAAGCGACCACGGCGATGTTAATCGACCACTGCGCCATGCTCTCGAGCAACAGATCCTGAGCAGAGGCGCAGTGGTTGATGTTCGCCTGGAGGAGGCGTAATGGGGCCATTACTGACACTCCATATCAGCCCCCTCCCGAGCCTCCTGTGGAGGCCCTGCCACTATGGTTGCGGCGGCGACGACGGTGGAGGCGGCAACGGCGGCGGCAGTAGCTGCGGATGCAGCCTTGACGGTGGTGGCAGTGGTCTTACCCCTGCCCCTGCCCCTGGCTTTGGCGGGTGGAGCGCAGACCTTACTCCCAACCCGGTGATCGGCCGGCTTGCCAGCTGCCGCACATATAAAGCAGTGCGGCGCGGCATTGCACGAGCCGGCCTTGTGACCGGGCTGACCACAGCGGAAGCAGTGACCGCTGCGGTCCACCTCCGAGGCGCATTGCACTCCCACGTGGTTGCCCACTTGGCAGCGGAAGCACCTGAGAGGTCTGGGTTCCAGCAGTTTGACCTGCGCGGAGACCCAGCCCACCAGGAGCCTTCGGCCCTCCCCGGCAATTTTTTGGGCCGCCGTTACGGGGCAGCTCACCGTAATGGATTGCATCCCCGTGAAGTCAGGACGAATGGTGCCTTTTTTTTTTTTTTGTTCCCGGGGTGGAAAATCCTCATTGATGTCCTCCGCCCTGGGGCGGGCGGAGGGGTCTGTCAGACTCTCACTGACTAAAAACCACCCCGGTGTTCCATCTCACACCTACGCCGGGGTCGCGGGAACACATTATTCTTCCACAACCCCAGCTGGTGCCGGCCCGCTTGCGCGGGCCCCGTCTCGGGCGGGGGGAGTGAGGTGTACTCCCCCCGCAACGTCTGTGAGCGGCGCACGCGGAACACTACGCGCGCCGCCTACTCGGGTCCTGATGTTGGGGAGCGACGGATGTCCCCAAATCCGTCGCCCCTGGACCCATTTAGGGGGGCCGGAAGAGGGCGTTGTCCGCCCTCCTCCGACGCCCGGTGCGTCTGCTGCGGGCCGGGTCGAGAGTCGAGATCTCTCTCTCCCTTTCCGCAGCCTCCTTCTGCGAGATGACCGTTTCGCAAAAGGAGACCACTGCGTCCCAGGACTCTGCGCCGCCGACCATCGCGTTCACGACGGCCGGCAGCGACAGGTCATTGCCTACTTCAGTTATGAGGGCACGGCGCGGCTCCTCCCAAGCGGCACACTCTGCCAGCGTGTGCCACGCCGTGTCCTCCCGGCAGTCGACGCAGTGGTGACACCGGGCGTCCGGCTCCCTGTTTATGCGACACAGGTACTTCCCGAAGCAACCATGCCCCGAGAGCACCTGCGTCGCCCGAAACGTCAGGGAGCCGTGCCTTCTCCCGAGCCAGCGGTCGAACACTGGCCGGATCGCCTCGATGGTGCTGAGGCCGGCGGTAGGGCGTGAAAGCCTCACCCGCCATTCCGCCACCAGGACCTCGCGGAGCTGCAACCGATGCTGCTCGATATGTTGCTGCATCGGTCGCTCGCCCCGCTCCCGCGCTGCCTCGCGCCACCGGTACAGTGACGCGAGCACCTTCGCCTCCAGGTCCCAGGGCGGTGATCCGGCCAGTGCACAACCCGCCTCGAAGGAGATCGTGCGATACCCCCGAATGACTCTGACGGCCATCGCCCGTTGCGGCTTGCGCAGGACAGCTATGCTGCCGGCCGTCAGGTCAGACGCCCAGATCGGCGCTCCGTAGAGCGCTATGGATCGCACGATCCCCATATAGAGCCGCCTACAGGCGGCGCTCGGGCCCCCCAGATTGGGAAGCAGCGCTCACTTTCATTACGCGCTCCGGGCTCTTACATGAGCCCTCCGCGCCAGATGCCGCGTCAGACTCTGACCGCGCATCACTCGACGAGCCTCCTCGGCTCGGAAGACATTTGTTGCCCCCCCCAGAATACGAATGGGGGCTTGACGTTCCCGAAGGGAACGTGGCGGATTCTCCGGCTGCTGCGCAGCCGGTACCGCCCTGGGGTAGTTTTTCTACATCTGTCTTTTTCATTTTTAAGTTTTCCTTTGAAGGGTGTGGTCCCTATTTCCCCTGATAACCCTCCCCAGCGCTAGTGACCGGATTCCCTCCGGCCATTCATCCCCTCGGCACGCTCGACCTTGGGATTGAGGTAATTTTTTAAAGAGGTTGTCTTCCTTTCCCCTCCCCACTCGACGCCCACAAAACTCACCCTCTGCAAACAGAGGGGGTGTGGACGGAGATGGCCACCAGACCTGTCCCGAAGACGGACTGGCCGCCCCAACCCTAGCCCGGTTCCCTTCATCGACCATTATAAATGATCGATGATTGGAACCATGACCCTTCCCCGTTTGTTGAAGATTGGCCGCCAACCCCAACTGTCCACCAAAAGCAGGTGGACAGTTGGAGCTGACGTTGCCCAGGGTGCGCCGCGTGGAGGCTCTTCAACATGCGACCCCGTGAAATCACCCCTGAGTTAGGATTCTGTGTATCGTGTTCTGGGAATCATTTTGCAATATGTATAACAGTGCTTGTCCTGAATTGGGTCGGCAGAAGAGCATAAAAGCTCTGATGGCGGAAAAATCTATTTCATATGTGGAAGCAAGTCGGGTTTTCCCCCCTGTTTCCAGATCATATGCCGATGTTTCAAAATCATCCCCTAGTAACAAGGCTACAATAAACAAATACCAATCCCAGTCCTCAAGCCCAATCCTTACTACGCAAAGAACGTACCGTAAAACAGTCTTCCTTAACCCTAAACCCCGTACCCCCCTTTCTCCTGGCTATAATAAGCAAGCTCATCAAGACCTTACCCATAACTATTCATTTTCCCCCTCCAAAAATGGCTGCGCTTTCCCATCGGAAGCCGCCGAACCAATGCTCTATAGAAAGGAGGACAGTTCGAAGAACATACTGGAATTAATCACAAACATGTTAATGACTGTTCTGACAAATAATACTCAATCAATACCTGACCACGTTGCTTTAAAATTGACATCAATATTAAATTACATACATAATGTTCCATCCCCTGACATTCCTTCAATGGAACGTGAGGAGTATTACTCCTAGGAAACATGACCTTTCATTTTTAATTAATAAGTATACACCATCGGTCTGCGGCATTGCGGAGACGTGGCTTTTACCTGAAAGTAATTTCAGGATGCCGCGTTTCGGCACTGTTCGCAATGACAGATCTGATGGATATGGGGGATGTGCTTTGCTCATCAATAGCAAAGTATCATTTTCCCCAATTCCTCTACCCTCTGTTGGCGATAGCATAAATGTTGTTGCTGTTAAGGCTGAGGATATAAATGTTTTTTCTTTTTATATTGCGCACCCACAACTTGAATATCTTTCGGTGATTAAGAATTTGTTATGCAGTGTTAACGGTCCAATACTTGTTATGGGTGATTTTAATTGTCACCATTATCGTTGGGGATCAGATACTTGTGATAACTTTGGCATTGGCTTGCTGGAAATATTGGATGATCTGGATCTCTGCGTCATCAACGATGGCAGTGCCACCCGCAGGTCTGCACCAGGGTAGAGTAATAGTTGTGTTGATTTGACATTCTGTTCATCCAATATATCTAGCCTCCTCATTTGGCGTCGCTTGGATAAGACTTATGGAAGTGACCACTACCCCATCATGATTGAATTCCCTTCTAAAAATGTTACCACTAAAGTCTCCCCTCCCCTTTTAAAATACCGGCTATCCTCAGGGGATTGGAATTTATATTCAAAAATTTTAGATTTAAGAATATCATCCCTTCCAAAAGTCAATGAGATAAATGCCCAGGAATGTTTTTTGTCCTTTTCATCCACCATTACTTCTACAGCAGATGACTGTTTCCCTTCCAAAAAACCCCAATCTGAAAAAATTCCTTCTCCGCCATGGTGGGATAGGGAATGCACTGACATGGTCAGGGCCAGGAATGAGGCTGAAGAGACTGTTAACTGTGATATGAACCTGGATAACCTCATCGCCTTCAAGCGAATATTAGCCAAGTCCAGGAAAGTACTTAAAAAGAAGAAACGAGAAGGTTGGTCAAAGTATTGCAGTTCTCTGAGTCCATCCACTCCGATTTCGGTAGTATGGCAGAAAGTCAAGCGTTTTAGGAGTAGTTTAGCACCTACCTCTTCGAACAACTTATCAGAAGAACTGGGATACCAGTTTTTCTCAAAAATCGCTCCAGCTTATGTTCCAAGTGTAGAGGACAGTTGTGTTGGCATCGATGATATAGACAACACAAATGATCCAATGAACATGCCATTCAGCTTGGAAGAGTTAAAAACTGTGCTATCCCGGGTCAAGGACTCCACACCAGGGGTTGATGGATTCCCTTACTCTTTTATTGTCAAAGCTGGTCCAAAAACCCACCAATACTACCTGGACTTGGCTAATTATTGCTTCACTTCTGGATATATTCCCACAGACTGGAAGGTGCAAGTAGTCATTCCGATATTGAAACCTGGCAAAGATCCTAACGATCATTGCTCATATAGACCTATCGCTCTATCGTCCGTACTAATTAAACTCTTAGAACATCTAATCAAAAACCGTTTAGAGTGGTTGGTGGAGGGCAGGAGACTGCTTCCGACGACTCAGTTCGGCTTCAGGAAAGGTCTGGGCACTGCTGATAGTGTAGGTATCCTCACATCAGCGGTCCGGCTGGCCTGTAGGGTGACGTTTGACGTTTGCATCGGTGTAGCTGTCTGTTTTTTTGTTTAAATTAGAAATAATATAAAACACAAGTCTTAGTGTAAACATTTAATTTAATCATAAACTTAGTGCAACATAGAGTGACATATACTGGAGTGAACATTAACTGGTGCGCATAACGGACGTAAATCATTGAGACAATAACACAGTGACTTGGCGTAATTACCTGCTTACCCTCTAATTTAAGACAAGTGATTGCAGCATTAAGGTATTAGCAGTGCCATCTATCTCTCTCGTGGCTATCGATCTAACGACTCGTATCGTGAATCATCTCTGGCGCCATCTAGCGTGAGATCCTGGAATTACTCAAGTTACGAGCTTGCCTACGTTAACATCATGCCAGGTGTCAAATGTGGAGGTTGCGGTCGTTTCATCTCGATAGTAGAGGGCGCTAAATGTGGTAAATGTCAGACTCAATACCACCGAGTGTGTGTAGGCATTACTACAAAAGCAGTTATTTCTGCTAGTTGGCGTTGCCCTGAGTGTAAGAAGGACCTCGTTAGGGATAACAGGGCTGAAACTCCAGTCAGAGGCCCTGCGGAAAGTTCTCAAGCTGTGACGCCCGTTGAGCAAGCCTGCATGGAAACCAGTACGCCTAATACCTCGGACATTTGTTCCAAAACTGCACCTACGCAGACTGCGTGCCCTTCTAGTGTTGCCACTCCCCCGCCGTACAATGCCTCCTTAGTTGATGTCACGGCCCGGGAAATATCGCTGATCGCCGGCTCCGACATGAAATTAATCATGGAGGAACTGAGGGCGGTGCGTGTGGAGATCCAGGACTTTCGCAAGGATATGGAGTTAGAGATGATGGAGCTCAAAACATCCATGAACACCTGCAATACGCGCATTGACGGCCTAGAGGCCAGGGTGGACGCCTGGGAGCGGCGGGCTTCCTCTAGTCAGGCGAATACAGGGGCAGTGGACAAGGCCGTAGAAGAATTAAGGCGCGAGCTTAACGACAGGGATCAGGATCTCTTGGCGAATGATATTGAGATATCGAATATACCTGAGACCAAGGTTGATAACCCGATCCACATCATCAAGGTCATAAGCGTAAAGCTAGGGGTCAATATTGAGGAACGCGACATTGTTAGCGCGGAACGCGTAGGCGGGAGGCAGCTCAACGCGACGAGCTCTGCAGGTGCGACAGAAACTCGCCCGCGCGCCATTGTTGTGCGCCTGGCGCGTCGTGATCTACGCGATGATCTGCTGGCAAGCGCGCGGGTGCGCCGTGGTGCGACGACAGCCGACCTTGACATGTCCGGCATGCCCCAGCGATTCTTCCTCAATGAACGCCTCACAAAAATAAACCGCCAGTTATTTCGAAAGGCACGGGACGCCGCTGGTCTCTTCGACTGGAAATTTGTGTGGACCAAGCGCGGCCGCATTCTTGCCAGGAGGAAGCCAGGCGACCCCACACAAAGAATCCGCACCGATGAAGACATCTCTCGGATATTTGGATCTGTCAATGAAACAGCCTGATTATTTTCTAATTTTATTATTCTTTAAGGTATTTTATGTTAAGTTCAAATTATTTTTTTCTAGTTGGGAGGATATGCGTCGCAACTGTTTCTGTCGGGTGCTTAGTCACAATACGGCAGATGTGCATAGTAAGTCGCCATTCAAGTTTTTATATATGTTTATATTATGTATCAATACACATAACACACTACTTACAACATACCCAAATTATATCCAATTAATATATACAATTAATTTATACTCAATGGTTCTAATCTACCCTAATCACAACTACAATACATTATCACTCTATCATTTTAGTTCCTCTCAGCCCACTGTTTATTGTTTACTCATCAGATACACAAGACATACATACAATCCACAGATGACAAATGCAAATGACTCCTAGTAAATTTATTAAGTTTGGTCTACTGAATGCAGGCTCTCTCGGGACTAATCAGGATGAATTTTTGATAGCCATGGGCAATCATGCTGTGGATATTATGGCTATCAACGAAACTTGGTTACGTAAGGGTGAGGAGGCCCGAGCGCCTAGTGTACCTGGGTACAAGCTTAAGCACATACCGCGACCTATGTCTGTACGAGGCGGGCGCGGCGGAGGTGTAGCATTCTACGTAAAAAATGGGGTTACTGCGCGGGTTAGAGCTCATCCTGATCATCCCAATGTTGAACAGCTTTGGTTAACCCTTAATGTAAACAAGAAAAAGTTACTGATTGGCACTGCATATCGTCCACCCAGTAACCTAATTGCGTAATACTCAATCAATCGGAATCTGAATCGTTTTGAAACAGATTGCTAATCCATTGCTTCATAAGTTCGATAAAAAATCTGCTCAACAATGTAAATAACGCAATGAATGTTGTTGAACTGTCAAAATACAACAGATTAGTCGTAATCGTTTACGAAAATGTGTTACGCAATTAGGCTGCTGGTTGGACTTAGACCTCTTTCTCGAGGGTTTGACTACTAGTATTGGTGGTTTGGCCCCCTACGATAATGTAATATTGTTAGGTGACTTTAATGTTAATATGCTAGATGTCAATAGCCCAAAGACTAAACAACTTCTGGAGTTTTTTAGCTACTTAAACTTAAGTCAATTAGTCCAAACACCCACTCACTTTGTAGGTGATAGTAGTTCGCTTATTGACATTATCTGTACTGATGCTTCAATCCGTAATGTAGTGGTGAATCATATTAGTGAACTTGGCCATCACTCGTTTATCACATGCGAGACGATATTTAAGAAGGATAAGGCTAAACCTAGATTGGTCGTTTTTCGTCCGCTTACAGATATATTAGAGGATTATTTTAGTATTGATTTAAAAAATATACCCTGGTCGATTATTGGAGACATGGGAGATATTAATTCAATGGTGCAAACATTTAACTCCTTTTTGATCCAGTTGTTTGATCTCCACGCTCCTCTTAAAAGTAAGATATTTAAAACCCGCCCTACTCCATGGATTACTGAGAATATCAAACTGATGTCGGCTTTGAGAGATGAAGCTAGGAGCAGATTTCGTAAATCTAAATTGCCGGGTCATAAGGAATATTATCTGGATCTGAAGCACCAGTCAGTCGCGGCACTAGTTAGAGAGAAAACGGCATACTTCGGCAAAAGCATAAATGACCAAATTAAGGACCCGAAGCGGTTGTGGCGCAATTTAAAATCGGATGTGCTTCCTGACCATAAGCAAAGATTGCTGCCAAGTCACTTCAACAACCCGGATAATATCAATGCAGCATTCTTGGACGTGCCAGGTAATTCTGGTCATAATAGGACACAATTGTCCTACTTTGGGTCTCACAGGTATGGCCCAGCCACATTCACACTCACAAAAACCAATCCTGAATCTGTCCTCAAGATAATCAAGAGCCTAGGGTCCAATGCACAGGGTGTCGACGGTATAAGTCTCGATATGATATCTCTCACATTGCCAACTACCCTGCAAGCTATTACAGATATCATTAACCAGTCCATAGCCACGCGTACGTTCCCCGAACTCTGGCGGTGCGCTATTGTTCGCCCTATCCCTAAAAACAATAACCCGGTTAATATGAAGGATTTGAGACCAATCAGTATACTACCTTGCCTGTCTAAGATCTTGGAACGTGTGGTATACTCGCAGGTAATCCAATACCTAGAAACTTCCAACATTCTTCCTGACCTGCAGTCGGGTTTCAGAAAGGGTAGAGGGACTGCAACTGCTCTGGCTGATGTTGTGGGTAGTATCCTTGAAGCACGTGACCGGGGTGAGGGAACAATTCTGGCTTTGCTAGACTTTTCCCGGGCTTTTGACGCAATTAATACCACTCTACTGCTGTCAAAGTTAACTTTTTATGGCTTTGACAATGATGCGGTGGAGTGGTTTAAAAGCTACCTAACTGACAGGTCTCAATATGTGGAGATGCATAAGGAGGATGGGTCAACAGTGTCATCCTCCCTCCTCCAAGTGTCAAGGGGCGTCCCTCAGGGGTCGATTCTGGGGCCTTTGCTTTACATTCTGTACAGTGCAGATATCATAAAATCATTTGTCAACTGCAAATATCATATGTATGCCGATGATATTCAATTGTACATATCCTTCAAAGCGGATGAAACATCTTTGGCAGTGCAGAAATTAAATGAGGACTTGCATAGAGTGGTTGTATGGTCAGAGGAGAACTCTTTGGTTCTGAACCCCCTCAAATCAAAGTTTATGGTGTTGGGTTCTAAGAAGCAAGTTAGTGCAATACTTTCTGCCAACCCAGAGGTGATTATCATGGGAGAGAAAATTGAGAGAGTGGAGCAGGCATGCAATTTGGGTCTAATTATGGATCCAGAGCTGCGTTTTGAGGCCCATGTGACTCATGTTCTTCGAAATTGTTTTTATAGGCTAAAGGTCTTATATGGAATAAGGAAATACCTAAGCATACCAGTAAGGAAACAACTTGTTGACAGCCTCATCCTATCCAAGTTAAATTACTGTGACACAGTCTACGGTCCATGCCTGCTTTCAAGAACTGAGCGTGTAATCCAACGTATCCAGAATGCCTGTGTTCGTTTTTGTGTTAATGTCCCGCGAAGAAGTCATGTTACTCCATACATTAACGAACTAAAATTATTAAAGATGGTTGCCAGGAGGAAGCTTCATTTAGCAAACTTGTTGTTTGGTATCATTACAACTCAAAAACCACATTATCTCTATGAAAAGCTAACTTGGAAACAAAATCATCTAAAGTACAGTCTTCGCTCCATGGTAAGCCCACTGTCGGTGCCAATGCACAGAACTACTGCATTCAGGGGTTCTTTCAAGTTTGCAGCCACACGCTGTTGGAATGATCTCCCACCACCAATGCGATGCCTGAAAACAATACAAGCCTTTAAACTCCAACTCAAAAAGATACTCATACATGAACAAATTTCCCTTCAACTTTAACCATGTACTTTGGTATGGGTCACTGTACCTCCGGGGTCATGGCTTGCAAAATTTGGTTGGGGATCTCCTAGTGCGTGTGATGCTTGGCATTCACTCTTCTGTCTGTGGGGCTGTATTATTATATGTTTTACACCACAGCTCTCAACCCTTACACTTAGGAATGCCTCCTTGTTTCTGTAAATTGCGGAAAATACCTAATTATTCAACTGTCACACTACGGCTTGTCAAGTTAGTTCCTTGAACATATAATTTATAATATTTCCTGCTTTATTTATCAATAATGCAAACAATTTTATTTCATTTATTTTAATGGTTTATTCTTTATAATCATGATGTTACATAGATAATTTTTCGTACTTACCATTTCGTCTTAAAATACCTGTTTCTCCGTTGTCACCGAGTTTGTCTTCTGAATTTCTTTAAGTAACACACATTTCACAAACACTATTTTACAATAACCATACCAACATAGTCACCAAACACATTGTTTTGTTTTGAAATTCCATATTAAAATTGAATACGTAATACGCCATCTAATTATTACGTAATTACTACCTGTTCTATCAATAACAATAACAGTATGTCAAAACGTCAAACCTATTTTAAATGACAGCTGCGCGACAGATTATCAAAGGCTAACGGCGCGTGAGCTTTCAATGCCCGGAATGTTACCATTTTTATAAATATTGTTTATTTTATTTTGTTGAACACTTATCCAGTTATTATGTGTATGTTTTTTATTTTTTATTTTCATCTTAGCGTTTGCTACACTGGTCGACGTCATTCAACGCCGGCTGTCGCTGAAAACCAGCGCTGGGGCTCTGTCTCGCATAGGGTCGTAGCATTAAGCTGAGCGATGGCCGTTTTGCGTGGATGTGACGCATATTTTCCCCCGATTTGTTCTCTTTGGTGTTTTTGTTCGATCACTGCGTCATGTTTACCGTAAATAAACGTTATTTTCTTTCTTTCTTTTTCTTTCTAGGCCTTAAAACAAAATCAACTTCACAGTAAAATTTATAGTAAAATCGTAGTAGAAATTAAGAGTTTGTAATTTGAGTGTTCCCAAAACGGCTTGGACATCGAGATAGCCTGGATCCCCGGTCACTCGGGTATTGTTGGCAATGAGTGCGCCGATTCGTTAGCAAAGTATGCAACATCGAATCCGGCTGATCGAAAGCACTACGTAGCTCACAACTACGATTTGCGAAATGGTGCCAAACTCAAATTGTTCGACTCATGGACAAAAACGTGGAATGAGACCTCAAAAGCCAAGGGTGCCTACTACGCAGCTATACAGCCTAACATCCAGCGGAAACCTTGGTATTTTAAATATCCAAAGTTGTCAAAAAGAACTGTATCGACGCTTTGCAGGCTAAGACTCGGACATTGTTGTAGCCCGGTGTTTCTGAATAAGATCCATGTTAGGGACAGTTCCCTGAGTGAATGCGGTCTTCAGGAGGGTACTTTGGACCATATATTATTCTCCTGCACTTTGAACACCAAATCCTTCGATCTCTATCGAAAAATTTCCAAATGTAATATTCCTCTGCCTACTAACTTCCGTTCTCTTCTATCCCACTTCTCTCCCAAAATTATTAACATTTTAACAAAGTTTTTAAACGAAAATGATATAAAATTGTAATGGTGGCGTAATAATTATGTAAATATATACATACTGTATGTTTTTTGTGCTGTTTATCACCATGCATATAAGATAATAATTTAGAACAATATTTATGTAATACTAACCCCTGTCCTCGTCTTTTCAGCGACTAACATCGGTACTTCGGTAGTTCTACCACAAAGTACATAGTCGACGGCTTGTCTTTATCTTTATACTGCCGTCTCAACGTGACGCTGGCAGAATAGTCGACACCGGCTCAATTGCCATTAAAGGAAGAAAAAAATTTTTTTTAAGTAAAATATATTATGCTTGTTCAGCTACATTTTAGTAGGCTACCACACATGACCAGGCACGCACTGAGAGATGGAAATAGTATAACTTTGTCCTTTTCGGTTATGTGTACTAACTCAATATCTCTTGTGGGAAAAAAATGGAGCTACCCGCAGATTATACTTTTCTTTGTCTATGATGGATTTGCTCTTAAAAACCGTAGAAAGAGTGTGGACATAGACTAATATTTAAAAAATGAAGTGTGGACGTGAGACTCGGACCAATTATCCAATCAATCTCCAGCGATTGCTGTGTGTGTGCCTAGCATTAAGGGAACTGAACAACAGAGCCTGTGGAACAACTCGTGTGAGTGAAATCCGCTGGCGTCTAACTAAAGTTTCTGCGTGTGCATCTAGCATAAAAAGGAGCAGAGGGGCAATTCTCATAATGTATTTAAAAATACGTGAATTGATATTGAGATTTTCCGCCCGATCATGACATATGCCAGTGCAGTCTTTGCACACGCCAAGCCCGTTCGCTTCAATAGAATGCAGACCCTCCAGAACAAGTTCCTCCGTAGGATAACAGGCTCCCCCTGGTACGTTCGCAACGAGATCCTTCACGTTGACCTAAAGATTCCCACTATCCGCCAGTTCATGAAACGTATTTCAAAGCGTTTCTTCGAGACCGCCGCGAATCACCGCAACCCTCTGGTTGTGAAAGCCGCTAGTTATATACCCTCCTCCATTAGTCAGGTCCGCCGTCCCAAGCATGTCCTCACCGATCCCGATGACCACATAACTCTCATTCAGGAGAGCAGTAGGGCCACCAGTACAGTGCACAAACACAGACCGACATTCCGACCTCGCCGCCGAGGTTCCTCGCGAAGATCCCGACGTAATTGTCCCCCCCGACCCTTGCTCGACGAAGTGCCAGCCCGCGCCGTAGCTGAGCCTGTAGCTTTAAATTCCCCGATTAATAATAATCAACTAAACTTGATCCAGCCTGTCCCATCTTGCTGTCCTCCCGTCAGCGACGCCCTAAGCCGAGGTCCGTACCCCACAGGGGGTGCCCTTAGCGAGCGTTCGCTTAATAATATAAGTAGTTTTACGCCCCTGGCTGGAGGCTTTGAGTCCGCTTAAGGCAGCCACAGGATAGTCCGGTTAAGTAGTCACGACCTCTCAAGGTCAACTACGAGATGCCATACACAAAAAAAAAAAATATTGAGATTAGAATAATCTCAGTCTCAAATAGTCTCAATCCATCAAAAATACCTTTACTTTTCATGTATTTTTGACATTTATTGTCACCGAGGTGAGACAGCGACTAGAATTTGATCGTTTTAATTACGAGTATTCCAGCCTTCAGTGTTTTTGGACCAAATAAATGAATCTGTGCAATCCACGGAATTAGTGTGTACTATACTGGTTTATCCTTTTCTATTATATAATCAGTGTTTCACTCCACAGAATGTAATTAAATACCCGTTTAATTCACCCTCATCGGCTCTCGGCTCACCTTAACTCATCTCATTGTTGCCTCGATCGGGCAATAGCGTAAACCGACACACGATAAAAGCAAGGCTTATAGACCTCAGATTGCTGTTTATTAGGTTAGGCGCTAACTATTGGCATAAAGTAGTTTTACGGTGCTACTTCGTCCTCGAAAAAACCATTATCATCTATTTTTGTCAAAATATATCTAGCCAAAGCAATCGTTCAAATCATTAACTTCAATTCATGATAAGCGCGATAAATAAAGTTGCATTTGCGTTGCGTTTCTAAAAATTGTTTAGGTTTGATCCGCTGCTTCAATGATAAATCGACTAAACTAATGCTTTTTTGTCAACTCACTATTTGGCACGCTATCGCTATCCCCGTTCGTTCATCTTCGACAAGCTGAAATTCGTTGCCTACGTTAGCGGATTTTACTACTTTTAGTTCTAATTTTTTATGTAAATGTTTTAAAACTTAGTCGGTTCTAATTCATTCTTTCTCTGAAAAGATTATTGAAGCTACTAAGTGCACAAAAAACCATAATTATGGCTTCGAGTGAAGGGCGAAGTGCTCAGTCAAACTTGCATCAGCAAGACCTAACCAAATTGGTGAGTTAAAATGTTCCAATTATGAGTTCTAGAGAAAATATTTTGGTCAATTACCGTTAAAATCTGGGATAAGTTTTTGAGTTTTGTTTCGGTAATCATTCAAATTCACATAACCTTCGTGTTTTTTTTTTACACATGTACAAAAGGTTGATACTTGTATTAGGTACCTATTGCAGTACCTACATTTAGCCAGTTATACATCCCCTCGGCTGTATTATGATGTTAACCCGACTGCTTTATAGGAGGGTGATTTTTTATTGGTTCAATCCACTGAAATGTTTGAATTCAATATGACAGAATGGTCAGAGTCAATATTTATTCATTAAGATATTGTTTTCTTATTTCAGGATGTTACCAAATTGTCAGCCTTATCACCTGAAGTCATTTCAAGGCAGGCCACAATAAACATTGGCACCATTGGCCATGTAGCTCATGGCAAGTCAACCGTAGTAAAGGCTATTTCAGGAGTGCAGACTGTAAGATTCAAGAATGAATTGGAGAGGAATATTACCATCAAGTTAGGTATGTATATCCCTATCATTTGTTTTTCAGCCTATAAGTAAAATTGTCTCCCTGTTTTTTAAATCCACTCATTATGGGAAATCAGAAGCCCCAGCATGAGAATCTGACATCTACCAACCTGTACAGGGTGTGTGTGGTAAATAAATTACTGCCCAGTCCTCGCAGAGTGGTGTTCTATGTCCCAGTGTTGGGAATGTTATTCTGATTATGTTGCCATGTAAAATACTATAAGGTGCATCTAGTTAGACGAAGCCAATCTCAACATAGTTGGGAAATAATAAAGATTCAAAGTCACTAATGCTATTTTGGGTCAACCATTTGAGTTTTTCTTATATTCTATCTGAACATCTTAAATCAATGATTATATGTATATGTAGTGAATTACATTTTAAATCATGATTAAATGGTATTGTTTGGTTTATCAAACTAAGATTACCATAAAAAGCAAAATCTGTTAAAAATTAACAATTTTACATTATGGTACAGTTCATACAGTAGTAGACACAGATGCAATATTTTAGAAAGACTCTTTAATCATTTGTTCAGATGCTTTGCAATATACCATGTGAAATGTATTGTGAACCCAAAGTAATAATGTAATTTTTTTTGATCTTGTAAGATTGATGTAAATTAATCTAAACACATGGTATGTTGCAGAGCGCCTGTCCAACTCAGTCATTAAAATGTATCGTGAAAGAGCTGATGAGAGGCACGAAAATGAGTTCTTTGAAAAGATGAAGAGGTCTAAAAAGAGGAACTTGTGTGTTGATTCTGAAGACGAATTAAATATGCCAGCACTAAAGAAACAAAAGAAAAGTAGACAAGGTTCAGAAGAATACATCATTGAAAGAATTCTTGACTTCAAACTTGAATCTGGCAAGGAGTACTTCTACATAAAATGGAAAGGATGGCCAGACAGTGAAAACACGTGGGAACCAATTGAACATCTTGATAACTGTCCTAATATACTCAAACAGTTCCTTGTGGATGAAGAATTTAAATATTGCAATCAAATGGAAAAGTTAAAGGAAGAAATTTCATTTGGTAACCTGCTTAGTGAAGAAAACCTTTTAAAAAGGTTTGATGAAATAGAAGACAATGATATTGCAAAATTAAAAGAAAGCTTAACATTGAAATTGCTTGCAATGATCATTTTACCTGAAGAGAATGAAGCCTCAGCCACAGGACTTGTGCAAGAAACAAGAGATATTTTGCAACTCTATGTTGTAACCAGAAAACGATGTCAGCAGTTAATCAAGTTAAGAAAATGGGAGGAACATTTAAATCAGGTGGATAAATGCAAAAAGCTTATTGTCGAGAATAATTTTGACTTTGCTGGTCCACCAGAAAATTTTACCTATATTAATCAATGCATACCTGGCAGTGGTGTCACAATCCCTGATGATCCACCCATTGGATGTGAGTGTACAGCTTGCAACTGTCGCTCAAAAGCATGTTGTGGCATGCAAGCTGGTTTATTTGCTTATACTGCAAATAAAAGACTTCGTGTTGCGTCAGGTACCCCAATTTACGAATGTAACAAAGCCTGCAAATGCTCATCAGAATGCAGTAATCGGGTAGTTCAAGGTGGCAGAAATATTAAATTGAGTATTTTTCGAACTGCCAATGGATGTGGATGGGGAGTAAAAACAGAACAAAAGATTAGGCAAGGACAATTTCTTTGTCAATATGTTGGAGAAGTTATTACATTTGAAGAAGCTGAAAAACGAGGAAGAGAATATGATGCTAATGGTCTCACATACTTATTTGATTTGGATTTTAACTCTGTTGAAAACCCATATGTAGTGGATGCAGCAAATTTAGGAAATGTCTCACATTTTATTAATCATTCCTGTGATCCTAATCTTGGTGTGTGGGCAGTGTGGGCTGATTGCCTTGATCCCAACCTGCCTATGTTAGCTTTGTTTGCCACACGTGATATTGAATTTGGTGAAGAACTCTGTTTTGATTATTTACAAAAAGCTTCAGACAGTGAGGATGTTGAGACAAACAGTTCTAGTATAATTAAAGAAAGTTCCTGTGATACTGATATACCAAGTGGGTCTGAAGCTACTTTAGGTATCACACCAGTATCACCTGTCAAGTCTAGATTTGAAATTCAGCAACAAAATAGGGCTATGCTTAGAAATCTTACAGAATGCAAATGTGGTGCTTTAAAATGTCGCAAATATTTGTTTTAAATACCGCATTTTCCTCTCAATAAAAAAACAAAATGAATATAATTTGAGTTTAAAAGACTCCCCATTTTTTTATTATTTGATCAGTTTATTATCGGGCAGATATACATTCTGCCCAATATATGATCTATTTTTCAGCATGTTATAGGAATCTCATTAAACTGTATAGAATTTTTATCATACTTTGATGCATGATAAAATTGATAAACCAACTCTTACCTCACATTTTTTGTTTCTATGAAATAACTAATTATAATTATGGGTAAGGATATGGAAATACCATATATGTCCGAAATAATATTTTAATAAATATTTTTGCTACATATCATTATACTTTATTTTTCAAAGTATGTAGTACAATTTACAATTTTTTGACATATTTTGAACTGATGCAAATATTTTAATGATATTTCATAGAAATGTGTCAAATTTTTAGACTCAATTTATTATTGATATAATAAATGTGTTGGTTTCAATGACTCCCTTGTACAACATGTAGTGTAATTGATGTAATACAAAGGAAAAAGCTTTCCTACACTACCTTTTTTCCCCAAGTTATTTCTATTTTAAAATCAATGAGCATTTTCAAACAAAGGCTGGTCCACACCAAATGCATCTGGTGGCACACATGCATTTTGTTTGCAAAGTTGCATGTTAAATATACAAATTAATTATACAACATGTTGTAAAAGATAATATTTTCCATAAAATGTGGAACACTTATTACAATCTTTAAATACTTTAAATTCTGTGTCAATAACTATTGTAATTAGTTCTAACCGTTCCTAGGGTCCATGCACGAAAAAAACCCTCCTAGGTCAAATTAGTAACGAATTGTGAGAAAGCTTGAATTAATTGAAATGTAAGTCTGTGAAAGTGAAGAGACTATTTTAGTGCCGTTTTCGTGGCGCAAAACTATTCGATGAAGGAAAAACTAAACTGTGACAGTCAGTTACGGTTCAGTTTTTCGCCTTTTATTTACTTAATAAAGATATTAAATTTTTTATGTGTGGCAAAAGAAGTAAGAAAGTAGAATAAATGCTGTGGAAATGCGTTCCTTGCGAAGCATGTGTGGTGTGAGTATGAATGATAGGCTGAGGAATAATGCAATATGGCAATGGTGCGGTTTAAAAGAAATAGTGACTAAAATTTAAGAGTATGCTTAAATGTTTTGAACATGTTGAATGGAAGGCGACTAACATAAAGGACACAAGGCAGATGTGAATGGAAACGCCCTAGGAGGACATAATTATTGTGACCTAATTGGTGATGTTCATCAGAAAGGTCAGGGGCGTAGAACTCGCAACCGGCGTGCGTGTATGACCAGATGAATGAATGTAAACGAGGCAAAAGGAGTATAGCAGGTGGCGTTCTGTTGTTTCTGCCTACCCCCATAGGAAGAAGGCGTGAGTTTCATAATTTTATTTCAAAGATAAATGAAGACTATGGTTTGATTTTAAAATTTCTGAAAAGGAAGAAATACATTCTTGCCTGGGTAAAAAAAAGGCTTTTTAACATTATTTTTCTGCTTAATGTATCTAAATTGAAAAAGAGGTCAAACCTTGTACCTAGATTATTATGTTGATGATACTCACTATAAAATAATAAGTAGTTTCTTGTAAAACGATGATCAAACGTAAGTTTTGGTAAAACTTGTTGCAAATATTAGTGAGTATAAGTTATTTGAAAAATCCTTTTAAGACACCTGCAAAGCTAAGAACTCGAATTTTCAAATCACAATTAATTTAAATTATTTTTCCCTTTCTCACAAACCGTAAACCATAATAATCAAAAAAAGTCGGTTTCGTGCACGGTCCCATAAATAAATGTATGCACATTCACGCGAGCTTAATGACTATGCAATGCCTAGTTCTTGTCGCTAATGCTGAATCAGCGCTTAGTATTTGTGAAATAACTACCCTGTTGGTCTCGTAGTCGCAAGCGCGACTGCTGAGCTGGTCTTGGGTTCGATTCACCGATCAGGCAGTGTTATTGGGTTTTTTCATTAGGATTTTTGTATGATACCCCCGTTCCTCAAAGTACGTTAAGCAGTTGGACCTGCGCCTTATCTCTCCGATCGTGTCGGATTGCCGTCCCATCGGACTATTAGAGTGAGGGATGAGAGAGTGTACCTGTGTCGCGCACACACTTGTGCACTATAATACCTCCCGCGGCGAAGGCTAGTCTCTGTTGAGATAAGCCGCCATGGCCGAAATACGGTCTGAAGGACTATATTAGTGGAAGTAAATAAAAAGTAGTCGAGCGTTTCCACTGACCGGTACCGGCACCCCGACATCGACGGCCCCGGCCAGATTAAGGCAAAATTTAAGAATAATAAAAATCGTCGCTGACATGTGAAAAAACGGAATATATTTTGAAAAATTTTCGTTCCCCTTGCCGGCCGGCACCGGCCAGCGGAAAATGCTCAATAAAAGCCGATACTATTTTCTTAGCGACAAGCCGTCACGGTCTAAGCTCGTCTAAATGAGGCATTATTCTTTGAACTTCAAGGTGCTGAATAAATTGCCTTTTGTACATACAACTGCTATATTGAAAGTATTATTGTAAAAATGGATATTTTTTTTAGAATCCATGTTACATATTGATAGTTCATCTAGACTTGTGGTTATATCATAACTTGTGTTAAGTACAATCATGTTAGTGTACTGAACAAATTAAGATAGCATTGCATTATTCATAGAACTAGGATAGTTTTACATTTCTAGACATTTAACTCTTTATGGCGAATGTTCTTATAGTTTAGTTATGATAGTAATAAAAATGTTATTTTACCAATTTTTTTTTTATTTCTGTGTGAAACACTTATCAAAACTTAGTGGTATGTCTGGAGCAAGATGATAATGTAAAACTACGAGTTAACACCGTTTGGCTGTCAATAGTTAGAAAGTAACTGATCATCGGATTCAGCAGAATTGCGATTATCTACATTCTACTGTACCATTACTGGCCGAATCTTGGACATATTATTTACTAAGCCATGACCACTGCAGAGCCTATAAGCTTCCCTTCCGTTTATTTTGGTTTGAAGTTTGCTGTGACCAATCCTTCAGTAGGTGATTAGGTCGTCCCTCCTTTCCTTCTAAGCAATACATTGAAATGACCCAATACAATGTTCGCTACAGGTTACGCTAATGCGAAAATCTACAAGTGTGACAATCCCAAATGTCCGCGTCCTACGAGCTTCATATCGGGCGGTTCGTCGAAGGACGATAGTTTCCCGTGCCTGCGACCTGCCTGCACAGGCCGCTTCCAATTAGTGCGTCACGTGAGCTTCGTCGACTGCCCTGGGCACGACATTCTTATGGCCACCATGCTTAACGGTGCTGCGGTCATGGACGCCGCATTGCTTCTCATCGCAGGTATGCAGCTTTTAATTGTAGTACCTATTTTCTATTTTGATTTGTGTTATATACCAACACAAATTCTCATAGATAATTCGCGCAGTGGCCGACTGTCTAAATCAATGCATTCACCCACAACTAGAGCCTCGCAGATGTAACAGAGCCAGCACCGTGAATCGGCACGTATGTTAAGAAGCGTTGTCTTATCATTTCAGAATTGTTATAAATCGAAATAACCAAACCTTTGTTATGTCCAGGTAACGAGTCTTGCCCCCAGCCACAAACCAGTGAACATTTGGCAGCCATTGAGATTATGAAACTGAAACACATACTCATATTGCAAAACAAGATAGACCTGGTAAAGGAAGGCCAAGCAAAGGAGCAACACGAACAAATCGTGAAATTCGTGCAGGGCACTGTAGCTGAAGGTGCACCTATAATACCTATATCAGCTCAGCTGAAGTACAACATAGAGGTAAATCTTTTTCACCAAACCAAAAGATCTTTTAATAATACAAACATCATTATTATTACTACAGAAATCTTAATTCTATAATTAAAAATCTGAATTTGCTGGTCAATAATATTATTAAATTGTTTCCAGGTTTTATGTGAATACATCACAAAGAAGATCCCGGTACCTTTGAGAGACTTCACTTCTCCGCCACGGATGATAGTCATCCGTTCTTTTGACGTCAACAAACCTGGTTGCGAAGTCGATGACCTTAGAGGAGGTGTCGCCGGCGGTTCTATTCTGCAGGGAGTGCTTACCGTTGGAATGGAAATCGAGGTAGCTACAATACTTCTCGGAAACGAAACCTTAGCAGTGGCTTGGTTACGTTTTAGTTCCTCCTTAGTTCCCGGCCGCAAATAAGACACCCCGACTTTTAGAAGAAAAAAAAAAAACTGCTGTCGTCTCTGTCATTCAATCCCGTGTGACTCTCTTTCGATGAGTTATATTTACTTCCTGGTATAAATTCAGTCATTGCGAATTGTCACAAAATGCCTTTACCATGCCAATTACCATGCCAAATTACCAAGTTTAGTCAAATCAAACACTGCACCCTTGTTACTGAAACTTGCAAAAACGTAATGAAGCCGTCACGTCAACACCGAGATGTGCTTTTCACCCTTCTAGTTTATCGCTTTTCGTGCTTCTCTAATACATTATGTTGAACAGGTCCGACCGGGGCTAGTCAGTAAGGACGCCGACGGCAAGCTGACGTGCCGTCCCATATTCTCCCGTATTGTGTCTCTATTCGCGGAACAGAATGAGCTTCAATACGCCGTGCCCGGAGGTCTCATCGGCGTTGGAACCAAAATTGAGCCCACGCTTTGCCGTGCTGACCGACTTGTGGGACAGGTATGTAGAATCAGATTTTATGCTGATTTTTTCAGGAATAAAACAGATAGGCAAAAACTTCATACACTAATAGACTGTTGTATCAGTGAGTAGTACTGAAAATATAAAAATAACTAATAATCATAGCAGTGCTATGTTCTGAAGAAAGATATCATATTCTGGCTTTTTTCTTGATGTCACTCATCCTTGCACTTGTTACCAGTGTCTCGTGCGAAGACGAAATAAATACAACAAGTTACTTTTACAGGTCCATAGTAAAACAATTTACTTTTATAGGTCCTTGGTGCTGTTGGTGCTCTGCCCGGAATATTTGTGAAGCTTGAAGTGTCGTACTATTTATTGAAACGTTTACTTGGCGTGCGTACTGAGGGTGACAAGAAAGCGGCTAAAGTACAAAAACTGACCAAAAACGAAGTAAGTAATGCAAATCGTAGTAACAGAACACCTATGATAATCACATCAATCAAATAGGGGCTTAAAAACATGTTACAATGTTACAGTGCTACATTTTGATTTGATAGTAGAAATGAAATATGTAACACTTATGTGTTTTTAGATTTGTTAACCCAAAACACTTACAAAGTAATATATCTGTAACTGTATAGTGTAACAGTAATATAAAATATATCTGTAACAGATATTTAAAAAAAGTCTTAACAGTGTTAATAAGTGTAATTTATTTCAGTTACAGTTTGAGTCCCTGCCTGAAAATACGCCAAAGTCGCTAAAACTGTCTCAAACATCACATAGTCCGAAAAATCGTTTAAAACCATCCTAATCAGCTAATTATGTACGACCGGTAGGGCTAGGGCGACATTACGGTACCAACAAATGGAAAATGGTGCAGTTACTGATTAAAACCATAAGTTTTGCCGTTTGAAGCACCACTTTACACTTTGGGCGTCAGTATCAAAAGAGAATGAAAAATATCAGGGAAGAATATTAAATATCAGGATAACATAAAATGTTGTTGTTTTTTTTAGGTATTGCTGGTAAACATTGGATCCTTGAGCACGGGAGGAAGGGTAATCGCTACCAAAGCTGACTTGGCCAAAATTGCTCTGACAAACCCTGTGTGCACCGAAATCGGGGAAAAAGTAGCCCTTAGCAGGAGAGTTGAAAATCATTGGAGGTGAGTCAACATGATGTTTGATTGACATTGGGTATTTGTGTTGAATTTAATAGGTATAGATTGTGATTTTATAAAACAGCCTTTTTTCAAAGATTTAACCATCCCCTAGATACATTAACAATTTTTGATTCCAGGTTGATTGGCTGGGGTCAAATTCAAGGTGGAGAGACAATCGAACCAGCGAAGAATTAATGTTATGTATTTTATTTTTATACATTGAACTATTATATGTATTTAATAAAAAGCAAATATAAATGTAAATAAAATTATTATTTAATTTAAATTAAACTGGACTACCTATAAATTAATTCAGAAGTGAGTTCATTTAAGAGGGGTTCCCAAACCTTTTAACATACGCGCTCCTCTAAACTGTCTTTTAAAAACAGGACGCCCTCCGAGTTAGCTTGTCGGCATGTAACAAAGTTTACAAATGTAAGCGCAAGCTCGAAATTTGTGCGCCGCCTCGGATAGGATAGATTTATTTGAAACCTTTTTACCAAGATAAAATAAGAATGTAGTTTTATTTTTGGTGCCGCTGCGCCCCACCGGTTGGTAACCCATGATTTAGAGAGAAAGATTTTCTGGGTAAACAATTTATTTGATTTTGTTCATTTAGCTTGCAATAACGAATTTTAGGCCATGTATATAAATGTGTTTATGTCTTCATCATCTCGTCGCATGTATTTGTGTTCGATGAGCCATTCTAGCTGCTCCTTTATCATCTTCTTAGAGGGCAAGAACATGTTCTTCAAAATCTCCACGAGTTCACTCTGAAAAGATTATATAATTTGTATAGTAAATGCGCAATTAGAAGCGTCAATTTCTATTGAATTATTTCTTTTCAGGGATAGATATTCCATAAAGTCGTCTGCAGATCCATTCTTTTTATGTTTAAATACCTCAAACATCTGGGCAGTAAATCGTCTTTAATTCAATTCGGCGAGCTTCGCTGACAATGTTTCTTAAAGAATATCATGAGGAGTTTCAATTTCCGCGTAAGCGAAAATCGAGTCGAGTGAACCTTCGGCCTTCGTTGCATTTTGTATCGTACACTAAGTCCACGTTCGCACGGACGTAAAAAGTTCGCGGTGATTTTAATCGCGCACTTCATTTTAAACGCACTACTTATTGCCGAGAGTTGAAAATCCAACAACGTGTTTTTTCGACGCGGTGTTGAATTCTCAATGCTCAGTTCAACACAACGTTGAAAATCCAGTACGCCAAATTTAGTTGTGTCTGATACGATATGGAAGGTAGTCATAAATAACGGGACGTAAAAAAATGTTAAAGTTTCAGAATGAGCAAAAATTGAATGAGCAACACGACAGCCGTAATTCTGTCAAAAAAATGCATTTAAGATTATAGTTGAATGAGTTTTCTTAGTTTTGTTACTAATTTAATTTTTATCAGTCTGTCCCAATATTTTTGTCACTGACTTCTAATAATTTATAGGAAAATAGAAAAATAAGTTTCATAATATTATATTTACCTGAAGAGCAGTATTTGTGATTCGTTTTCTCATCTTTAGGATTTTTATGATGGCTTCTTGAGTCCTTAATATTCGAAGCTGAACAATGGAATGATTATCTTCTATTTGAGATCTCTCAGTGCTCAATTGAAGTCTACCAATCAAATTAATTTTTCCTCGTCGTTGAGGTTTCCCATTTTTTATTAGAGCAAATTCTTGATTTACCCAAAATGTTGTATTCTCTGTAAAATCTTTAGGATTCTGAACTGCCGGTTCATAGGACAACAACTGCCTTTTGAGTTTTGGAAAAGCAACAAGGGACCATAAAGTTCTCCTAAGTTCTGGATCAGGGAGTTCAGTTGCAAGCCTCAAGTTTTCATAACTTATCTTCTCCATTGGTCTTTGATTCCATGCAAACAAGACAGCCATTTGAAATGTGGTGACATCCAAGTCAAATCTACCAACAGAATTGGCAAATGTGATTGTGCCATTGCTCATATGATGATACCACTGCAACTTACGTCCTGAATGTTTTTTCTTATAGAAGTCTTCAACTTCTGGTATGTAGTCCTCTAACTCTAACGGAAGGCTTACAGTTACTCTTTCAGATCCACGGGCCCATGCTCCAGCATTGAGTATTTTTATGTTAATAGCATCATGCCTTGTGGTATCAGTTCTAAACTGAGTATTCAGATCTTCACTTACCTTAATATCTTGGAACATTCGCGCCAGTTTGTTAACATAGTCGGCAGGCATTCCCACCTCTCTGAGCCACTCTACCATGTCCTCTTCTTTTTCAGAATCTGCACTTGAATCTAATATTAACCTTCTAGTGAGATGTGCTTTGTGATATCTCATAAAAACATCCTTGTTTTCTATATACTTTAAAACCAACAATACATCTCTTAACCTTGATTCTATCTGCTCACTTGTTAAACGTTTACTTAGTGGTGTTTTCCGCAGCAACATGTCACAGTAGTTAGCAAGGAGTTCAGGACATTTACTCTCAGGAGCTGTGCCTTTGCTGCCCCGGATTAGAGCTGAAGATGGTAGTTCCAACTTAAAAACTGTTGTGTCATTTACAACACATTTATAAGCCTTGTCTCTGGCTGTTAAAAACCTTGGATCATCCAAAAAGGCATCCTTTGCCAATGAGCTGAAACTTTTAAACAAATCTAATAAACGTTCTACATACTTTTCTGAATCAGAAGTGATTATATCTGCAGAAGCTACCATATCTGCTAATCCAGCAGATACTATGTGTGCCTCTAGGTCTCTTAATATGGGTGTAACTCCTTCAGGCACTCTATCAAGAAGACGGAACATAAGTTGTAACTTCTCAGTTTGACCAGCTTTAATCAAAGGGGCACTCTCTGCAAGTAACGTAGGAAGGTGTTCTCCAATGAGAACTTTCTCACAACATTGTGTAAGTGCTGTAACACTGCCACTTCCTGGTTCCAGATATCTGTGAGCTCGCGCTTCTTCTTCTTTTAAACGTTGATCAGCATACTTCATATAAGATTGAACTCCATTCACCAGTAATTGTTCACTGGCTTTTAGTTTGTAAAACTCTTCTGTTGCTTGCATATAAGCAGCCTCAAAGTTTTCCCTGTATATTTGGAGTTTATCCATAGAGTTCGAGCATAAATTAACTGTAAAGAAGTAATAGATTATTAATTAATTTGAATTTCATTTATGTTTAGGAAACATGACAACAAAATCCCATTAAACCCAACTTACCATATGATTCTCTTACACCAATAACCAGCTGTGAATCAAATGATTCACCATTACGTTCAGCTTGTACCAGCTTCATAGCAGAATCTTGTAATCTCTGCTTGATGTCCACAAAGATGCTTTGATTCCATGAATCTAACATCAATTTCCTTACCAAACTATCTTCTATGTTATTGTTGTTATTCTTCTTCTGAGTACTAGATGCGTTAGAACTTGTCACCTTGCTTACATTGTTGATAGAGTTTTCTAATTGTCGAAATGGAGTAGGTAAATAGTTGCACTGTGTAAAGAACTTGCCCCATTCGGCAATATATGCCTTTAGAAGGGCTTGGTCTTCCCGCTGAGCCAGGACTCGATTCTGAGCTTGCTTTATATACATCATTATATCTTGCTGGAGAGCATCCCTTAGCTTATATGGTCCTCTCTCATCCCATAAGCACACAGAGTGGACAGAACCAAAAAGATCTTGCCATTCTGTTTGCGTAACCGGCTCCTGCTTGAGTAGCTTCAAAACTATAGGGCGCATTGCAGGCCATTTATCCTCAAAAGTGACTTGTCCTTTATCCTGCAAAGAAAATTCATAAAACGTTTTACACCTCAATATATCACTAAAGATATATCATATAACACAATCTAAAGAAAGGCAACCTTTAACATGACTTAAGAATCAAAATAATACACTATTCAAACGAATACACATAACATAATCAAATTTATCTGGCGAATAAAATTACGGTTTGCGATAGTATTGAGTAGCTTATTTCGACGTCAATAAACGTGAAAATAAATCAAGCACCCAAAACTAGATTCGACTATTGTTTGAGAATTAATAGTCGAATAATAAAGTCCGATATTACAATAATTAGTTTTTATGTAACTTTGTTTGCGGTGCGTGACTATTTATTATAACATGTGAAAAAATCGAAACATTCTAGTGAGTGAAATCGAGGCTACTCCAAGGCTGCGTTCCGAATTGGGATGTAATCGATTTGAGCGGGCTAACGACCAACGTCCGTACCGAATTAGCGTGAGCGCGATAACGATGTCATGTGAATCGTCATAGATGACGTCATGACATGCGCCATCTTGCGATAACGCCGACCATGCCTTAGAAAAATATCACTGTGAGCGAAATGTTGACCGTTCTCAGCTGTCATAATCGTGAAATCTAAATCGGAACTCAAATTTTCGATGTGAGCGCTGTCAGCGAATACGGTCTAACTCGGAATGCGGCCTAAAGTTCAACGTGCGTCAACGCGAACAGATTAATGACAGTTACTTAGGTCGGTCGGTTATGCTGTTTTCGGCTGCAACCTATAGTGTACTCTGTGGCTGCAACCTATAGTGTACTCTGTGGCTGCAACCGACGCAACTGTATTTGGTTAACGACTATTGTTAACAGGTATTCGGTTGGCCGTATACGGTCGCAGCCCATAACCGGGTGACGAGACGCCCCCCGCTGAGCTGGATTAGCTGCATAAACTTGTGTCGCATAAGGGGATCCATTGTCCGGAGTACACGGTGTGGAATACGCTGGCCGAATTTGTTGCATGGGACTAGCCGCGCCGTGGCTTCGTTTCGGAAGTAAGGAGCGACCTGTCGCTGTCGACCGTAGTTCGTTCAATGGTCGGCAGTGCAGAGTACTGGGACGCGGTGGTGTCCTTCTGCGAGATGACCGTTTCGGGAGCGGGAGATCACGACTGCTCTCTCGTCCCGTTGAAGGCGCACAGGGCGTCGGCGGAGGGCAGACAACGCCCTCTTCCATCCTAAACGGGTCCAGAGGCGACGGACTCGGAGACGTCTATCACCGCCCATTCCACAGGACCCGATATGGCGGCCCGTAGTGTTCCACGCGTGCGTCAGTCGTAACGGAGTTCAACACCTCACTTCCCGCTATGCAGCGGGAGTCGCATTCAAACCCGCTGACCCCGACCCAGGTGTACGAACACCAAGATGGTTTTAGTCAGAGTCCGAAAGACCCCTCTATCTACTCCGGGGCAATTTCCACGCCGACAGCAAAAAACAAGCGTTAGAAGAGCGCGCGCACATTGTCGGTGCACCAACCAATTGTAATCAACCCAATTCGGTTTACCGATCCCGTTCAACCGAAAGTTGTCGCCGTATAAAGTGGTCGACCTAGTGTAAACTCGCCATTACTCCATTTACAAATCTGAACAACGCACGATGTGGGCAAGGCAAAATAAAATCGCATTAAATTCTGCCATGAAAATATTCTATCATTCGACTTGAGCGAACCTAACGAACAGGAAATAAAACTAAGAAATATTTGGCAGCCCAAATACGGGAAATAATTGATTCAATTGTACAAGGATGCCACTCTGTGTTTAGACTTTTCATAAGCCATAATTGAATTGCAAAACTTGCAGTTTCCTTAACAATTTAGAAAGAAAGAAAAACGTTTATTTGCGGTAAATATAACGCAGTGATCGAGTACAAACACCAAAAAGAACAAGTTGGGTGATGGCCTTTTTGCGTGGATGTGACGCATATATAAGTCACAGAGACAGAGCCCCAGCACTTCTTCGACATAGCGAAAGCGTTCGACAAAGTCTGGCACAACGGCTTATTATATAAGCTGTACCAACTCGGTGTGCCAGATCGTCTCGTGCTCATCTTACGGGACTTTTTGTCGAATCGCACCTTCCGTTATCGCATCGAAGGAGCGCTATCCTCCCCCCACCCTATTCGCGCAGGAGTCCCTCAGGGCTCTGTGATCTCTCCTTTAGCTTTCACGCTATTCACCAGCGATATGCCCAAGTGCAGCAAGGCGCAGTTGGCCCTGTTCGCAGACGACACGGCCATCTACTACACCGGCCGTGTTGAAAATTCTATAGCTCGCATTCTCCAAACCCAAGTGAACAAGCTTGGTGCTTGGTTTAGAAAATGGCGAATCGAAGTCATCCCCGACAAAAGTCAAGCGGTTCTTTTCTCAAAACCGCGTCGCAACCCCTGCTCCCCTCGACCGATCACCATGTTCGGCAAGCCGATCCCTTGGGAGAAGCGAGCCAAATACCTGGGTGTCGTACTAGACGAACACCTCTCTTTTTCAGAGCACATTAAGGCGGCTCGTTCGCGCGCCGCCTTCGCTCCAGGTAGACTTCACTTTGTCCTCAATGCACGTAGCAAATTGTCACTAAAGTGCAAAATGCGTAACTACACAGCGTGCATCCGCCCGATCATGACCTATGCCAGTGCAGTCTTCGCACACGCCAAGCCCGTTCGCTTCAATAGAATGCAGACCCTCCAGAACAAGTTCCTCCGTAGGATAACAGGCTCCCCCTGGTACGTTCGCAACGTAATCCTCCACGTAGACCTCAGGATTCCCACTATCCGTCAGTTCATGAAACGCATTTCAAAGCGTTTCTTCGAGACCGCCGCGAATCACCGAAACCCTCTGGTTGTGAAAGCCGCTAGCTATATTCCCTCCTCCATTAGTCATGTCCGCCGTCCCAAGCATGTCCTCACCGATCCCGATGACCACATAACTCTCATTCAGGGGAGCAGTAGGGCCACCAGTACAGTGCACAAACACAGACCGACTTTCCGACCTCGCCGCCGAGGTTCCTCGCGAAGATCCCGACGTAATTGTCCCCCCCGACCCTTGCTCGATGAAGTGCCAGCCCGCGCCGTAGCTGAGCCTGTAGCTTTAAATTCCCAGAATAATAATAATGAACAAAATCTGATCCAGCCTGTCCCATCTTGCTGTCCTCCCGTCAGCGACGCCCTAAGCCGAGGTCCGTACCCCACAGGGGGTGCCCTTAGCGAGCGTTCGCTTAGTAATGTAAGTAGTTTTACGCCCCTGGCTGGAGGCTTTGAGTCCGCTTAAGGCAGCCACAGGATAGTCCTGTTAAGTAGTCACGACCTCTCAAGGTCAACTACGAGATGCCATACACAAAAAAAAAAAAAAAAGCCCCAGAACTGGGATTTTGTGTATAGGGTGACCACAAATAATTTCGAACTATGATCAAAAACATTCATCAGTATACCAGTACTGCTACATGCTTCTATACGGAAATCGCAAGCATAGAGCATAGTAACTAAAAAGAAAATCGCAAGCGTGTAAACTTGCATGCAATTCTTGACCTACAATTTATTTTTGCAAACTACGATGATTGGGTTTAGGCCTATAAATGAAATGCGATGCAATGTAACCACACATAAGTCACGTTTGTTGGTTTGAACTTTTGAAGTTTGTAGTTTTGCGGCATGAGCCAGCCGGGTGGAGCCGGCTCAAGATCAGTGAAAAAGAAAAAAATCGGTTTTCTCTAGATTTTTAAGTTGATGAGTCAACATTAAGAATCCAGAGATAACCAATTTTATGACTGACATTTTTGACACTATTGACAGCTTCATCAAAACACAAATCATTGTTGTTTGAAAATTAATCTAAAACATTCCTGAATTTGTATTTGTACGTTTCTGTATTTAAAAAAAACTGAAGAATGAGTACTTTTGGTGAAATAAACGAACCTTCAAGTCGAACTGCATGGGAAGACTGGGATGACGTTCTTTGTAGTGAAAATGTTTTCGAGTGAGTTAGCTGAAATTTTAATTATGTACAATCGAAAGTAGATTTGACGAAATACTACCACAACTGGCCTCCTCAAAGCATCGCCAAAACGACCGCTTTTGTGTCTCCAGCATCCAGCGGATTTGGTTTTTGTGCCAGTACCTCGTTCTTAATAAATGTCTAGGTAACATGCGTTTTCTTTTTTTTCAGTTTACATCTGGAAAAGGAAGTAGTAGTCCCTAAACAAATTGATACGTTCATTATATTAGAAGGGAGATACTTATATGAGTGTATTAGAGCTCACCATAAACTGGAACTCGTCAATGCCTGTTCAGAAGTTAATTTACGACTTTATAGGACTAGGAAAATGAATAATTACGTTTGTATGATAAGGGATTACGACTTAATTCGGAGCAGCGAAATTGTTGAGTTGTTGAAAAACTACATAACTGTCAGCACTGATGTTATAGCTATATTGACAAAACCACTTGTAGAATACCAAGTATCTGAATTGGTCACTAAAGACTATGTAATAAGAAAGCTATCGGCAACTAAACAATCTTCAAATGGTCTCGATATCAGTTTCTCAAATTTGGAGCAACCCAATATTGTATCTGGTGTATCTGCTGTAGGTAATACACTCTTCAAATCTGGTACAATTTTTAAGTCTCTAGTGTCTCTTTCTTTATCTTAACAATTTGTTTCTTTCTCATTTTAGTACTTTCTTGGAGAGAAATTACAGACATGCCTGCTGTAGCTGTTGTATGTTATATTGATCACCCTGAAGAGCAGCAAATACAAGAACTGTTTGATTTATTGGAAAAATTGAAAATAATTCCACATGTGGAGAAAACACATCGTAACAATTTGTTAAACTCAAATTTGTACATTTGAATGATTATTTTTTGTTAAAACTATGTATGTAATATGTATCACAAAGTACTGGTGAAATGTATAAAATAAAATCGAAATGTGTGTTCTTAAAACTTTAATTAAATGTCCTCCATGGTCAAAAATGTAGCCATGTTCAAAAATTTATAGTCATGGGTATGCGTTTCGCCAGCAGGAAAGTATCTCCTGGAATTAATTTAACCAGACAAAGAGTTAGTGCTTCATCTGCTAGCAATGTGCTCCAAATAGTTTGTTATAAAGCCTTAACATTTTGAAATAAAAAGGGGAAAAAGGCTTCCTCGGGGTTAAGGGTTATTTCGTAGTTCAGGAGGTAGCACTGATGTGACATTGATTATAAATAGTTATGACTAATGAAATTCAAGAATTTTCAAATTTAAGAAGATATCAAAAGTTCTGAAAACTGGTAAACTGTCTGTTTGTACGAGAGTAAGGTTCATTCTCGTATACAGTGAACTGTTTGACCATTGGGAGATATCAATGCACAAAGGTGAACCCAGTATCGACGTTTAATAACTTATTTATATACGAGGGCGGCACTGAAAATTTCGGGAATCCAGGAAGTGACACAACATTACTATTTAAAAATGTATTTATTTCTTTTCGAAGTATTCTCCGCGAAATTTGACACATTTTTCCATACGATGGAACCAATCATTGAAGCAACCATTCCATTCGGAAGTTGGGGTCTCCAAAATTGCCGTTTTGTAGGCGTCTACAGCTTCTTCAGGCGATGAAAATCTGTGTCCACGCAATTTATTCTTTATTTTAGGGAAAGTATAGAAATCATTAGGGCTTAGGTCGGGGCTGTACGGCTATGAATTCTATGTTTTCTTGCTCTAAAAACTCTGGATGGAGGATGATGCGGCGGGGCTTGGGTCTAGTATCGTTTGGCAGGAGTTTTGGGGTAAAAAGGGTTGAAGATGGTAGGGGTGGGTTCCCTGATTATAACGCTACCACTCTTATTACAAGGTAATGCGTATTTTTCGAGAAATTAATAATAAATGTTTCTAACCTCAAATTAGATTACAGCGTAACGAAACGTTAAAATCGGCAATTGACAACCAAATCTGTACTAGTGTATTGTCTGTGGTGTAAAATGTCGTGCAAAATCGGTGAAACGGAACGTAAAAAAAAAAAAACGCTATTTGCGTCATGTGTCAGTGTCATTTGTTTACGTTCATTCCGTTTCTCCCAGAGTTGTGAGAAGTTAGTGTACCTCCAATTCATGGTTAAAATAGGTCGACATTGTTCCAAAACCGAATCGGGGCACCCCGACTCCACGTAGTCTTTTGGCTCCTACCCCTAGAGTGTTTATAAAAATCCGGAGGCGCGAAGGGAGGGCAACCCCCGCCCGCTGTAACAAAGCATAGGCACCCAGGCATGGTTGCCTATCCTTTGTTACGCAAGGGCGAAGGGGTTGCACTTCTCGCAGCGCCGGAGACGTTGGAAAAGCGACATTTAAGTGTTTTGAGGTTAGGTTACAATAATTAGTTTTTCTCAAGAACGGTGCGTTACCTTTTCATGGGAGTGGTACCAGGGGTGACGGAGCACCCCCCTCCATCCCCCCAACCACCTCCACACCCCCACCTCCTGCCAAACGATACTAAATTTTAACCCAACACTCCGTGAACGAACAATTTTTGTTGGCTTTAACTCATTTTCGAACACCCAAACTCGTGACTGGTTTTTTGTTTCGGGTTCGTAAGCGTATATCCAGGGATTCGTCACCTGATACGATGTTGTATACAGCATTTGAGGATCCTGTGTGGAATCTTTTGAGAGTTCTGATGCATCAAGTAACGCAAGCCGCTTTTTGCTTTTCACAGAGCGAATGCGGTATCCATCGGGAAAACAACTTTTTTACACCTAATTGTTCATGCAAGATTATTTGTATTTGACTCATGCCAATGTCTAAAGTTGCCTGGATTTCTCGGTATGTCACATGTCGATCTTCCTCAATCAGCTTGCGCACAGCATCAACGTTTTCTTGGGTGACTGCAGTTTTTGGACGACCTTGACGGGGATCATCACTGAGCTTGACACGTCCACGTTGAAATTCAGCAAACCAGCGATAAATTGTGGTTTTGGATGGGGCTTCATCATCAAATGCAGAAATCATCCGGTCAACACACTGTTTTTGTGTTAAACCACTTCGAATGTCATAATAAATCATCGCTCTTGAATTTTCTCGAGTCAATTCCATTTTCTCAACGACTAAACAAGTTTGACAAAACCTTGTGACTAGTGACTTACCCTTTAGGGGTATATATGTTCCAAAGAATATAACTACTATATGTTCTGTGAGTGTTGGGTAACTCAGCACGTGCTAACACAGTTGTAGCTACTCACTTGGTTAAAAAGAGTCACTCACTCATTTGAAATGTGGTGTGTGCTAGCACATATTTCATTTTGATGTTTCATTTTGAATTGATGTGCTAGCACACACCACAGATTAGCTACACAGAACATTTTGTATCTTATTGTGAGTTTTGAACGAATCGTAATCATTCTCCCTTTCTCTTTCCCTCATCATCACTCGTGCGAGCTGTGTGACGCGCTTAACCGATAAGTCACTGCCTCACTGGCTCATCGCGTGTGCCAGCCAAGCCAACTCTATTGAGTATCTTTGCCGTGTCGTGTTGTCGTCACTATACACCACACATCACACTCGCGACTCGCGCGGCGACTCGTAGACTTCGGAGAGCGACTCACTGACACACTCACAGCACGTACGTGCTCCCACGCCACCGCAGCCTTGCCTCATTCGTGCTAGCACACTTTGTTAAAAGAGTGCCTCGCATGATCCTCATTTTAAAAATGTGTGCTACCCATCTCTACTTGTGACAAGACCGAGAATCTTTTTTAAATAAATAAATGATATTCGATTTTTAAAACCATGGAGTTTTCATTTAAAAAGATTTTAATATGACAGGAACAGTGGAAATATTACATTCCCGATACTTTTAGTGCAGCTCACAGTACACTGAATATATGGGGTGCAGCCCTCGTATTGCACCACTAGCTGTGCATGCAACTTCGTTCGCGTGTATCTCGGAAAACAATAATGTGTCGCCTATAGAAGGTGTAGATGTGATGGAAAGTGTGTACGTACCGGCGCGTGGCGGTGTCTAGTGGGTGTAGGTGTGCAATAAAAAAATGTGCTCTGTGGACACTACTGGACGCCGAATCGCCGGGCCGGTGTGACTATGATTGGGGGTCGTTTGGGTAAATACCGGGTATTTACCCGGGTAAATTCCCAAACTATGGGTAAATACATTTAATAACAGTAATGTACACCAGCTATCCATCAACCCCTACAAAAACCGACCTGATTCTCTTCATACAAAAGAGGAAACTGACGACACTACAACTACCACGCTTCTGCAGAACTTCCCTAAGCCTATCAACCGAAACCAAATACCTAGGCATATATTTGTACAAACAGCTGAATTGGGCAAAACACACCAACTACATCACTACAAAAGCCAGCATATCTCTGTGGCAGTGCAAGCGAATGCTTGGCAGAAACTGGGAGATTAAACCCAAGGTCACTTACTGGCTATACACTAGTCATTCGACCAATTACCACGTACGGCTCGTTGGTCTGGTGACCTAGGACAGACCTGAGCACAGCCCAAAGAGATCTCGAAAAACTGCAGCAGTTTGCTTGTGTAGCAATTCACTATCTGCATGAGAACTACACCCACTGCTGTCCTACAGGCAATGCTTGGTCTGCCACCCCTACACCTCATCGTGCGGGGGGAGGCGACCCTGGCTGCTTTCAGGCTCCATATATCGGGAAACCTAGACAAAGATTCTAGGGTCAGGCACATACGCATAAAGGAGGATGCGGTTAAACGACAAACAATGTTGGCATCACGATGCAACAAAACCCCGAAGCGACACTACTTTCAAAAGCACTACAACATCGTACTCTCAGAATAACAGTGTGACTACTCAGGCCCAAATGAGCTGAGAGTATACATCGACGGCTCAAAGACCGGATCTGGGACCGGAGTCGGAGTTTTCTTACATGACCTCAACATCATCAGTCATCTGGGAATGTTCAACACCGTCTATCAGGCGAAGTGTGTGGGCATGATACAAGCGGCGTATGCCATAGAAACCAGGAAGTTACGGACCCGTATACGTAAACTCGAGGTAATATATTTTTTTCCCAAAAAGAGTCTAATACTAGAATGTCATAACTGTCACTGTGTTGTGTATCCACAATCCATCCAACCACAACAGTGACACTGCAATGGATAAAAGGACACAGCGGATCACTAGGCAACGACGCAGCTGACGAACTAGCCAGGAGAGCATCCATAACGTAGGCCTACGGGCCTGAGCCCATCATACCTATCCCCTTCAACCAGATACGCAGGTGGCTGCAGGAGTCCACCCACACACAAGCCGAGAGGTGGTGGACCTCGTCACCAGGCTGCAGGCAGTCCAAGGAAGCTTTGCCATCCTTAGATGGCATGCTTACCAGACGTTTATAACGCCTGGACAGAAATGGCATGTGCCTGGTGACGGGGACCATCACAGGACGCTGCTCGGTAAACAAACACTTTCACACAATAGGCTTAGCGGACAGTCCCCTGTGTAGAGCTTGCATGGAGTCGGACGAGACCGTCGCGCATGTGCTCTTTGAGTGCACAGGCGTTACCCAGATTAGGACAGAAACCCTCGGGACACCCGGATCTTACACAGATGTTCTCAACAGACCAGAAGCTTTGATCGGCTTCTAGAGGGAGGTAGGCTGGTTGGAATAATAACCACCGACGGCCGCCATGGCCCACGCACAATGGTCCACATGAAGGCCACAGTGTGGAAACCAAACCCTCTAACATAGATAACAGTAATGTAAATTTAAGATAGGTTAACGTGTGTGCGTATTTCTATTTCTCGAACTTTGACTGCAGTAATTGAATTTACATTGATGTGAAATAAAAAATGTTATGGATATACCTTAACATTTTTTATTTCACATCAATGTGGCGGCATCTACACCGCCACATGTGAACAAACGCATCAATCTTGAATCGCGCAAGCAGAGTTTACCGCGCAGATAGCCTATATACAACTTCCCGACAACAATCATCGGGCAGTTGCCCACCAGATACGACATCCGACATCCTGGTCGGAGGATCCTCCCCTCCCTTTTCCAAGAGTATGAGTGAACTTTACACCCTGTTCCTCATATCTCTTCATATATGTATTCTATACTTAAAATAAATCTGGACAAGGCGCTTCTGTACATTGAAAATATATTTTAAAAAATAGTTGGGTGTTAAGGGATAAAAAAACAAATTACATTTCTATAATTTTTGGAATTTTTATGTTTTTATGTTTTGATGTGAGAGATTAATGGGGAAGGCAACTGTCAAAATGGCGCTGTCGTAGCTAGTTCCCAACACAAGCTAAAAATACAAGGCGTAATGTGGTTTTATTTTATTTTAGCGAAAATTGACGCGTTGTTGTGTTCCTAGATACTCCGAAATTGGAGTCCGAATTTCTCGTAAGCCCCAAAATTAGAAGATTGTGGTTTAAAGCTATTCGTACAGTTTTTTTTTTGAGTTCGAGTTTATGTCGTGAACATTTTAAGAAAGTGATTACGAGGAAATATTCAAGAATTAAAATTCTGACACTTTCCATGTCGAGTACTTGATTTAAAATACTGAAATCACCGAAAATGACGAAATAGTGAAATAAAATCAAACTCATGAATGAACATAAAATGAAATGAATGAACGAAATGTCAAATTTATTATAGGCCGTAGGGACCTAGCTATGGTCACGCCATCTACAATTAGCTTTGCCCGACCTTCCCCATTAGAACAAGTATCACGTTAAAAGTACGAAGCTAAAATGGTTAAATTTTATACTCAAGTATAACTCAGAGAAATTATTAGGTTTTTTTTCATCAATTTAATGTGTTCAAGAAGAATTTTTCAATTCGTTATACATACACATAATGACATCTATTGACGCCAAATGGTACTAACGAATATTTTGTTACATCTATTAACACGTCCTATGTATTATGTATACACTGTGTTATTTCAAAAAGGTATGATAATAATTATAATGATAAAAAAAAACTTTTTCATTGGTGGTTGATTAGTGGCATTATAATATAAATATTCTATAGTTTACCAAAAGCTTCACATTACTATATACCAAGACCAAGGGCACGTATGGCTTGCTAGGACAAAATAACTTGAATACTCTGATTCTTAAACTAGGTATATGTGCCTGTGTCATATGAGTCAGTGATTCTCCGTAACAACCAAAACCTTAATATACTAAATCAGGACGTTTCAACAATAAGCAAATGGTGTTAAAAACAGGATTTAATTTACGTAAACAAATCGTAAAATGAAAAACTTTTAACTGTATGGTGAGGTGAATAAGTAGGGTTGGAGTGTGTGTGTAGTGAGTGAGTGTAGGATGTGAGCTTGCGTGTATGTAGTTTGTAGGTGTAGGGTATTTGTCGTGAGAAGAAATTGGGTGTAACCAGTTCATCATTGTAAATTACCGAGCAGAAGATCCTCAGTGTTGTCATAACTTAGAGTTTGTAGATAATCTATATAAGGTTTTTGTATTGATATTTAGGGCAAGAATAAATTTAATAAATTTTATTTTTTTATTTTGGTTAAGGGTAGGTTAGTTGTACATTTTAATGCTATTAACGTAGAATTGGCGTTTGGCAAAGACAGTTCTATGGCGTTCATGGGGGAAAACATGCCAGTTGGTTCATTTGAAGGGCGGGCAGAGTGTTTGCGTAGGGTCGACAGGAGCACATAAAGTTACCTGGCAGTAAGTACCTTGCAATCGGAATAGAGCTGGTCAGTGGGGTACCTACGCGGAAGAGAGAGCATTACCTTGAGGACAGCTCTCTGGGTTCTCGCGAGGCGGATAAATACATTTTGGGTGGCATCACCCAGTGGCGTAGCGTGCCTTGGCGTGGCCCCGTTTAAAAAATGTTTGGGGCCCATAGGAAGGGTAAGGATTTGTCATGAAGTAAAAAAAAAATGTTTGCATAAAATTAAAAGAAATATTTATTCATCATAATTATCTATCTGTCACTTTTTCCAAAATTTTTACAAGCAATTCCTATTAAATACACACTCTTCTTGCCTTTTTTTCGGCAAACTGATTTATTAAATAATTTATAGCTGATGATGACTTTAGTTTTTCTAAAGTTTCTGCCTCTATAGACAATAGTGACAGGTCTGGCAGGCGTTCATGTCGGAGGCTCCCGTGGCCCAAGGGTCCCGTGTAGTTGATACGGCAGAAACGGCGTTAGCTACGCCCCCGGCATCACCCCAAACGGGCAAGCAGAGCAGTACGTTAGGACAAAATATCATAATTTTAACGTTTCGTAATCAGCAGTTTCGTAGCTTCTTGAAAACATATATTAGCTTACGTATGCGGGACGTGACTTTGAGTATATGGGGGTGCCAGTTGAGATGCTGATCAATGAGTACTCCTAGATACTTTACACAAGTGGATTTGGCGAGAGGCAGCTACACTGCGCTAAGGAACCGCATGCGTTATGCTTTTAGGTTAAGGGAAGTCGTGGGACACAGATTTGACCGAATGGCAAAGGGAACGTATACAGTTTTATCGACATTTAAAGTGAGCAAGCTATCGGCCAAGCATTTCATTACGGAGCCTTTTGGAATGTCTGGGGCCAGTCATATCTATCAACAACAAGGGCAGTGTCATCCGCGTACGTGTATATCTTACAATTGTCGAGAGGCAGTTTGCAGAGTTCGTTTATGTAAATGAGAAAGAGTGGAGGCCCCAGAATGCTGCCTTGCGGAACGCCGTATGTGATTGGAAGCTCATCACTTTCGCCGTGGGCCGATTTTCACTATTTGGGTACGATCGCTGAGAAAGTTGGCGAAAATTTTCAATGGGTATCCACGTATTCCAATGCTTTCCATTTTACTCAATAGGGCTTGGGCAGAAACAGTGTCAAATGCCTTTGACAGATCAAGAAAAATTCCCGGGCACTTATGTTTTCTACCTAGCGTCCTAGCTACGTGATTAGACAAATCCATGACTGCGTCTTCGGTATAAACTCCATTTCTGAAACCGTATTGATTATTCGCTAAGATGTTTGCGTCGGGAAAACTGAAAAGGTTCTTATTCAGTGTTCGTTCTTAGATCTTTGACATACCTGTTAGAATCGAAATTGGACGGTAGTTATTGACATCATCCTTGTGAATAAGGTGAACTACTGCTTTTTTAAACGCCGTTGGAAAGACACCTCCACTTATACAAGACAAATTACAGATATGTTAACCGGAACGAATACGCATCTCGAGGCCTTTATTCTTTTAGATTCAGTTAGCTAGCTTAGCTTCAGTCTAAACCAGTACCTAGCGCAATCAGTCCTAAGACCCAAAAAATTAAGTCAACTTAGTCTTCGGTTACTTCAAAGAGAGCCATTGAGCTACACGAATTATAATTCGACACAGAACTCGGTACTACTGCCAACATTAGCAAAAAAGTTGTTGACGTGATTAAGCGAGGATTTTGGAATGTAACAGGTCAAAAGAGGTGGAAGATTGAGTTTGAAGATCTGAGACTTTCTTAATAACATTCCATGTTGCCTTAACATTATTTTTTGCAGTACAAAATTGTTCCTTTTCATACGAGCGTTTTAGGTTTCCTTAGCAGAGAATTACAGAAAATGCGATAGCGAGTGTAGGTGACTTTTAAAATAAGGTTATCTTTCCGACTTTTTGAGTTTGAGATGCATGTGGTCACGGTGTCGTATACAGCGGAGTAGTATCAGCGAAATCACAAAGAATACACAGTTACAACAGAAATCACAATAATATTTTATAGATAATTTCATAAGTTGCTTTTTGCCTATTCACAGCGTTCTTAAAGCGTGGTCCGTCTTCACCATAATATAGCTTCAGCACATTCTTCCCCAGAGGGGAAGCCGATTTATTGAATAAGGCAGATGCAGCATGGCGCCTTTTATTTAATTTCAAAAATCCTAGTGTCAGTTCGTTGTATTGACATTTTAATTAAACATTGGAGACGCAATGACTGCATTCGAAAAGGCTGTGGTAGAGAACCCCTGGTAGCGCTTCGCACTGGGCAAGATCGGAAGAGTCTTCCTTTTCAATGGAGAAGTGGTACCTGCACCTTCTCTAAGCGACACATCATTGTTTTCCGACATGCACGCGAACGAAGTCACGGGCACAGCTAGTCTACATAATAAAACTCTTAAATTCGCTGACAAACAACGCACAGAATCATGACATTTTGTAATGTTGTATAACAAGACAGCACCTTCACTTTGCTGGTCACAATGGCTGAGACGCTGGAACAGTTAGGCCAGATGCTGCACTCATGTCGAAATGGAGCCTCTTGGCGGGTCGGGCTCGGCATTCATTTGGAGGAAAATCATGTACAATTCACACGTCTTGCCGAGTACAAGAAAAAACGGAGGTTTGCTTCTCGAAGTAAACGAATATTTATATTCAGCTCGGTTGACGTATCTTTGAGGGAGCAGCCGACCGAAGGATCCAGTTGGGTTGCGCAGTTTTTAGAAAACTTCGTCAAGTCTTCTCGTCTCGGAGAAAATCCGTCATAATAATCAATATTTTTACGTCCGTTCGAACGTGGACTAAGCCACAAAATTGTAACTGAATGGCCGGCCGTATTGTTAGAAATTTCTAAGCGGCCGGAAAAAGACCTACCGCGCGCCGGACCGACAGTCACATATAGAGATGGGATTCCACCTGGTAAATTCACAGGTAATTTACACATGTGAATTTCCAAATGATGGGTATTTATTTTTGTAAGAACGAAGTTATTTAAACGTATTAATTGTAATAACGTTTTAGGCTGACGAGGGAAGCAAATTACTCCATTTGAAATATGATTAGACATATAAACCTTTTTTTCAGTCCATTCAACCGATTTTTGGCATGATAAATGGCAGCTGCAGTAAATAGTTGGTATTGTAACAACATTTTTGCTTTTAATGACATCCTTATGCCTACGGAATAGAAGTCAAAATTGAACGGACTGTAAGAACTTTTATTTAAATGTCTAATCTTATTCCAAACTAGCTTTTACCCGCGACTTCGTCCGCGTGTAATTTCTAATTTCCCCGGCCCATCCCGTCGCATCCCAACGCCTGCTTGCGTTAATTCTTCGTTTTCGCTAAGCGTTCTTTATGACTTTTTTTTCTTTTTGCTCGGCTCCTAAGGTCCTACCGTGACGTTAAATAGCATATAGCCTTCCTTAAGAATTGGACTATCAAATGCAAAATTATTATTTTCAGATTATTCTTAGTTTCAGAGATAACCCCCTACATCCAAACAAGAAAACAAACAAATTTTACCTCTTAAATATTATTATAGATGGTATCAAGGTTGGTCCAACGAACGGCATCAAAGAGTTGCTTGATTACTGACTGATTACTTGAGTAGACTGACTTTGACACTTGAATATTCTGACAGATCTCTATGCGTGAAAAAGTACTTTTCATAATTAAAATATTTATTATTATGACGGATTTTCAACTCGGTGTCAAGCCGAGCGTTGAAAATCCAGTGTGTGTATAAAATCCCGCTGCGATATTTTTCACGTCCGTACGAACATGGGTTTAGAGTTATGTGATACACAGACATGTAAAATTTACAAATTGCAACTTGTAAAGCTCAAAAGGGGGCATCGTGTTATGGCCCTGGGAAATCAATCAACAAAACTTGTAACATACCTTGCCAAAATACATCAGCTCTGATGCCATCAGTAAAATAAACAGGAACTAGAGACCAAAGGAGGAATTTCACGTGAATAGTGTTACAGAAAAAATAATACCGTTTTTCTAAAATTAATACTTAATATCGTAAAATTTTATTCAACATTAATACATTAACATACATTTGACAAACGTTTAAAATTATTTAATAAAGTAAATAAAAGTAACATAAGAAAACTTATGAAATATACAAATAACCACAGCCTATTGGATCGCAGACCAGTTTGAGTTTGGTTTGTTACGTAACAAAAATATACTATGTATTAGATGTATAGGTAGGTACATAAACAACGTTTAATAACGAAAAGTTGAAGTAAATCCCACCTAAATTTTATTTATTAAATTTAGAGCCCAACCATGACAACGAATTATATCTATAAAAACGACACATTCTAATTTCGTAAAAGGATTATCGCGCAGAATTTGAATAATAAACCCTATTTTTATTCCCTTCAATTGCAACAGTTAGGTCTGTTTCACAAACATTGGCTACACCCAAATGTTATGACTATTAGAATTATTGCATTTATTTTCAACTACCGCCGCTGAGCCGTATGTTGAAAATCTAACGGTATGCTTTTATTCAGGCATTACATTTATATATAGCCTAATGTCAGTGAGAACTAACATTAGAGAAATTAGAGCAATAATGGTGTCTATTATAAAACAGGCGACGAAGCGCAATAGGCTTCGCTTCGCAAAAAATTGACTAGTCCCGACTTTGAAGTTTTATTTCAGTTGTTTCGTAGTCATGATAAGTTATGCTATTAATGCGACTGTGTTCAGTCAGTGACCTATAGGAATAAACGAAAATATTACATATTTACAAGTTAGTCTTAGACAGCAAATATAATATAACGACATTATAAAATTTAAATATACAATCACAAAATATTAAATTTAGAGTTACATCTACCTACATAACTAACTACAACACTGTGCAAGCATCATGATTGGAGCTTCATTGATTTAGCATTGATTATAACATAAGATAATCCGACCACTTTTATGAGGTATTTTTGAAATAATCATTGTAAATATTTCTCAAGTCTACATTTTTATGACCAAAAATTTGGTGAAAAATCGAATGACAAAGTACCCTCAAATAATTTCGCCAAAGCAATGTTTAACAATCAACAATCCTTTGTTACTTTAAAGAAATCGTGAAAATACAAAGGTAGAATAACCTTGGATGAGAATGTATTTCCGATAAATTAATGTTTGGAATTACAAATCAAAACAATTAGTGGGATATGAAATCTCTAAGGAGAATCAAGGGGAGAAAGTAAAGTGAGACCAAGCATTTAATGGAAAGACGCTGAAGTTTAACAAGTAAACAGCTTTGACATTAATCTTCATCATCTCTTTCCTGCTCTGACTTCTTTCGCCAGATTATTTGGTTTAAAACCGGATCAGAGCCGCTTTTTCTTTTAGTACGGAGTGATAGCATGTTTTAAGACCAGGGACCGTTAAGGGAAGTGTTATGTCGTAATTGTTCCATTGCGAAAATGGGATGGAGCTATTCGTCCTGTCTAGCTCAATCTCTTTCTCGCGTTGGATCATTGGAAACGTTAAAGAACAATGTGAGTTATTGTACTTTAACACTTTCGTATACAGCCCTAGATAAGTTGATGCTTGTAACATGATTATACAGAATTGATACATGGTGAACTCAGAGTATTTCATTATTTCTACCTTATATAATCAAATCGAAATGAATGAGTCAATTTGAATAATTATAATAAGTTGATATGAAGTGTAATTTCATTTCATTTCCTTAATATTTAAAGTAGTTTCTATTCTAAATATTTTTATTTTGTAACTTATTAATATGTATACTATATTTATATTGCAGATCGTTCAAAAACAATATTAGGTCATATTAATCATTAAATATTTTTTACAACATAATCATAACGTATTTTCATAGTTCTATGTGATCAATCAGTCATGGATGAAATATGGTATTAAACTGATTTTCGAAAATTAGCTCCGATTGTTCCGTTCATCCGTAAATGATGTCATGTTTTTAATTCCGTGTGATTAAAATTTTTAATTAAAATCGTCGATAACTTTCAAGTAAATAAATTGACAACAAAAACGGTTCCTGTGTGATAAAATGACGTCAAATTACGCTATGACTTGCAATCTGACATCGGTCAGAGTCACGTCATTTCATTGATGATATGACGTTTACTACACCATGACTTCACTACAGGTTCAAGAAGCGTTTTCGATCACATAGAAAAATATAAGATATTTCACTGCACATTTTTAATTTATGGACCCGGCCAATTCTCAACATTGTTATATTTTTGGTAAAAATAACAGTCATTATTATGTAAATATAAATCATCCAATAACATTGTCCAATACGATTTAAAAATTTAAACTTTTTTAATCTGTCCTTAGGTAAAAAATATAAAATAGCTAAGCCATGCTTATATATCTATTTAGTTAAATACATCTACGAATTTATATTGTGCCGTCATATTTACTCACTACTTATACATCATATTGTACGATTTTTATACGGATTCGTCGCCAACCAATCCATTTAAAATTATTTTATATCCAAAGTGATATTTTTTTTTTTGATCAATCCTGAACTATAAGAATTATGAAGAATATCTTTGTATAAAACTATATTTATGTTATACACATATAAATCACTACTTTCCCATGTTTTATGAATATGTTATTTATTTATGTTAAGGGTACATGTACAACATTACAGATTAGAGAAACCCATAATGTGTATATGGTCGGTATACACATAGAAATGCCCAAGAAATATTATACAGTATCAATGTTTTGCTTTACTGAACATATTTCCAACTTGAATGTTCTTAATATTAGTAAGGAATGTGAAACAGCATAAGTACAGATTTTTTTTCTCATTACCATTATATTTACTAGTGCCTGACTAGTGCCACCTAAAAATTGACATTATCATTATTTTGTGAGACAGTTTAGTGTTAGTTTTCGTTAATGGTACACATGTGATTTATTTGTGTATTTATTCATTCAAATAAGCAATAGAGATGCTGTCAGTGCTTATCACTAACATAATGTAAGTAAGCCCTAGGGATATAGTATTATAAACTTTTAAAATATAGATGACACTGACACCTAACTTATGGCATAATAATATTAGACGAGGATTACATTAATAATCCCCCTAGTTGCCTTGTAAAGCTTCTAGTGACTAAATCTACTCTTCTTACCATACAAAAATAAAATTGTCTTAGACAATTAAGCTTTTATATGATAGACATAAACTCTCTTCTCTAAATAACTTTGGAGGTACATTGAACAGCCTTTCGTTTTTTACTCACATCTGAAGTGTTATGTATTTATATATCATTTAACCCACCATTATTTTGTCCTGATCTGACTTTGTCCAAAACTTTATTGACGAATTCTGAAGTTTTGCCTCCGATTTTTATCTCTGTAACAAAGAAATATTATCATTTATTTAAATTTTCAACACTACTAGACAATGTAACCGCCTCAATGGTGGTATTCCGAGTTAGACAATGGCCGCATTCCGAGTCAGACCATAATCGCTGACAGCGCTCACATCGATAATTAGCGTTCCGATTTAGATATCACGATTATGACAGCTGACAATTCGCTCACAGTGATATTTCTATATGGCACGGTCGGCGTTATCGCAAGATGGCGCATGTTATGACGTCATCTATGACGATTCACGGGACATCGTTATCGCGCTCACGCTAACTCGGAACGGTTGTAAGTGCGCTCAAATCGATTTCAGCCCAATTCGGAATGCGGCCATGGTCTAACTCGGAATGCATGCACCCTCTATCTCAATGTTGACACAAGGGTTTTTTCAAAATAACCACAGTAAAACTGCCATTCTAAAACGAATATTAAATAACAAATGACATACATTTTAATTTAGGCCTGGTACAAGAACAGCAACTGAGGAAACCAAAATGGTATGCAGATATAATTACCTGTTGCTGTATTGACTATGTTCGTGATGTGCGAGTTCCAGTCGACATTGTTCTGCGAGTTAGTCACTCGGCTGCTCACTATTTGTTTCATTTGCGCTATCCCATTCAAGAGACGCCCTGAAGTGAGACAAAATTAATTATATAACTAAGACTAGGAGTTTAAAAAAAAAACGCTATTCTTAACACAATTCCCATTTATCCTATTCCATTAGATATAAATCAATATATAAGTTCTTTGTTTTTTTCCTTAATATCTCTATCCATATTTATCACTGGAATAAGCTATCCCAGTAATTCAGATCTATTAATGAATAAAGCACCACACATTCCCAAAATTACATTGTAGTTATTTCTGGAATCTGAAAAGTCTGTCATCCTTCTCTTGCCCCTATCACGACGTATTTGGGGTCGGCGCAACACGTAAATTTGAAAAGTCTTAAAATAAAGTAATTTGTAAAATAAACTTACTATGTTCTTGCTCCAAGCCGTGTAGTTTTAATTTATTCGCCTCATGTTGGGCTTTTTTCTTCAGCCTGCACGCCCGTGATGCAAGTTTATTCTTCTCTTTTCTTGTTTTTGGTCTTACATTGAATGGCAGTTCACTAACAGGTATCATGTCATTTATAACTTGGCCCAAATTATCTAGTTCTTTGCCAATCAAATATAATTTTCTTGGATTTGGTGTCAAGTCATTCCCATCTCCTTTCCTGGCTTTTCCACTGCAAATCACATTAAATGGTGGAAAACTTTATAGGATAGACAGGTATCTTATAATTTAAAAAAGAAAGTTAAAAACTCAAACCGACCACGACAGAAACGCCAAAACTGAAAACAATTGACATTGATGTCTTCTGGTTTACACCTTTTTAGTTTGCATTCTTGTCGTATTCGGGTTTCAGTGTTCGACTGAAACCGTAACCGAACCGTCGCCGTCGGTTCCATTTAGTTTCGGCCAAAATCGAAACTTATGAAGTTAAGAAAAAGTTAGTTACATTGACATTTTCTTAGATGCATAGTTTTTCATAGATTTGTTAAAAATAATTAGCATTTGCTATTTGTTAGACTTCTTTTATCCAAAGCTAAAAAATACTTGATGAAACTTCCAACAATACCTTGTTAGTCAAAATATGATGAGTAGTGTATGAGTTATGAGAGAACAGATGAACAAACACACATACATAATAGCCTGCTAAAATTATAACCCTCCTTTGGCTTAGTCATAGTCGGGTAAAAATAATGTATAATTTCATTTTGATCATTCTCACCTGTGTTTAATACCCCTGACACTGCAACTGGGACTGAAAACCGGATCAGTTACTAAATTGAGGACATGAGGGTCTTCTGATTTGTTTTTCAAAATAAGCCTCTGGCCCTTTGGGCCTTTTGCTTGCACATTGTACTGCCAGAAAAATCTTTCCTTCTTAGAGCTGTGACGACGCTCTTTACCTTCTGTTTCATCATTTGATTCTGTAATTACAATTATTTCACAACATTATACAACAATTCCTACTTTGTACTCATAATACAATATTATGTTTCTCAGCAAGGCTGTATTTAGAAAACAAATTTTTACTATTTTAAGTGCTCAGAACCCTAATAATTAATTAATGTTTACTTTTATTCAGTTTATTTTTATATTGTTCTTACTACCAACTAGTTTCTGATCTGTTTATTAATCTGTGGATAACCCCTGCTGTTTGTTGTCCCTTATGTAAATATATGAATAATACAAAAGCAATGATGAATGTCCACAAATTACCATCAGAAGAGAGGTCCTCATATCTGTCACTATCTTCATCTGTCTCAACATCACGGTCCTCTTCATCCTGTGAGAAGTCACCAGTGCCCGGACTGAGGAGTCCTCCAGACAGAGAAGATGCAGATCCTGCTTCAGCCAATGAGCTGGTAGACAACAGATGCTTACGTGGCTCTCGCCGCTGCCAGATCTGGCACAAAATATTAAAATATATAAAATCTTAAAATTTAGAACACTTTAATCCATAAATATCCAATGTTCATAACAACCCACCTGTTCCATGGTGAGATGTGTGGGGGCAGACGAGGAGAGTTGAGCCTGTTGAGGCTTTACACTTGAAGGGTATGGTGGCAGCACAGTGGATGCTGGAACTGATTGCCCCAAAGCTATCTCGCCACTGTACCCATCCATCCGCAGGAGCAGGTCTGGCAACTGGTTCATGGGCTGAGCAAAGCTAGATGATGCTGAACTATGTTGACTTGCTGGGGAAAATGCAAGCTGAGCACGGCTGTAAGGGCTGCAAGGACTCTCTGAGGCCATTATATTGTGTGGATGTATGGTATTTGGGCCACGACGTGAACCACTCATTGCTCCTCCAATTTGCACACAATAACCACTCTCTTCAGGCAGGAGCAGATCATCAAAGTTTAAATCATCCAATAATGTATCTGGATTTGCATTCAACTCGGCAAGTGTAGGTCCAAGAATTAAATCAGCTTTATCAACTTGAAATATGTCATCATCGTCCATTTTAAAGCTTTCCATTTTAGATGTGTCAGTTTCAAAAAGCTTATTGTAGCCCACATTGGGCATGTTGTAAGAGCTCACCAGGTTGTCTTGCAGACACAGATCTAGATCGGTGCTGAAGTCCCCGAGATCAACACGGCGCTGCGGGATGGGCACGGAGGCAGACATCGTGCCCATCTCTATCGATGACTCCTGTTTTATCTCTACACCTGGCTCGAGAAGAAAGTCATGTGTGTAAATAGAATCCGACATCGCACGTGTTTGTGACCAGTGACCTTGACGTATAATGGTCTTGTTGATAGAGATTGGCGCACGCGTCTTACGTCTCTATCGATTTATTCACAGCGAAACCCACGTGTTGGGACTATTTCCCTAACTTTATTTGTTACCAGAACCTACATAAGAGGTTCGTAATAAATCTATGCGAATATTTTTATCATAAATACACATAAATATCTCACCCTTCGGTTACATAACTGTAACAACACACAACCCTCTAAACAAAATGTGTAATCACTTGATATTCACAATGACTTTCGTTATCGAAATTAGACAAAATATAGATTCAATAAATGTAATGTTTCACGTTTATTTGTGTCGATTCCACTTGATGTTTTGGTTACACGTTAAAACAGTGATGAAATTATGTGGGATTTCTATAAATTCAATTGATAGAATAGGCACAATAACAAAAACACTGCTGAGTAATACGAAGTAAACAAAGATTTTATTATTATTATTCAGCAAATTCAAAGGTCATTAAAGTGAGAAAACGTTATAGACAAGTTTGAGGAGTGAAAGAGATAAATAAACTTGATTTGAAATGTTTAGCGGAAGTGGAAAGTATCCGCGAATTAGGGATGGAATTGTTTCTTACTATTTGATATAAAACAACTATTTGTCTACGGTTAGATGGATTCCCAAGTCATCACGATAGTGCGGTACAGGGGGGGTTAAGTTGCCTTATTGTACACAGCAAATTTTTTAGGTGCGCCATCTAGTAATCTGGTTCTGTAATTTTAAGGCAAATAATTCATATAGCACTCACTAGAGGTCTCTTCAAAACGACTTTTACTTATTGTGAAAGTCGTTTTGAAATTGCTATTTTGATTTCCTATTTATTTTCAATAAGTTTAATTGTAATTGCTAAGTTTAATTGTAATACTTAAATTAAAATTACGGTGAGATGTATCTTTTTGGGTTTTTCGATTCATATAATCGATTACTATAAAAAAACAAATAAAAACAAATGTCAAAATTCGAAACTGTCAAAACAAAGCAAAAAATGGCCGACACGTTTTGTAATTTGCAAACGTGAATATTCTAAAGCAACCTTGTTTCATTGAAATCTAAATTAACCTATACAAAGAATAAATGTGCACATTTTCCATGCTTGTACATTGATTACATTTAATGTGGAGCAGTTTTTATTTACAAACTACTGTAAAATTAATTTCAAGCTACCAAACATGGTTTTACGTGAATCAATCTACAACAACGGAAAATATATGCAATTAAATGAAAATAGTAGAGAGTACAAGTAATAAAAAAATAAATGTATTTAGAGGGATAATAGTATGGTTAGTTATGGAACATGAAATCCAGGTGGCGCTACTTGTGACAGGTTGGCATAAAAATCCCTTGAGATGGCACTATAGACCAGTATTATAATGATGTTCTGTGAACATGGTCTACTAATGCTAGGTACACACACAGCGAAACACTGATTTTGACAGTCGAATTGTCGTCAGCGATGTCAAAACCAGTGTGTGTATATGAAAAAGTCGACTGAAGTCGCTGCGAGTGTAATAATATTGCACAAAACAAGTCGCGATGGATCAAGATTCTTACAACAAAAACCCCAATAGTGCGAAACGACTAAAAAATAACGGCCTAAAGCGTGTTGGATCACGCACGGTAAGGGTTCCGTTTTTGCGTAATATCGGTACTAGACACCTAATTCCTCACCTTCTCTAATTACACACATTAAGATTCCAACATTGGTGACCCCGACGTGATCCTAGAAACGTGGTTATAGAGAGATTAAAATATCAGAGTCCAGTTTAAAGTCCATGGTAAAGTGACGTTTCTTACATAACTTATCCGTACACAAGTTATAGGCCACGTGCCTATAACTTGTACTGTAGGAACTACGGGTAGGAACGATGCTAGCGTTGCTAAATGCGAGGCCTACATGCATAGAACAAAGCGGCCAGTTGTCTTTCCTCGCCGTAACTAACTGCGTCGCGAAAAACCACACACGAAAGCATGGCGCTACTGTGCTCATGCGTAGACCAATTGGATTGCTCAGCAAATGAACGTGAGAATGCCGATAACTTAATCAAATCAAACCCTTATTCATTACACATAAAAGCTTAATTACTCGAAGTAGGGTGAAAATAAACTATCCTAAAAATCCCTAAGATTTAATGCAGTTGGTAAAACCCACCAAATAGAGAACGGTACGTGACATTTACTATAATCTCCTTTACAACTTTTTTTAGTTTTTTGAATACGTAACAAGTAGTTTCAAGAATCAAGAGCTTCTAATTTCTAAACATCTAAATATGCCAATAGGAACCTTAAAGCTTAACTGGTATATTTTACTTAATAATAATCTTAATTTACCTACTACAAATGTAGTCTATGTATTGGGACCAAGAAAAGTTCTTATCTATTTTCATGCCAAGGTTGGGAGTTGACGACAAGGTTGGGGTGATCGAGACGATAACGCGTGCGCAAGTGGAAGCCAATAGAAGCCTTATCAACTCGCTGATGACATCCAACGGCGAATTCAGGGCCTCTACCCCAGTTCGGGACTCTCCAACCACCACGGCGAGCAGCGGAAGTGCTGCTGCTGCAGCCGCGTCACGTGCCGACGCCAATTTTACAAGATGCACGAAAGCATTCCTGGACGCCGTCGAAGTACACAAGGAGTGCAGCCCTCCGAGGATTGCCGATGCTGCTGGAAAATGAAGCGGCAGTGACAATGTAAAATTTATTATGAATTTGAGGAATAAAGCACACACAGAGTATTATAAAACAAAAATCTGATTGCAAAAAGTTATATTACAAAGAATTAAAGTCACTCGTTTCTAAGTCTCTTTTTTACGAAAAGTCAGCGTACTATAAACATAACAACAGTCAAATAAAAGACTCCAGAGCGCTTTGCAAAAATCTAAAGCCTACCCTGCTCCCCTCTGCACAAAAAGAATTACCTTATTCTGCACTTTAACGATCCCGACAAAATATGTGACCATTTTCTGAATGTGCCGGGTGCAGATACGGCTAGTGATTTACTGCTTGCATATTTTCAATCCGCGCGAAATATTTGTTCCACGTTTAGGTTGAGACCTACAACACACAAGGAAATTGCGAGAATACTGACTGCTATTAAATCGAACGCTGTAGGTTGCGATGGCTTTAACATAAATATGATATTACTGACACTACCTGTGACTTTGGACGCCGTGACTGCTTAGTAAATACATCTGTCACATCCTCATCATTCCCTGACATATGAAAAATAGCCAAAGTGCACCCATTGCCAAAGATTTCTAATGCATTGGAGTTGAAGGATCTTAGACCTATAAGTATACTGCCGGTACTTTCTAAAGTTTTAGAGAAAGTAGTTTGTGCGCAATTGGTAGAATTTTTAGAGGCTAATAAAATCCTCCCAGATGTTCAATCAGGGTTTAGGAAAGGTCGTAGTACAGCCACGGCTCTGTTGGATGTGACAGACAATATCTTGTCGGCGCAAGATAATGGGATGTGCACTCTTTTAGTTTTTCTTGATTTTTCACGCGCTTTTGTCTGTATTAACGTTACTCTATTATTGTCAAGATTTTATGGATTTGATGAGGACACAATAAAATGGTTTGGTAGCTATCTTGGCGATCGTACGCAATTGAAATACGTCGGCCGGACGGCTCAACAGTTTATTTATTTATACTTCACGCACATTTTGTACAGCGGCGGACTTAATGCTATAGGCATTTTCTACCAGTTAACCTTTGGGTGATGCAGAGACAAGCAGTGGCAGGTGCAATTTATAAAAAAACCAAGGAATAAATATTTAATCCAAGACATAGATATACATATATACCTAATTATATATAAATATAAGCACAAATAATCTCTCTAAATCTCTCGGTATCGCTCAGTAGGAAGAGGGGTTTCACATGGCTCGATTCTTGGGCCAGTATTGTTTATTTTATACTGTGCCGATATAGTTAAAAATATAAAAAAATGCAACTATCATATTTATGCCGATGATACACAAGTATATATATCATTTAAGCCGGAAGACTATGAACAAGCATTAAGTGATCTTAATAAAGATCTTGAAAACATAGTGCAATGGTCCAATGCCAACACGCTTGCCTTGAACCCTACCAAGATCAAGTATATGCTTTTTGGAACCGAAAACCAGTTAGGCAAAATTAAACCCTGTGCCGGCTGTGTCACTGTTATGGGTGAGCCTATCGAACGGGTCTACGAAGCGCGTAATCTGGGTCTTATCATGGACGCGGAACTTTGCTTTCATAAACACGTGTCTGAGTCTATCCGTAACTGCTATTATATACTTAAGATTTTATACAAAGCCCGTCCCTATCGTAGTGAACAATTGCGAGTCTTGCTTGTGGAGTCTTTGGTTCTATCAAAGTTAAATTATGCGGACACGGTGTTCGGCCAACGACTACTGTCAAAAACTGAAAGAATGATCCAAAGACTTCAAAACGCTTGTGCACGTTTCTGTTTTAAAGTTCCCCTTTAGAGGACAAGCACAATATTTTAAAAATGAAAGCTAGGCGTAAACTTCACTTGGCGAGCCTACTCTTTGGTGTTATTAATTCTCACTCCCCTTCTTACTTATATGACAGACTGTCGTGGACATGAAAACACAGAATCGGTGAGGGACGAAAATGTTCTCAACAGCTTTCCATCCCACAGCACAAGTCGGCGGCTTTCAGAGGCAGTTTTCGCTACGCAGCTTCTAAATGCTGGAACAATATCCCTCCTCCTATAAAGTATAGTCAAAATTGCTCGACTTTCAAATTTAAATTAAAATAATTTTTACTACACCATCAGAAGGATTTTGAAAATGTTCGAGCCGACATATCTGCCAATTTTAAGTTTTATAATTTTTTTATTTTTTTTATTTGAATTTCTTATAATTAAATAGTAATAATATAATAATTAAATTTCTTATAGTATTTATTGACAGTATTGATGAATGAATTTAGCCAAATACGTCCTGGAGTAGTTTTACTTTTTTTTTAATTTATATATTATTAATTTAAAAACTATTAATGCGTTGATCCTGATAAGAGATCAGTTGAAAAAACAAAATAAAGATTGTGCATCGTTTTTTTAAAGTTATTCCTTTGCAACAATAAACGTTGAACAACAAAATCAGCTTCTGAGCTCCGCAGTTGAAGTAGACGTTCAACCGTCTACTTCAACTGCGGCTGAATCAGATGAGCATGAGACTGAAGAATTATTTGAATTATTAAGTAACGATGATGAATAATAAATAATATTTCAATTTCTAATACATAAATAAAAAATAAGAAATTTTGGCAAATTGTGATTAAAAAACCACCCGCTCCGTGGAGTTAGTTTTAGTGACTTTCTAGCGACTTTTGATTTAGAGTCTAGGGACTCGGAATTTTTGGAGTTGACAACACTGCCTCATTGGCCGACGGGAGCTAGAGGACGAGACGGTGCCCATAGCGTTAAGGTAAGTCCCGCCATTTTTCATTTATCGAAGTGTTGCACGCCTGCGAGACGTATGTTTAGGATTTGTGTAACTTTTAACTAAGATTAAGTGATTTTACTTTTGTTTGTTTTTCATATATTTTATATCTTTTTTCGGCGTTGTTTCAGGTATAAATATGTCACGGTCTAATATATTAGACGAAGACAATATTTTTGCAATTTTGAACGAGGAAGACAATCCTTCTCGGATGACTCAGATTCCGAAGTTGAGGATGACCAGATTATAGACGATGGCGACGTTAAAACTAAAGCGAGGACGAAAATAATGAAGTGTCTGAGTACGTTTCGTCTTAACAAGAACCCTACCCAAAGAAACGTAAATACTGCTCCTTTTGCTCTTATAAAAAAAAGTGAATGTCAAAATTATTAGGTAATAAATGTAATAAAATCTGTGTGTGGCGAGCACAAGGTTGATATATGTGTAGACTGCTCCTATTATTTTTGTTTTTTTTTTTTTTTTTTTTTTTGTGTATGGCATCTCGTAGTTGACCTTGAGAGGTCGTGACTACTTAACCGGACTATCCTGTGGCTGCCTTAAGCGGACTCAAAGCCTCCAGCCAGGGGCGTAAAACTACTTATATTATTAAGCGAACGCTCGCTAAGGGCACCCCCTGTGGGGTACGGACCTCGGCTTAGGGCGTCGCTGACGGGAGGACAGCAAGATGGGACAGGCTGGATCAAGTTTAGTTGATTATTATTAATCGGGGAATTTAAAGCTACAGGCTCAGCTACGGCGCGGGCTGGCACTTCGTCGAGCAAGGGTCGGGGGGGACAATTACGTCGGGATCTTCGCGAGGAACCTCGGCGGCGAGGTCGGAATGTCGGTCTGTGTTTGTGCACTGTACTGGTGGCCCTACTGCTCTCCTGAATGAGAGTTATGTGGTCATCGGGATCGGTGAGGACATGCTTGGGACGGCGGACTTGACTAATGGAGGAGGGAATATAACTAGCGGCTTTCACAACCAGAGGGTTGCGGTGATTCGCGGCGGTCTCGAAGAAACGCTTTGAAATGCGTTTCATGAACTGGCGGATAGTGGGAATCTTTAGGTCAACGTGAAGGATCTCGTTGCGAACGTACCAGGGGGAGCCTGTTATCCTACGGAGGAACTTGTTCTGGAGGGTCTGCATTCTATTGAAGCGAACGGGCTTGGCGTGTGCAAAGACTGCACTGGCATATGTCATGATCGGGCGGATGCACGCTGTGTAGATACGCATTTTGCACTTAAGTGACAATTTGCTACGTGCATTGAGGACAAAGTGAAGTCTACCTAGAGCGAAGGCGGCGCGCGAACGAGCCGCCTTAATGTGCTTTGAAAACGAGAGGTGTTCGTCGAGAACTACACCAAGATATTGGGCTCGCTTCTCCCAAGGGATCGGCTTGCCGAACATGGTGATCGGTCGAGGGGGGGAGGGGGTATGACGCGGTTTCGAGAATAGAACCGCTTGACTTTTGTCGGGATTTACTTCAATTCTCCATTTCCTAAACCAGGCGCCAAGCTTGTTGACTTGGGTTTGGAGAATGCGAGATATCGAGTCTGGATCGCGGCCGGTGTAGTAGATGGCCGTGTCGTCTGCGAACAGGGCCAACTGCGCCTTGCTGCACTTAGGCATATCGCTGGTGAATAGCGTGAATGCTAGGGGAGAGATCACAGAGCCCTGAGGGACTCCTGCGCGAATAGGGTGGGGGGAGGATAGCGCTCCTTCGATGCGATAACGGAAGGTGCGATTCGACAAAAAGTCCCGTAAGATGAGCACGAGACGATCTGGCACACCGAGTTGGTACAGCTTATATAATAAGCCGTTGTGCCAGACTTTGTCGAACGCTTTCGCTATGTCGAAGAAAACAGCACCGGTCATCAAACCTCGTTGGAAACCGAAGCTGATGTGTTCGACTATACGGTGGACCTGTTGTACGCACGAGTGTTGGGTTCTAAAACCAAACTGTTCGTTGGGGATGAGGCCCTTTGTCTCGGCGTAGTCTCTGAGGCGCTTATAAATAAGCCTCTCATAGATTTTGCCGAGGACATTGAGCAGACTGATGGGGCGGTAACTACTAGGCTCTGACTTTGGCTTGCCGAGCTTCGGGATACCGATGACGGTGGCTTCTTTGAATGCCTGTGGGAAGATGTTGTTGCTCAGAGCACCATTGAAGATGGTGGTCAGTAGCATTATCAGGTGGGCAGGGAAAAGTTGGAATACCCTATTGGTGATTCCATCTGAGCCGGGGGCTTTACGAGCCTTAAGACCTTTGATGAGGTCGTGCACTTCGTCGGGCGTGACTGGGGGCAGTGGATACTCTGGGTCTTCGACGGGAGGGAGGGAGGCTCTATGTTCGACTTCAGCGTCGACCTCAGTGAGGTGAGCTTGGTCTACTGGTTGAGAGCTAGGCGAGCATTGGACTTCTAGAATGTCGGCTAGAAGCTCAGCCTTGTCGACATCATCGAAGGCGATGGTCTTGTCGGGACGGATCAGAGACTGCTCCTAAAGTTAAGCTAGTCTTTTATAGTCTGATTAGTTGTAATGTTTGCTCTAAGAATAAATAATTAGCGTAAAAAAAATGATATTCAAAAAAAAAAATGTTTTTGTTGATTTTTAAGAAGTTAATTTTTGTTGTTCCAATTTATGCATATTGTTTTTTTGTTGTAATAAATAACTGTTTTAAAGTTTACTGTCATTTATTGGTCATAACAACATTTGAACAGACAACACTGAACAACAAAAAAACACAATTTACAATAAAGGTAGCGTCGAGACTGAGAGTCGGAGGATCGCTGTATCACGTCCGTTTTCGTCGGCGATCGGGGCTTGCTCTCCTGGTCGTCCACGTCACTTCACCCGAGCTTGCGGCGAGGAGCGCGGGCGGCGGAGAAAGGGGTGGCGCGCCGGTATGGCTCTGCCTAGCAACAACATCGGAACTACCATGGCCCTAGAAAACCCGCGCTATATCCCCCTCTTTTTTTTTTTTTTTTTTTTTTTTGTTCCCGGTTGGAAAATCCTCATGGATGTCCTCCGCCCTGGGGCGGGCGGAGGGGTCTGTCAGACTCTTACTGACTAAAAAAAACCACCCCGGTGTTCCATCTCACACCTACGCCGGGGTCGCGGGAACACATAATTCTTCCGCATCCCCGGCTGGTGCCGGGGATGCGGAAGACCCTCTTGCGCGCCCTCTTGCGGAAGGCCCTCTTGCGTGGGCCCCGTCTCGGGCGGGGGGAGTGAGGTTTACTCCCCCCGCAACGTCTGTGAGCGGCGCGCGCGGAACACTACGCGCGCCGCCTTCTCGGGTCCTGATGTTGGGGAGCGACGGATGTCCCCGAATCCGTCGCCCCTGGACCCATTTAGGGGGGCTGGAAGAGGGCGTTGTCCGCCCTCTTCCAGCGTCCAGGTGGACGAGATCTCTCTCTCCCTTTCCGCAGCCTCCTTCTGCGAGATCACTGTTTCGCAGAAGGAAACCACCGCGTCCCAGGACTCGACGCCGCCGACCATCGCACTCACAACGGCCGGCAGCGACAGGTCACTGCCTACTTCTGAGATGAGGGCACGGCGCGGCTCCTCTGCCAGCGTATGCCACGCCGTGTCCTCCCGGCAGTCGACGCAGTGGTGACACCGAGCCTCCGGCTCCCTGTTTATGCGACACAGGTACTTCCCGAAGCAACCATGCCCCGAGAGCACCTGCGTCGCCCGAAACGACAGGGAGCCGTGCCTCCTCCTGAGCCAGAGGTCGAGCACTGGCCGGACCGCCTCGATGGTGACATTGCCGGCGGTAGGGCGTGAAAGCCTGTCCCGCCATTCCGCCACCAGGACCTCGCGAAGCTGCGACCGACGCTGCTCCATATGGCGCTGCATCAACATATGATTCAAAAATACATTATTTGCTCTTTACTCACTACAGATAAAATTTGACTATAGGCCATAATGTTCTGTTCTACAAGACTTCGAATACGACACTGTCCATCTCATCAAAAAACCGTTCGTTCGAATACCCTGTACTGCTGGTAATCGCGGAGTTCATATCAAACCTGATTGCTGCAAGATGCACGTCCCATGTGGTAAGGTCGTGGCCTACGTGCATAGCCAATTGAGGTTTAAGGTCCCGGTTCTTTCTTTCTATGGGATTGGCCTCAGGATGATAAAAGGGCGTAAACGACTGGCTGACCCCCAGAACATGGCAGACTTGCTGCATAAGCTCGCTCCCGAATTGCACGCCGTTGTCACTGATAAGGCGGCGGGGTACTCCATACCTGAGGAACACCTCATTCGCAAGAACCTGAGCACATTCGACGCTGGTAGCATTCTCTAATGGAAACAATTCCATCCAGCGCGAGCAAACATCTTCTACGATCAGTACCCTTCTGTTCTTCCTAGGCGTTCTACGAGCGGACCGAACAAGTCCACGAAGACTACCTCAAATCGTCGCGACATAGCAGGGGTTTGCAGCAGTCCTACTGGTTTGCGGTTGTCGGCTTTATACCTCTGGCAAGGCACGCACTCCTCTATAATATAGTTCGCGATGAACGTGCGCATGCCAGGCCAATAATACCTTGCACGAATGCGGCTTAATGTGCGTTCCACGCCGAAATGGCCAGCAGTAGACGCGTCGTGGAGGTCGGCCATGACCTGCCTTCGTTCGTGCTCGGACACGACTAAGCTGCAGTCCTCTCCATCGTCCGATTCTAAGCTGTACCTGTGTAAGATACCGTCGGAGATGGTGTACCCGCGGTCGGACCATGGTCTCCCCCTAGAGGGTTCGTCGGACTCCATATCTTCAATAATCATCCGAACTTCTGGGTCCAATATCTGATTGCTGTGGATATCACCACTGTTCCTCTTTGGCATATCAATGACCGTCATGCATAGGTCAGGTCGCGACAGCGTATCTGCAACCACGTTCGAGCGACCGGGTGTGTATTCAATGCTTAGGTCGAATTCTTGCAATGTGAGCCAGTCCACCTGGCCAGTAGGCCGCTAGGTGACCTTTGACTCATCAGCCACCGTAAGGGCCGGTGGTCCGTCCTAACTGTAACCTTTGCGGTTTGTACATAACCGCGGAACTTACCGAGCGCCCACACGACGGCGAGAGCCTCCCGCTCGGTCGTCGAGTAGTTCCTCTCGGCGCTAGTGAGGAGTCGACTGCGTACACAATTGGTCTCTCGTCATGTCCTTTCCCTTGCATAAGAACATCCCCAAGGTCCTCGTCTGTAGAAAGTACTTTTAATGTTTTACGTTCTGAGGGGTGGCCATGTCGTCGGTGGATGCTGTCTTGTCCGGATCCCGCCTGGCTCGATCATGTGGCCTAGGAATTTGACAGACTCCCTCGCAAAGAAACTCATGTCCCTATTGACTCTCTTAAACATGGCTAGTCGATCGAAGACTGCTTCCGGGTCAGCCAGGTGCTTCTCGAAGGGCCCTGGTGACAGCAATATGAGATCGTCAAGGTACGCGAGGAGTTCCACTTGCTTCAGGTTGGAACCAGTCCATCATGCTCTGAAAAGTGGCTCCCGAATTCCGCAGTCCCATCGGCATCCGCTTGAATCTAAAGGTACCAAGTGGTGTTGTGAATGCAGTCTTATCTTGGTCCTCTGGGCAGACGCTCACCTGATGATAACCTGATCGAAGGTCAAGAGTAGTCATATAATCACTGGTCTTGGCCGCGTGCAGTATGTCCTCAATGCGTGGGAGTCGGTAACGGTCTGGCTCAGTCACCGCATTAAGTTTTCGATAATCTGTGCAGAGCCTGAAAGTTCCGTCTTTTTTACCCACAAGCACGGCATTGGGGTGACTCGCACTCCTCGATGACGTCGTCTCGCTGCAGCTTATCCAGCTCCTTCTGCAAGGCCTCTTTCTTATTTTGCGACATCCTGTACGGTTGACAAGCAATAGGTTCTTGGTGTGAACTCACCTTTATACGATGAGTGGCGAACTCCGTCGCCGGTCCGTCGCGCGCGAACTGCGGCGCGGTGTTCAATAAAAGCGTTAAGTGTACGTCGCTGCTCGGGATTTAACTTCGATCCTTCGCCTGAACGAACACAACGATAACTCAGTAGACGCGGCGCGCAACAGGTCCGGATCGATAGGGTCAAGCGTATAACTATAAACAAAATCATAACAAAGTCTCGAATTGTCCGAGAATGACCAAGTGCGTCGGGCGACGTCTATTACCATGTCGGCCCGCGCCAAGAAATCTACGCCTAAAAGCGTCTTAATATTACTACCAGGTAATACTAAAAACTGACACATTACCCTGCGACCTTCAATAATAATATCTGCCTCGGCTGACAACAGATCTCTCCACCCTTGTGTACCATCAGCCAGGCGTACGAAACGCTTGGTTTCGCTAAACAGAACTCCTTTATCTATTAAGAGTTGGTGCAATAGCGGGTTTGCAATAATATGTGTAGCGCCGGTATCTACAATCACCACTTCATAACGGCCCATAACATTAATATTTACCATCGGGTGATGTTCGTGCGTACTCATGTTCGTTAATTGAACGCACGAAGCAGTGTCACGCGCACTAATGTTATTGTTACTACTATCATCCTGACAATAAAAATCTACATCAACTGTGTTGAAAGATGTTTTCTCGTCAGGTTTCGACAATGTTTTCACGCAAACATCACATTTCGATCTCACAACGCCTTTTTTACCACAACCATAACAACGTAACTCCTTAGAGTCCTCCGTAGTCCTCCGTAGTGTCGCTATTATTTTTATTATGAGTCGCCGCCTTAAACACGGTTACGACACTCTTCACTAACATGCCCAAATAACTTACAGTAACTACAACGGCCTATTTTTGTTGTTGCTACGCGGTGCAGCCACATTCGTGGTACTTGAATTCGATTTCGATGTCGATTGCGTGAGATTGCGGTCGGTAGTAGTCGCCGCCAATGTTTTGGTCTGCGGTGTCGTATTCTTATTTGTAAACAGAATTCGTAACCTTAAGCGCTTTGTACGCATCCTCCGCGGTTCTCACCTTATACAGCAGATCACCTAAATTACTTATACAATCACGCGGCACTCGTTTTATTACTCGTCGGTGCAGTAATCCGTAACAAAAGTCTACCTGCACAATTTCGTCGAGCTTGTACGGTAATTTGGCAATAGTACTTCATGGATATAGCGTTGAAACGTTTGTCCCGCGTTTTTCAAACCGGGGCACATACGTGGGAATTCAAATAATCCCATCGTAGTGATGATGGCTGTCTTCTCAATGTCTTCTTTTCTTACGCTCAGTTGTTGGTATGCACGGTTGAGATCAATTGTTGACAGAGGCGTCTCTAGCCCTTGTGGCGCCCGTATGCAACCAGTACCCTGGCGCCCTCTAGTCTAGTAGGAGCGGGGTCAAAATGGAATACTAACAGTTATATTTTCAAACGGAAATTCGGATGCAAATGGTGCATTTTAAATGACGGCGGGAAGCAAAAAGTTTTTTTAGGAAGGGGTTATAAAAAATCACAACTTTGTAGTTCTTTCAAACATATTTAATTTAAAAACTAGTATAGTTACATAACAAACAGGACGCTCGTACGCACAAATATATATTATACACACAAATGTATTTACAAAAAATTTACATTTCGAGCTTTTGCATTAGCGAAATCTTTAACAATGTCACTAACTTCAATTTTGATTTCATGTTCAATACTTATTAATGATAAATTTGTCAATCTACTTTACGACAATGTTGATCTAATGTAGTTTTAATTATTTTTAGTTTAGAAAATGACCTTTCGCTATGTGCGACCGTGACTGGAAGTGTCAGGTCCCAAATCTGTCCACAGCACTGAGGATATACCTCAGTGCTGTGGACAGATTTGGGAACACTGAAATTAATTTATTCGTAAACAAGTAATTTAAAATATCCAACGGCGTAGTGGAATCATCAATAAACATCGGTAATAATTCGATTTCAATAAAGAGCTCGAACTGTTCCACATCTGAAGAGCCAGCACGGCAAAGTTTATTTTCTAAATTATGGCAATGTGTTTTTTTTGTATCAGAGTCCAAATCTTTCCAGTGTTCCAAATTTTGAAGAAATGAAAAAATTACATTATTTTCATTCAAAAGTTCGAACCGTTCGTCGAACTAAGTAATTGCGGTGTCTAACAAATAGTAGTAAAAATTTACTTTAAAATGTGTCTCCGCCTCATAATTAAAAAACCTTTTACGAGCGCGACGGCGTGCAGGTGTGGGAAATTCTACTATTGCCTCGACTTCTTCCGCTACAGTTTTCGCCCTGTTAAGGAGCTCCTCAAAAGCGGACTCATTACGGAATTCAGACAAACTTATTTTTGCATTATCAATCATTTTCGCCGCTTCTGACAATACAATGTCTGACTTTTGAAGGGCCTTGCTAACTATATTTATCTTCCTTAAAATTTCAAACCAAATAAGTAGAGAGCAGATGAATTTAAACGACTAAATTTTTGCCAGTAATGAATTTGCCATATTTCTTGCCTCTGCATCTTTGCTCCTATCGGAATATATAGTAAACAAGGCATCATACACTTTTCCCAGTTCAAAACGTAGAGCTTTTACAGCTTCAACCCTGCTCTCCCATCGAGTGTTTGAGAGTGGTTTTAGACTTAAAGTTGGCACTTCTTTAGCAAGTATTAGCCAACGTGCTGTTGACGCAGAAAAAAAAAACATAAATTTCCTGCACAAGTGAAAAGAAATTGACAATTTCTAATGAACTTTTAGCAGCGTCATTCACTACCAAATTTAGGCTGTGTGCCGCACAAGGTACATAAAATGCGCGCGAGTTTAAATCTGAAATTCGTTTTTGTATATTTTTCCCTTTCATGTTTGCACCATTATCATAACCTTGACCACGCATATCTTGTATGTCAATTTCGTTTGAGATTAAACAATCTAACAAAAATTGAGTTAAGCTTCTTGTTGCTTGCATTTAAAAGAACGTACCGTACGACAACCGATATTTGTTCTTCGTGTGCAATATCTGGAGTGCAATCTAAAATAATGGAAAAATATTTAGATTGTGTCAATTCCAAAACAATAGCTTTTTTATTCTTTCTCCCAATAATTGTATTATATCATTCTGAATATTATGAGTTAGGCGTGACTCATATTTTTGAATAAGGGCAATGTGTTCCGCAAGCACATTATCAAAGCTAGAGGTATATTCAACCAGCTTTAAAAAATTACCATTATCAGAATCGTAAATTTTTTTAGATCTTCCCCGAAAAGCCAGACATTGCCTCGCAAAAAAATTAATTATGTTGATTATTCGTTCGAGTACTGCAACCCAACGTTTTTTTTCCCGATCAATTACATTTTGGTGCAAGAAATCTACCGACTTTTCTTTTAAAATAACAGTTTTCAATGTAATTTGTTTCTTAAGACATGATAGGTGCGCTAAGCTCTTTTCATGACGTTCTATAGCAGTAGACAAATGCTGCCAACCTTTGTAACCTATTTCACCATTAAAAAGGAGTCGGAGTCGCATCAGCATGAAAAAGTTTACAATAAAAACAATAAACAGAATCAGTTGACTTAGAGTTAACCAGCCAGTTTCTTAAAACGGTTTCATTATTTAACATCTTTTTAGTATAATAAGGATTTGAAAAAGATCTTTTCGAACTATTCGAAGGATATGAACCCACTTTTACCTGTACTGGCCCACGCTCCATCAAAAATATTCTCTGTTTATCGGATAACACCTGTGGCCATAACGCGAGATCATTCATTATATCTTCTCGAAGTATATTCTCCGGGGACGCTTCGGCTACCGTCGACAAAGAGAGCAGCGGCGGCGGCGGTGACGTAGAAGTGACGAGTTCTGCTGTAGAATTATCTTAGTTTTCATATGTCTCTGTCTCCAGGTATTCGTCCGAGGATGGGCCGGGTCGAACAAAAAACTTTTTAATAGAACTTGTATTCTTTTTCAGAGACAGTTCCTTCTCCAGATTTCTTTTTCGACTCTGTGCACCAGAAAGTTTCTTTTTTCCATCGCCATCAGACATCTAAAATAAATAATAAACCAAGTATAGGCACATTAAAGAACTAACAATTTAAATTAATAATGGCCCAGAGAAATAGTTGCAACTTGGACTAAGTATTATTTATTACTAGCTTCTGCCCGCGACTTCGTCCGCAAGGAATTCTTATATCGCGATTTCCCCGAGATCTGTTCACTTCTCCGGGATTAAAAGTAGCCTATGTCCTTCCCCAGGACTCAAGCTGTCCTATTATCTCCATACCAAAATTCATCCAAATCGGTTCAGCGGTTGAGCTGTGAAAACGTAACACACAGACAGACAGAGTTACTTTCGCATTTATAATATAAGTATGGATATGACACATCAATCAACGTCGCGGGACCTAGATTAGGCAATCAAACGGAATAAATAAATAAAATAAAAAAATTAGTTCGTTGTTCAAAGGTTAGGTACAAGTAAGACCTAAATAAATACCTAAGTATACTAATAGGTACATATTAAAGCACTTTAACTTACCTTGTTTGTTCCGCACTGCAGTAGGATAAACAAATGAAAAATCCTAGGTCGTGTAGGTACCTACCAGTATTTAACTTCGATATCACTACGAGGGCGGCACCGAAAATTTCGGGAATCAAGGAAGTGACACAACATTACTATATAAAAATGTATTTATTGTTTTTCGAAGTATTGACACATTTTTCCATACGATGGAACCAATCATTGAAGCAACCATTCCATTCGGAAGTTGGGGTCTCCAAAATGGCCGTTTAGTAGGCGTCCACAGCTTCTTCAGGTGATGAAAATCTCTGTCCACGCAATTTATTCATTATTTTAGGGAAAGTATAGAAATCATTAGGGCTTAGGTCGGGGCTGTACGGCGGATGGTCTAATAATTCTGTTTTCTTGCTCTAAAAACTCTTTTGTTCTGTGTGCGGTGTGAGAACTCGCATTGTCGTGATGGAGGATGATGCGGCGGTTGCAGTTCTCTTTACGGAGTTCAGAAGCGACCTGTGGCAAACAAATGCTAGCATACCATTCTGCATTAACCGTTCTTTTTCCCTCAAGACAACATGGCCGGTTTTGGAGACAAACGTGGCCACCATTTTTTTTGCAATGAACGAACAATACTTGTTGGCTTTAACTCATTTTCGAACACCCAAACTCGTGACTGGTTTTTTGTTTCGGGTTCGTACGCGTATATCCAGGATTCGTCACCTGATACGCTGTTGTATACAGCATTTGAGGAACCTGCGTGGAATCTTTCGAGAGTTCTGATGCACCAAGTAACGCAAGCCGCTTTTTGCTCTTCACAAAGCGAATGCGGTATCCATCGGGAAAACAACTTTTTTACACCTAATTGTTCATGCAAGATTATTTGTATTTGACTCATGCAAATGTCTAAAGTTGCCTGAATTTCGCAGTATGTCACATGTCGATCTTCCTCAATCAGCTTACGCACAGCATCAACGTTTTCTTGGGTGACTGCAGTTTTTGGACGACCTTGACGGGGATCATCACTGAGCTTGACACGTCCACGTTGAAATTCAGCAAACCAGCGATAAATTGTGGTTTTGGATGGGGCTTCATCACCAAATGCAGAAATCATCCGGTCAACACACTGCTTTCGTGTTAAACCACTTCGAAAGTCATAATAAATCATCGCTCTTGAATTTTCTCGAGTCAATTCCATTTTCTCAACGACTAAACAAGTTTGACAAAACCTTGTGACAAGACCGAGAATCTTTTTTTAAATAAATAAATGACATTCGATTTTTAAAACCAAGGAGTTTTCAATTAAAAAGATTTTAATATGACAGGAACAGTGGAAACATTCCATTCCCGATACTTTTAGTGCAGCCCCCGTATCTATCACTCGATGTTTTGTTTTTTTTTCATGAATTTCGCTAGCTATTTTTGATGACCTCCGACCTCGAGGCATGTCGCAATAATTGTGCAAGCAAATAACCAAATCTTACCTTTTATAATTTTTTTCTCAAAAGAAAAGCCGATTTACTTCATATTTACATGTTTAATCAAAGACGATACTTAATCCAATTGCATCAAGAATTATTTCGCAAAACTACGGTGTAGCGGTAAAACAAAAATTGCGGCACGCGTACACAGCCTTTGAAAATGACTGCCGCACGTCCCTGGGAATTTTAATTTGAATGATGGGAATTATCGGCGTGTTGTCAAACGAATCAAAACAAACAGGTGCCGATGCCGGCACGCGGCTTTGGTAGCGATGCGACATTACGCCAATTTAATCTTAAATTATCTGTTGATTTCACGTTGAAACAAAAGTTATTGTGTAAATTTAAATAGAGTAGGAAAAGGAGTAGCCTTGCTTTGCTACCGCGCGCCCGGCGTCGGCCATAACGCGAGCGCAGGGTCTTTGAGAGCGCCGGCATCGACGCATCTTTGGAGGTGTTGCATTATAGGGCGCTCGGCGCCCCCTTAGACCCGGCGCCCCCTTAGACCCGGCGCCCGTGTGCGCCGCACACCCTGCACCATATGTAAAGACGCCTCTGATTGTTGAGAAGATGGTTTTTCCGGATAGATGATGAGTGAAGTCTTTGATAACGGGGTAGCGATCTGGAATGGTGATGGAGTTGAGTCGGCGATAGTCACCACAAACTCTAATATCGCCATTCTTCTTGGGAACTATGTGTAGAGGTGATGACCATGGGCTTTTGCTAGGTCTGCATAGTCCTTTATCGAATTCTTTCTTCACGATTTCGAAGCGATTTGGTGGAATCGGTCTTGCTCGGCTGTGTATAGGTGGGCCTCGTTTTTCGATAAAATGTTGCACGTGGATATCGGAGTTTAACTTCATCGATGTTAATCTTGTTATGCCGGGAAACTGGGCTAAGATATCGTGGTACGATTGAGACATGTCGATGCTGCGTACGGTAGGCACGTTCGATAATCGTAACGGGGCGTTGACCTTCAAATTTGTAACACCGTCAATTGGTCTTCTGTTTTGCAAGTCGACGATTAGTTGATGATGTTTGAGGAAGTCTGCTCCAAGTATGGGTTTTGAAAAGTCAGCGACGATGAATTTCCACAAATACGGACGGCGTAGATTGAGATCGAGAGATAATGTTTTCTCGCCATACGTAGCTATAGCAGTGTTGTTCGCTGCTTATGGCTGGACGGGTAATGGCGTTGGTATTTGTCCTTTTCTTCTCGGTAGCACGGATATGTTGGCACCAGTGTCGACTAAGAATGATAGATTTGAGTTTTTGTCGGCGATGTATAGCCGGTGAGATTTTTCTTGAACGCCGGTGTCCGCCACTGCCAACGTTCCGTCTAGTTTTCCGTATTTTGTTTCTTGAATGAACAAGGCGATGTACAGCGTCTAGCTTGATCTTTGAAGCGGCGGTGATAGTAACAAAATGGAGATGGCGAAAATTCTCGACTGCGTTGTCGTGATGTGCTGCGGTGATGCGATGAATGACGACTGCGGCGATAGTTGTTGTTGGGATATCGTCTTGATTTTAGCTCGGCTATCTGTAGCGATAATTTTCTGATCACGCTGATGAGGTACTGCGTTTCTGCTTGCGGTGCGGATGGTGCAGGTGGTGCGGGTGCGTGCACAGTTGCGACTTCTGTTGCTGCTGTCTGCTCCATTATTTTATCAGCGAGTAGCGCGAGTTCGTCGAGTGCTGTCTTGGTGGTGAATGTTTCACTGACTGCAAGGACTGAGCGGACGTGTGGTGGAAGGTGATTGGTCCACATATGTCGCAACGTGGAGTCGGGAACTTTGTCTCTGGCGAGGTTTCGCATGCGGCGGAGTAGTTGCGTTGGCTTTTGGTCTCTGAGTTCCATCTCGGACAGCATTTTTTGGAACTGGCGACTGTCGGATTCCTCGTAGGCGGATATGAGTCTTTCTTTGATGGCTTTGTATTGGTCCGTCTCTGGTGGGTTGTATAGTAGGTCCATTATCTGCTCGATGTCTTGTCGCTCGAGCTGTGCAATGACCATCTGTGCGAGCTTGGCTTGGCCTTTCTTGAGGTCGTTGGTAGCTGCGTCGAAGCTGATGAACCAGAGCCGTGGTTGATGGCGCCAGAATGGTGGAATTCTCATGGTGAGGGATATGGCGGCAGCTTCGGTCTTCAGGGCTGGGTGTACTGTTGAGCTGGATTGTTCGTCCGTTGAGCAGGGATTCGACATCTTGAATTGGCTGAAGGTGCTTCGACGACGCTGGCTGAGCTTCGATGATCTTGAATTTCTTCTGTGTTCAGGCAGGGGTCACCACTTTAGGAAGACTTTGGTTTAGTAGAAGGTGGAAGAAAAACTCGTTGTCGATGAATGAATGTGAATAATTTATTATGAAAATAATATGAATTTTATACTATTTTTTAAACTACAATCTACCAGTAAACCGTGTACATTAAGTTAAATAAAACGTTTGCAAAAACGTAGCAAATAGGATTGCTTTATTTCGTCCAATCACATCACAGCACACTGTTATCGTAATGAATCCGCGAGGTAGCGCCTGTGTGCTCGCGGCTGCGACTTGGCGGGCTCTCCGAAGGGATAAATATAGGTGCCTCGTAGATCGCGATTCCTTTGCAGAGCGGCCGCCGTCGAATGAAGATTCGTGTTGGGAGCTGTGGATTGCAGTCGTGCCTCGTGTGACGAAGACTGTGTTGTCCTGGAGATCACGTCGTCGACGTGTGGCCTCTGCAGCTCCTATTTCTTTAACGGATGTCAAAACGTTGTGTCAGTTCTTTTCAGAACTGTTGGCTTCTGTGTTTCTTTAACTGATGGTCAAAGCGTGGAGGTGTCAGTTCTTTTCAGAACTGTTTGCTTCTGTGTTTCTTTAACTAATGGTCAAAACGTAAATACTTCCGCGCGTTCGCGAAGATCTGCCGTAAGACTTGGTACGTGGGTTGCGTCACGCCGTAGGTCGCGCGGAGACGTGCGATCGCGTCCGACCACGTGGCCACCGACGCCTTGATGCCGCGCCACCATACTGAAAGAAAGAAAGGAAGAAAAGAAATAAAAAGGCGTTTATTTGCATTACAACACAAAACAATTACACCTTAAAACTATAAAAAAAGTAAAATAAAAAAAAACAAATAAAGTAATGCCAAAAGGGCCTCAGCTCAGCATAATGTCAGATGACAACACAAGGTGACATCTGACGCTGGTTTTTAGCTGCAACCCACGAGTGCCATACGCCAGAATACTAAAACACAGAGAAGTGTGTGTCCGTTTTAATGACAAACGTGTGTGTATGCTGATTTTGTGTTAGGATAAATGAAATGCTAAAATAAATGCCCATTTCCTGCGTATTTCCTACATACATTAAGGAAAATTTATTGCGTTGTTTGTTTTTAAAATATTCATAGCACTGAATACTCTTTCAACCTCAGCATACGAGTGACGTAATGATAAAATAGCAACTTAGCTACATGCGACACTAAATAGTAGAGATTATCGGAGAACTGGCCGTATTCAATATCAAAACTTAGATTTGACTGAAAATTGGATGTGTTGCTTTGAATATTTTTTGAAATATCTAAAGCTAGGGCTGTTTTAATTTGTACTCCAAAAATCGCCAGATATGTCGTTAAACAATTTTTGTCATCAAAACTTTATTCTAGTCGCTAAGACTTGAGCAAAAGTCGTCAGTTCTAGCGACTAAGTCGCTAAATTGGCAACACTGCACTGAGGTAACAGAAGAGCACCACGCGCTACAGACAAACGATATTCGAATGCGTGTACGCCTGGCAGGCGTAGATTAGGCTTCTAGGGTTAAGTTGCTAGTCCAGGGCACAAACCAGCGCCCTATTTTTTTTGTGCATAGTTAGGCGTGGCAATCGCGCTCTAAGTTCGGTCGGAGTGGATCTATAGTCGCGAAACTCACCTTACAGTGCGCTCCTCAATGGGGAAGGCAACTGTCAAAATGGCGCTGTCGTAGCTAGTTCCCAACACAAGCCAATAATACAAGGCGTCATGTGATTTTATTTTATTTTAACGATAATTGAAGCCTTTTCGTGTTCCTAGATGCTCCGAAATTGGAGTCTACAATTTCCCGAAAGCCCCTAAACTTAGAACATTGTGGTTTAAAGCTATTCGTGGAGATTTTTTTGAATTCGTGTTTTTGTCGGAAACATTTCGAAGAAAGTGATTACGAGGAAATATTCAAGGTTTAAAATTCTGACATTTTCCACGTCAAGCACTTGATTTAAAATACTGAAATCGCGGAAAATAACGAAATAATGAAATAAAATCAAACTCATGAATGAACATAAAATGAAATGAATGAACGAAATGTCAAATTTATTGTAGGCCGTTGGGACCTAGCTATGGTCACGCCATCTACAATTAGCTTTGCCCGACCTTCCCCATTGGTCGTTGCACAGGCTACTTACTGAGGGAACCCTATCATCTTCTTCTTAAAGACGTTCATTGGACCGCGGTCCAATCGTATCAATGGTTGACGCTTGTACCGCGGTTTGTTTCGGAGTCGAGACGATAAGGTTGCTCAGTATCTCTGAGCGCAACCTATCAAGTGCGGCATCGTCCAACCTATGATTGCGTTGGATGACCCGCACCAGATCCGACGCTCGATGGGCCGAGGCTTTGACGGTTGGTTCTAGTTCCTGAAAGAGAGACAGCATCCTATCACGGTATGCAGTGAGGTTAGCTCCCCTGACTATTCCTAGTCTGAGTCCATCTCATGTGCTGCACACAACCACCGGCAGTGGGGACCCGGCTCGGGGCCGGATGCCCCGTCCCAAGCTCCTCGGTGGTCGGCCTCTCCCCTGCAGACGAACAGCTGTTGGCGACGAAAAATACTTGTCGCTCTACGCGCTACGCAACTACCGCGGCCGGTGTCGTCAAAGCACGGTGGGGCTGGATACCGGCGGTGGCGAGGCGGAGCTGAGCGAAGAGTCCGGAGGTGGTGGGTGTGCTCATCTGAAGCTGACCTCGTCAATATTTTCTTATTTTCCGTTTCTTAGTTTGGGTCATTGTTGTTTCACCGGAGTCGGCAGTTTTTGGTTAAAAATACATAGTGGTGTATTAGTTTGGTGACTTTTTATTTTTAATTTTCTGTGGTTTTACAGTTTTCTGGTTTAAAATGAAAAACTAGATTTTCTTTCACATTACCTTTCAAAAAACGAGACGATATGTTGACACGATGTTGCCAGCTTAAAATGTTATATTATTAAACTCTTTGGTTTGTGTACTTTGTGTGCCGTGTCGTAACCAGCTGAACGTCAAAAGTGCAGTGACAATACTTACAAAATAATACAAGTATTCATCATTTTTCAATATTATGGGCGACGAAAACTTAAATTCTAGTAAAAAATGTGATACAAATAAGTGTAATATCTTAATTATTGGTGCCGGCATGGCTGGATTATCTGCCGCCAATTATCTTCTAAAAAATGGCATGCAGGACTTTGTAATTTTAGAAGCTAGAAAACGTATCGGTGGTCGTATAATTTCAATACCAATGAAAAATCAGAATGTCGAGCTGGGAGCCAATTGGATTCATGGAGTATTAGGTAATCCAATTTTCGAATTAGCAATGGCCAACAGTCTTGTAAATATTATAAACATACCTAAGCCGCATAAGGTTATAGCAGCAACAGAGGACGGGAAGCAGGTACCCTTCGGAGTACTTCACGAGATTCATGAAGCATATGTGTGTTTTCTTAGACGTTGCGAGGAGTATTTCCTGTGTCAGTATTTACCCCCTCCTGACATCCACAGTGTTGGTGAACACATTAATTTAGAAGCTACTATTTATCTAGAACGTTTACCGTCTTCAGAAGAAAAGAAATTACGAAGATTAATATTTGACTGCTTACTCAAAAGAGAAACATGTATATCTGGATGTAACAGTATGGATGAGATAGATCTCCTAGAGTTAGGTAGCTACACTGAGCTACAAGGGGGGAATATCATGATACCAACTGGCTATAGCTCAATATTGGAACCACTCACCAAAAATATTGCCCCCGATAAAATACTAAAAGATCATGCTGTGAAAAAAATAATTTGGGACTCACATGAGCATAGTTCACAGCGGCCCTTAGATGATGTGGGTGAGGAGTCTGAGGATTCTGATCAAACAGTGATTGAAGATGTTTCCAAAACAGCTTCTGACAACACAGTGAATCCTGGTGAAGGCACCTCAGTTACAGATGTTACTCGGAAACCAAAGAAAAAGTTCCCTAACCTTGTTGAAGTAGTATGTGAAAATGGGCAATCATACTATGCCCATCACGTGATATGTACAATTCCTCTGGGTGTTTTAAAAGACAATGCTTCAAACTTGTTTGAGCCCTCTTTGCCGCAATACAAAATGGAATCCCTTGAAAGATTATTATTTGGTACAGTAGATAAAATTTTGTTAGAATATGATAGACCATTTTTAAATCCAGAGATCACAGAGATCATGTTGTTATGGGAGAATTCATCTACTCCTGAAGATATATCAGACTCATGGTATAAAAAAATATACTCATTTAGCAAAGTATCAGAAACCCTATTATTAGGGTGGCTGTCAGGGAAAGAGGCTGATTATATGGAAACACTAACTAATGAGGAAATTTCAACGACTTGCACAAAGATACTAAGAAAATTCTTGAATGATCCATTTGTTCCCGAGCCTCTGCAATGTGTTCGGTAAGGTTTGTTTTGTAACTTCTATTTATATATTGTTTTTAAACTTAAAAAGATATAACCATACTTTTTATTGTTTGGGTGATATGAACATTGTTACTTTTCAGCACAAGTTGGAAAAAGCAGCCATTTACAAGAGGATCATACACTGCTATAGGAGTGGGAGCTAGTCAAAGTGATATTGAAAGTTTAGCTCAGCCGTTATTCAGAAATGTACATGATAAAAAGGTAATTTTTTTTTTGTAAAAAATAATTATTGGTCCTGAAATGGGAATAATTTTAATATATTATTCGTTTTGTAATAAATTTTGTTGATGTAAGAATAGGCATAGCTTGTTTAAACTTTAAGGTGCTACATGTGCAGGTCAATTAGTGAGTTAGTACATGCTCACTACCCAGAGCTGATGTCCACAACTATGATCCAAACCTGATTTTTGCTTTTTCTAGAAAGCCAAGGCCAAAATGGTTGTTCTGCCACTGATTTATAGTATAAGCAATATAATCTTATAGTTAATCTAGTCCTGGATCTCTTAAAATTGCATAGCTTGGCTGAAAATTTCAAATCTTATGTGTAATAAAGTACATATCAACAAGCTGTTAGTTATAAGTGTTATCTTGTATCTTCTGTTTGTAGTATCAGATAATAGAATACATATATTAAATGAAAAAATATGCATAGTCATGAAAGACCTATGTAATTCCTATTAGATAAAGCAAAGATAATTGGAAGTTGTGGCTTTAAGTTTTGTCATTGGTAATTCCAATAGCTGTTGTACACCATGATTCAATTTTAATTAGGAAGGAAAAACATATGGTGTTCATAGATCAAGTTACTAGAGAACATTATTTCCTAAGCAGGATCTGCATAAACCAGGATGTGACTTTATATTTCCATAAGTAAAGTATTTAATTGCAGAGTTTACTAAATGGCACTTCTTATTACCTACTAATACATTAGTTTGCCAGTTAGAAAAATGCATAATAATTAATAACTAAGTGCCTAATTTGACTATGTATCCTGAAGACCATTTCCAAACCTTTTATTTCATGTGTTTGAATGATTAATGTTTGGTTAAAAGGTAAAATCAACAAACAGGGTAGAAGAATTTGTTGGATAAGAAGAGATCCATAGTATGTTTGTTAATTTCTTTCTACTTGTATTAATAACACCAGTATTGAGTTTATCATCAGGTTTTTCCATTAAAACAATGTGTACTTTACTGCTTGTACTTTTACCTTTTCAACAATACATTTTAGAAGTGTAATTAAATACCGGCAAAGTGCGTGTCGGACCACGCACAGTTAAGGGTTCCGTAGTTGGGATGAATGTTTACGCATGAACAATAGGGATCTTATCGACCGAAAAATAAGGTTTTATTTCTCATTTGAAAATACTATCTATGTTTATTATCTATTACATCTAATGAATCTGTAGTCGAGGCGTTTCCGTACATTGAAAAAAAGAATAGTTGGGGTGTTAAAGGATAACCAACAGATGCCATTACTTATAAGTTTTTGAGTTTTTTGTCTGTTCGGATGTGAGAGATTTGTTAGTAGATTTCACGTATAAAGTACGAAAGCATGTGTATAACTCGGAGTAATTATTAGTTTTTGTTTCATCGTAATCGATTACATCTATTTAAAAGATATAATCAATACACGTAATGACATCTATTGACGCCAAATAGTACTAACGAAGGTGATAATGATAGCTGATCATAAATTAAGGTAAAGGTGTTATTTCAAAAATAATGATATTGATTATAATGTTTAAAAAATCGAAAAGAATTTCAAATAAAAAGTGGTGATGTGATAATTGATGTGGTGTCCTGAGTGACAAAGTATGCAATGTTAGATAATTATTTATTAGTTTAAATCATACAGCCGTCCTCGTAGTTGATCATTCGTCTGCCGGGGCTTCTAGTAAACTCTAAAACTAGCCTAAATGATATATCTGAGTGGCTAAAGGTCTGGCAAATATAAGCCAATGAATCTAAATCCATTCATGTCACTTTTATCAATTTGTCGCCAAATCGTAAACAAATGACATATGAATACCAAACATACATCATACGCAATAATAATGGCAAAGAGTTCAATTTTCAACATTTTAACTATATTTTTTATCATATCGTTTACAAGTGGCCAGTAACTTTCAGTGTCGCCCTCGTACCAGAGGTGGATCTCAGTGAATTCTTCACACGGGCAACTGTACGTAGTAAAGTTCTTTCGAGGGGCTAGCAGAGGAGAGTCAGAGTTTCTAACATCGTTTACAGAGAATTATTTTCTTATTTAAAACAAGTTTTTGAGATATTATTTATGTACTTTTTTGGAATTTCCAACAAAGGATAGGTACACAGATACAGTGCAAATCACAATAATATTATATTTATAATTTTATAAGTAGTATTTTTTGCCTGTTTTTTTCTACTGCGGTCTTAAATTGTGATCCTTCTTCACCATTATAACGCTTCAGCACACTGCCAGACGAGCAGTCGATTTTATTGAGTCGCGAGACGAGCAGTCGATCTATAAAACGATTGAAATTAAAAAAGTCACTTAGAAACATTACAATCTTTTATTTAGTTATGGGATCCAACGATACCCTACACGTTTATGTGTATTGTTTTTTTTTTCTAAATCTCTCGGTAACAAGTAAAACGGCTGTGTAACATCCGGACGGACTGACAGACGGACATGACGAAATTATAAGAGTTACGTTTTTGGCCATGGAAAGGCAACGTTAAATATTGCTCTGTCAGAAGCGTCTGCTCCTGTCGCGGCATGTCTTTTCGTCCGCACGCCTTATCTTTGTTGCGTCGCGTCGCCAACAACCAGTGTCAAAATGAAATCCATTGTTCATCTATTCCATCATCATGAGGCATCTACCTCAATAGTTAATTGACAAGCCATACTGATAATATTTCTGTTATATCATTTCAGCCTGTGTTGCTCTTTGCTGGAGAGCACACCCACAGCAACTTCTACTCCACCGCGCACGGTGCTTACCTATCAGGTCAGGCGGCAGCGCGGCGCTTGCTAGCCTCGGATGAACCTGAAGAAAACTTTCTAGAATGTCCTGCATCAGCTGACCTTAGCTCGTGGATACAGGGAATACAACTTGAGGGCTAGTTATAATATCATTGGTATGTAGACCAGCTTCATATGCACAGTGCCTAGGTACATTATACTCTCATTGTATTTATCCATTATACATGACAGAGGCTTTGTCCAAGTTACTCATAAGAATTGTGATTTTGTTTAATAATGCTGTTATTAGAAAATAGTTTTGCCGTTATTGTATAGAAATTGTTTCTACTATTAGAAATAAAGTCTTTTTTATTTATTTCATATATATATTTATACTACTTATTGTATAATTTATTGTAACTAATTGACTTTGTTAGCTCTCTTTAAAAGAAACAAAATAGATGTGTGGGTTAAAAAACCATAGTTATACAAGTTGTAATAGCCGAATATAAACAGGTAGGTATGTATAGTCGTCCTCGTAATTGCTTTATCACCATAAGGTAGAATATTACTTGCACGTCAAAAAAAAAAGACAAGGTCTATTTTGTCCATGTGACAGTTAGAAAGTTTCAACCTTAATTGAAGTTTCAGTTCCTTAGGGAATTGTTGTCTGAAGTTGCAAAGCACAATACGAGGTCGACTATTACAAGAAAACTGAGAGTAAAATTATGAACGCAACACAAAAAAATTAAAGTCATGTTTTAATTTTTGTAAGTAGTCAGATAAATTATAAAATCATATAAAAGACAATCTTAAAGTACAAATATAGGCCAGTCAACAGTGCCAAGGTGATTCCAAAATCGTGTGTTGAAATTGCCTGTATCTTGCAGACTAGACTGGATTTCTAGGATTTCTTCAACAGATTACTACCGACTTCAATCGTTTCAAACAATCATAGTTGGTTATCTGCCCAACCCAAGGATTTGCGGAATATTATTCATCTTTGTTTTTTCACACTAATGCAAATCTGTAGACTGTAAAATGTAAAATAATTTGAATCTCTTAAATGATTTGAACTATAACAAACACGTTAAAAAATAATTGTTTTATTTGCAATTATGGCTACCTCAACTGTGGCATCTTTACTTTCCATGAGTAACTTTCCCTATGAGTACTGTACTTAACTCTCAATTAAATCAATATTTAAAAAAACTATTACAGATAGTCGTTTTTTTTTCTATTGTATACCTTTGATATTAAATGGCGGCAACAGATTTTAAGTAATGAGATATATAATTATGTACAGTAAAGTATAGGTAGGTAAAGTTACATAAGGAAAGTAAAGATGCCACTGTTGAACGAAAATTTAAATTTTAAAAATAATAATTGCATATAACATTATTTTTTGCTTATTTTAGGACTTGAGGTATTATTGCATAAATTATTAATTTACCAAAATAATGAATTTAGATGATTTCTTGCAATTATTTAAACACTGCAATTTTTTTTTAAATCAGTGTTCCAGTAATTTAGCTTGCAATCATTGCTAAAGTAAATAATAAGGCAGCTTTAAGTTCTTTGAAATAAAATGCATTTAGAATATTTCTTAGTTAACTTATTAAAAATCTAATTTGTACTAAGTTTACGTGTAAAATTAGGGTTTGAGATTTTATAGTTTATTTATTATTTTCAGTATTCAACAAAATTAAAATCAGCTGGCTTATTCCCAGCTTACTTCTTATTATCTGGATGGATCATTGTCTATTGGATTTGAATCAAATATAATTTGGATCGAACTAATTGATGTTGGTAGAGGTCGGGAGTAAGCCTGCATAATGGCGTTAAATGACTGCAAATACATGAAGTTTTCCTCATGCCTGCGCTTGAAAATGACGTAATGGCAAGGCAAATAAGGTCTATTTTGCATAATTATGCTGTAACACAAAAATATCTATCCCAAATTGTAAAATTAATCTACTTTGCAACTAAATATTATGTGTGAAATTTACAAAAAATATTGAATTTTGCATGACCTGTCAACATTACACAGAGTGATCCGTTGAGATGGATAAGTCTGAAACCATTAGAGGTACTTAGTGAAAGTTCTAAGAAAACATATTGAAAACTGCACAGTTCAAAAATAATAAAAAGAAAGCCAAATGGCAAAGGGTTCCGCAATAAAATGTCGTCCTGTCCGCCCGGAAGTCTAACAGCCATTTTACTCGGAGACATAGGTCATGGCCACCGCTAAACAGTGCTGTGAAATGAAATTACGAAAAATATAATTAACGGTTAGTAGTTGGATTCCATAATTAAAAAGGTGATGATATTTTTAAGTCAATAAATAACTTTTCATAGGGTTTTCAATAAATACTATGTATTACATATTTATTTTTACGGTCAGTAAAATCAACTGTGCATACGTAAATATTAATCCCAACTACGGAACCCTTCACTGTGCGCGACACGCACTTAGTCGGTTTTTCGTTTTACTATAAACTATTGATAGTATGAATGAAATCATTACATAGGTCCATCTCCATTGATGTCTTCCATTTATTTAATGTAAAATTCAAATGAAAAAATTATATGTTTTTCAAAAACGGCATGCTATGAACTGACCAAGAAATATTGTGACTTAATTATATTGTATTGTTATTTTGTCTATTGGTGTGATCTTGTATTACATTTTTTTTATTGTATTAATCTTTTTAAACCCCTGACGGAAAAAGAGGGATGTTATAAGTTTAACAGGCGTCGGCAATTCGGCATCGTAGCTCTCCCAAACGGCTGAACCGATTTTGTTTTGTTTGAAAGATGACTTGAACGAGAGTTTTCGTAGAAAAAAAGAAAAATAAATAAAGAAGAAACCGTTCAGCCGTTTTTGATTGTGTCGGAGGTTTTCTTAAATTTACTTTTATTGGGAACTAATGTCTGGATGACATTCAAGAAATAAACTGCGGGAATTTATATTCCTTTTAGTCAAGTCAATGGATTTTGAGAATAAAACCCTATCGTTCGTTTTCTATTTTTAGTACCAAGTAGGTACGGTCAAATGCACGTCGGTAGTGTTACTAACTTGTAACAAATTAACTACAAAACCTGCTGACTAAAGGTGTTGTAAATGTAAAAAATTACCATTGACGCACAGTTGATTGTAATGCATGACGGTAGGGCTACTGGTGTTATTATATAGATAAAATATATTCTTAAGGGAATAATGGTTTCAGGACGATTTAGCACTATAGAAATCCTTGTCATACCATTTTTTTTGTTTCCACGTAGGTACTTGTTCTTAAGATTTCCAACTACACTTTCTTCTAGAAAAGCTATATCAGAAAAAAACCGGCCAAGTCTGAGTCGGACTTGTGTACCAAATTGAGAAAACTTGGGACAGTGCTAGCTCCGGTGTAAGGAGCAAGCAAGAGCATTTGAGATATACACCAAGTTATCTTAGATAATTGATTTATTCTTTCTCTGTAGACATTGAGAACGTATCTAGTACTTCTATAACAAAGTTAATATATATATATTACCGTAATATATATATTATCGTAGATAATTGATTTATTCTTTCTCTGTAGACATTGAGAACGTATCTAGTACTTCTATAACAAAGTTAAGGTACCAAAATGAGCCGCGCTGTAGCGCAGGTATGTATTCTCCACCTATCCAGTCGATAAACTTCAGCATTTATCTTTACTTGGAGTCGGTTCATGCCTAAATTGTAATGAAATAAGTACCCTCAAACTGTAACACCTGTATGGCTAGTTAAAGTAAGCTATTGCACAAAAATGTACATCATAAACGCGATGATGATTTATAAAATTACAATTTATTATTTAAATGGACCATTTAAACCACCTTGAAAGGCCCTTTTAAACCGACTAAAATAACATTAAATTGTGATCTTAAACCATTGAAAAAAAATGTTAGTATGTATGTTTTAATACATACTATGACTCAGCGTCCTAACCGAAAGCGATTGTCGCGCCAATACGCGATCGTTTAAATGAATTCAGACGTACAGACTACAAATGCTACTTGATTGATCGCGCGAGTATGTAGGTACAGACAGTCGCTTTCGGTTAGGACAGGGTGAGGCATAGTTCCCGCTTTGTCGTAACGTAACTGCAGAAAATCGACCAGTTTAATCCAGTGTGACCAGTGTCGTGTCTGGTATAGGTACCCGAATATAATAAACTCGACGTGTTCAGATATACCAGATAACCTGTAGATATCAGCTCGATTTGCGAACACTCACGCCCCAGTGGGTGCAGTAAAAAATAACAGTGACACAACAAGATAAAAATGGCAACGACACAGCGTGAATAGTGTCTTACTTTAATGTTGGCTACTTTATATTATTTTAGTTAGATAACGTTTGTTACTAAACCTGTCTATAATGTTATCAAAACCATCATTGGAAGGTTTGAAAAATAATAAGAAAGATTCTTCTGTTACTATTTGGTAGTAATTGTTTGGACCAGGTTTTACATGGCGCTATGTATTTGCAAGCTAAATTGGGATATTTCAACCATAGTATTTGCAAGTAATGTTATCTAATGCATTTCCAGATTTTAGACTTATTAAAATATTATTAGGTTACATACTCGATTTCTCTAGTCAATGCAATGTTTTTTTTGTATCGCTTTAAATAAATCATCAAATATATCACATGTTTTTAGTCCTTTACTCACCTTACTACCTTAACACGCAAGATCATCATCATCATTTCAGCTGAAAGACGTCCACTGCTGGATACAGGCCTCTGTCACTCCTCCATTTTGACCGATTCTGTGCTACATACAACATGTCCCAAAAATCGATGTCATGCCGAAAACGGACAATAGGCCTGCCGGAGAACTTAAATGCCCAGGGTTATTTGGACTTTTACAAAACCAATTACCAGAATTATTTGAAGAATTGCCACCGAACGTTTACGGCAGCATGTAGTATCGACAAGATGGCTCCACAGCGCATTATGCTCTCGCAGTTTCACAATCGAGAATACCCCGATAGGTGGATTAGGCGGGGTGGTACAATTTCGTGGCCTGTCCGTTTACCCAATTGAAATCCCATTGTTTTTTTTTTACTGGGGTACGATAAAGGATAACGTGTACTCTAAACCAATTCAAGATTTAGACGAGCTGCGCCAAAGAATTGCAAAAGCCGCTGAATACGTCAACTCGAGAAGATACGCCCGTCTTATTACGCGATCATTTTTAAAGAGATGTAGAGCTTACATTGCAGCTGAAGGCAAACAGTTCGAACATAAAACTTCGTAAATCTGATTTTCTAAAAAATCATCACTAAAGAAATCCAAAAATTAAGTTTTATTTCAAACGCACCTAAAAGTAACAAATTACTTTTTTCCTCAATAACGAAGTAGCACTTCGTGTCATACCATTTTGACTAAACGCGCCATCTTATAAAGTTACTTGCCAAAATAGTGTAGTAAATTTTTTCTACAGTACAGTCGGTCACAGTTGGGTGATGTAATAATTTTGAATTGTAAGTTGGACAAAAATCTAACATTTTTGAATATGCGAATTTGCTATGGCGGGTCCAGATCCCGTCACTCTGTATATAAAGAGATATAATTAATGACTCCTTTTTGTACTTATTAAATAATAAGCAAACGATTTTTTACTGTCATAAACTTTTATTTTAATTAGTACCTAATAAACAATTGAAGCAAGGTTATTAGCATTTTTATAAAAATAACAAAAAATAATAACAATTAATGCAGTGAAATATAGCTGACTGCATAATGTAGACCTAAATTAAAGGTATTAAAGCCCTCTAAATATTGTGTGATTAACATCTTTGTCAAAATCATAGTTCTATTTGGTCACTGGTTAAAAACAATTTTATTATTATACATAATAAAGTTATAACATTTCAGTTATACATTTTAAAAAAACTATACCTACTCTGTGAGAAGTCCATCACAAAGTTCATGATATTTTTTTATGAATTTAATACTTATTCAAAAAAAATATCATGAACTTTGTGATGGATATTTACAATTTAATTGTCTATTTCAATTTCAATAATTATTGAATTTCTAATGAACCTTGGCCAAACGGGCCTTTTACCCAATTACAGGTACTGTCAGAACAAACTGTATTTTAACTTTTGAACCTCTAGAAATATGGGTAAGTACATATTTTAAATAATACTATGTTAATATAACCATGGAATGACACCGTTGTTAAAAAATTATACAAAAACTGAGTGAATACCATAGTTATCAATGATAAAAAATGAATTAATTAACATTCCCTCATTGATTGCTATGTATATATTGGGTTAAACAGTGTATAACTAACCTATGTACATAGAAACTATTATATTTTTGTATAAACTCAATTATATCAGGCAATTCCCTGCCAAATATATATTTGTTTGGAACTAAAAAATATAATAATACCTATATGCCATTAACATATCTAGCAACCATGAACATTTAACCTAAGTTCATAATAGCTAAAAACAGACATTATTGGACGGATAAACCTCTTAATTTATAATAACAGATGATACAATAGTGAGTATTCTTCATAATATACATACAAGTAGATGTCATGAGTATAGACAAACAATTAACACAGTTTTACCAGTTCTCATGAAAGATAACCCTAATGATGATTGTTAATCTGTAAACACCTTAAACCGAGAGTCAGTAATAATATTAACGAACAACATGTAGTTCTACTAAAGAATTTTTTGTAGTAATGATTGTCAACAAGCTTTTGTCATGCTCATGAGATACCTCTTGCCAGACACACTTGCCTATAAGAGGTACTTCTTCAAGCGGAGCTCTAAAAGCTACAAGTAAAGTAAGACAGCAGCCATCAGCAACAGGGTCATGTTCCAAGTTTAGTAGTCCCAATGGTCGGTGTTGTCCCACATCAGCTCCAAACATTTCCACCATAAACCTCCTCAATGTTGAATGAATGCTTTTCCCAGGATTGATCTCACATGTTGGAAAATGAATTGCAGTTTTCTCACTCAACAGCACATGCAACTTGTTTGTACTTCTTTTTTTTATAACTACAACTAACCTTAATAAATCTTTGATATGATGGATGGGGGCTGGTAAGATATCTTTGTGCCATTGACTATCAGGATTTCTATTACTGTATAACTGGGCTTTCTCAATAAGATGCAAAATGTCATTAGATCTCAATGAGATTTCTTGAAGATTAGAGATCCACTTAGCTTGCAATGATTCTTTGTCTGCTCTAGCAGGTGTTTTTAATTCACCACCCTTGACTTCACCAGTTAAAACAAATCTGTACCACATTCCACCAGCGGTCTCTACAGCTAATAGTGTGGTAGGATTACATATAAGACCTGTTTCCTCAAGAACCTCTCTGGCTGCAGCCTGCACTATAGTCTCACCCTTTTCCATGCGTCCTGCCGGTAGATACCACTTGCCTGCGCAACTCTCTTTTGCTTCTTGCATCATCAATACTTCGTTTGATTCATTTATGATCACACAAGCAACGACATAAGTGACGTTGCTGCCCAGTACCGGTTTAAAATTAGATGGAGTGGTAGGTGTAATACCTTGAGATTCGGCAACAGAATTTTGATCAGAAATAGTAAAATCACAAATAGTATTATCATCGCCATCTAGGCCTAGGCCATCAAGTAATTTAGTAATATTCGAGTCCACTTGGCGCGACATATTTCTACGACCTAATTCGTTTTTGTTGTCCTTCCTTTAAGTACTAAACACCTCGGTTATTTTTATTTATTTATTTAAATGAACAGGAAAATAATTTCAAAAGATTGAAAAAATTGATGTAAACATGAATCAAACCTGTTTATAAAAAAATTGAAAATTATCAATGAGCGTGATTTGTTTAGCAATCTGTACTATAATAATACGGTAGTGCTTTTTTTTTAAATTCCTGCCTTCTTTGACATTTACTTTATCGGCTTCAGATACTTGTCATTCAGCCGACTGCAGGCTGCGGTTTCACTCACGACTCGCCTTCTCATTCTTATGCCACATACGTTTGCCAGTATGCACCAGGCCAGGCCAACGACCCGTGGAACCCGTCACATCTGATAAGACTGCGGTGGCTAGCGGTGGGTAACTCCGGAGGTACTGATCCAAAGGAGCCGCTAGCCGGTACCGAACGCGGATACGTAAACCTTATTTATTCCTCACAATCCTTACCGGCACCGCGGTACCAAATGATTCCGGAGCACGCGTTCACTGTTCACTCTCGTTCACTCGCTCAAGTCACTCGGAAGTACTCGGAACACGTCGTATCGCTCTAACTAACCAACTGTTCAATTCAAAATGTGCCAAAGGATCCAGTGAACCAAATGAATAAAATGTTCTGCGAAACCGGGGAACCAAAATGAGCGAGTGAGTGCCGGTGCCCAAGGAATAAATAAGGTGAACCGGTACCGGACCCGGAGTCGGAATAAGTGAATCAATTCACTTGCCGGAATAAAGATTACCCACCGCTAGCGGTGGCCGTCTGAATAAAACCACAGCGGCTGTCCCGTAACAATTAATAGTCCGGTTAAGTAGTCATGACCTCTCAAGGTCAACTACGAGATGCCATACCAAAAAAAAAAAAACGTAACAATTATCAGATTTAAATGTAACATTTATTTCTCGATCACCAGCATTCTCCGAAACCCTCTTTAATTAATACAAAATACAACTTCCAATCTCTTCGTTATCTTCTAAAATGTTGTAATTCCGTCATTGTAAAGTTATAACTGTTTAATTTAGATTTGTGGTAGATTGATGATGAGTCCCCGTTGGGGCTTTGCATTATTGCCTGAACATCAATGCAAACGCGTAGGTTACAATCGTCAACATTATTTCTATCTTTTTTCTTCTCTTCTCTGCTTGAGTTTTTATCCGTTGGTATACCTATTTATATTTCGGAGTGACAGATTACCATGCTTGATGAAATGAACATGCGATGAAGTTGCAAATTTCCCAACGCCCAGAAAGATCATCCATCCTCTTGTCGTGATCAAGTTTTTCGCTGCATTAAAGGTTTCATTTCTCGGGCAGGAACCAGTTTCTTGGTAGGAACAGAAATGTATTGTTCGCCTAAGTTTTGCTTTGTTTTTTGGTCATTTTGCTTCCACTGAGTCGGGTCAGCTTTTCGCTTTCTCGATAAAGTTCTGGTTGATATACCATCAGCAGCAGTTCAGTATCAGCGGTATTAGTAGATGACGTATTCGATGATGTGCTCGAAGAACGCAGTCTAGCTACTGCGTCTCCAATCATTATCACTAAGCTCAGCATCAATTTCTGCCGAATTAATCGGTGAAATGCGATAATCCACGATAGGAAATCGCTGTGTGTGTGTGTGTGTGTGTGTGTGTGTGTTCAACATTTTGAAGTGTCAGAAACGAGGGAGACGCAGATTGTGCTCGAAAAGTTAGTGGTTGCTCATCAGAGTGTATAAGATCGTCTTGAGAAATAGTTAGTGCTCGAGTTTCTGGGGAGCATTTACGGGACGATAGGTGGCTGTTAGAAGTTGTACTCGTGGAACTACTACTGTCTGGACTTGAAGATGAGCTGAAACTACTTGACGACGATCTCGATGAACGTTTTGATGGTGTTGCGATAAAACCATTGGTTTCTGTCGAGGACCCGGGCGTAGCGACTAATGCTTTAATATGACCTCGTCAGCAATTTCTGGGTATGGAATCATAATATCGTTACCTGTGTAATGTACACTTATCTTAGGAATTGTATTGGAAATATTCTCTTTTTACAAAATGCGTCCAGTAATAAAAATTCTGAAATAAAAAAATTACGAATAAATGCTATACTTATGTAAGTACCTAGTAAGATTTAACCGAGAAAGACAGATATCAAAACCAGGGACTGAATTACCCAAAAAGGTACCTTTAAATTTCGGTATGACGTCATACCGTTAAATAAGGGTTACCGAAATATTTCGATAACGTTATTTTTTTCAGTAGCGGAATTTTAAGGTTGGAAATGCAGATCGGTGTATTTTGGTAGAAGTACCTTTATAACTTTTTCTGTAGCAGTCCCTTAACCTTTATAAATGTATCGGTAGCGGTACCTAAACCTTAATAAATAGCGTTTTCTTTGACGCACCGCCTCGCCACTCTGTCTTTCATTCACTTGCTGATTGTTGCACATTATTTATTCATCAGTAAGTATTGGTTTTTATTTGCGATCGGAACGGATGACTGTGTTAGCCGGACTAAGCCGAGTGCCTACCTAAGGTTACCTTATTTTCTTTCGTTCTTCTTATCTGACTGGTGTTGTGGAAAAATGTTACCTCATTGTTGTGTAGAGTATATACCTACGTATACATATGTTCCTACAAGTCTGTGAAGTTTAATTAGGTTACATTATTTACATTAAGAGGCCTCTTACAAAAATGTCCGTAGACGCATGATTTCCTCGTTGAAATTGAATATTAATCGTTGGTTTGTATAAATAACAATTACTTGGTAAAAATAGTTCGTTTCCTCTTATATGATAATAATAAAGCGATTTATTAAATATTTATTTATTTGTTTAGCAATAATCGTTCTCCGGATGCATGTTTAAGCAAAAACTAATGAATTGCTGATTTGAGAGCTCTAATTTGCGGATTCGGTTGAATATAATTCATCGAAACAATTTTACTCATGTAACTTACATCCTATTTTTATTTTATATAAAAAATATTACTGGACCTAATAAAATTTTCTACTGAAAAAGTTTGGAAACAAGTCTTAATATCTCACAAAGTTCTACATCGTTTTGATGTACAATTTATACCAAAATAATCTCCAACATTTGCTTTTTAAACGATGCCAATAATTTAATTTTGTAAATTCTTTACTGTTATTATTTATAAATAAAATAAAAGTGCCACAAATAACACCGCACCGGCGATGTGCGCTCTCCCCACAATCCCTACCACACCACCTATGTCCTCGACGTGGCGCTTCTACAGAATGTCAACCTACGGTTGGACTTTATAGAATTTGTACAAGAGCTCTCCTCTGATCACCGTCTAGTAGTCATGAAACTGGTTCCCCGCATAGGTCTCCCCAACTCCACTCAACCCCCAAAGTGGTAACAGACTGGAAGAAAGTAAGGAAAGCGCTCCCCACTTGGACTCAATCCCCGATCATTTTGACTCTATCGCTGACAAGATGGCGGCGATCGACTCATTCACTGAACACGTACAATCAGTCCTGAACGATTATTCAAGGGATATTCCAGCGACGAAGGACTGATCAAAACAAACTTACTTTTTGCTTTTTAAAGCAATTCGCTTTGCTGTTTATCTGGTGATTCGTAGTCCGCGACGTCATAGTTCTGTAAATAAAAATAATAATAGGACCTATTTTGTTTAATTATGTACCTATTTGAACTTTACCTATCAATAAAGCACTTACTGTTTGTAATAACTGACCATAATTTGATTATATTGCATAATGTAAAGAACTAACCTTACCTAAATGTAAACACAGGTCGTGCATACAGTTTTGTGGTACAAGGAATTATTTCGAGATAAACATCCAAAAAACGTAAAATAAGGAACTAATTTGATTTAAGATAACAAATTTTAATACATTTTTTTGCTAAAAGAGCTTAACTCTAAGTTGACCTTTTTAGTACTTACTAACAATATTGCAATACTCACCCGGTTATTTGTAATAAAAAGACACAATTCCAATTTTGACAGCGCCTTCCGTTATCGCATCGAAGGAGCGCTACCCTCCCCCCACCCTATTCGCGCAGGAGTCCCTCAGGGCTCTGTGATCTCTCCTCTAGCTTTCACGCTATTCACCAGCGATATGCCCAAGTGCAGTAAGGCGCAGTTGGCCCTGTTCGCAGACGACACGGCCATCTACTACACCGGCCGTGATGAAAAGTGAACAAGCTTGGCGCTTGGTTCAGGAAATGGCGAATCGAAGTCAATCCCGACAAAAGTCAAGCGGTTCTTTTCTCAAAGCCGCGTCGCAATCCCTGCCCCCCTCGACCGATCACCATGTTCGGCAAGCCGACCCCTTGGGAGAAGCGAGCCAAATATCTGGGGGTAGTGCTCGATGAGCACCTCTCTTTTTCAGAGCACATTAAGGCGGCTCGTTCGCGCGCCGCTTTCGCTCTAGGTAGACTTCACTTTGTCCTAAATGCACGTAGCAAATTGTCACTAAAGTGCAAAATGCGTATCTACACAGCGTGCATCCGCCCGAATATGACATATGCCAGTGCAGTCTTTGCACACGCCAAGCCCTATCGCTTCAATAGAATGCAGACCCTCCAGAACAAGTTCCTCCGTAGGATTACAGGCTCCCCCTGGTACGTTCGCAACGAGATCCTTCACGTTGACCTAAAGATTCCCACTATCCGCCAGTTCATGAAACGCATTTCAAAGCGTTTCTTCGAGACCACCGCGAATCACCGCAACCCTCTGGTTGTCAAGGCCGCTAGCTATATTTCCTCCTCCATTAGTCATGTCCGCCGTCCCAAGCATGTCCTCACCGATCCCGATGACCACATAACTCTCATTCAGGAGAGCAGTAGGGTCACCAGTACAGTGCACAAACACAGACCGACATTCCGACCTCGCCGCCGAGGTTCCTCGCGAAGATCCCGACGTAACTGTCCCCCCCGACCCTTGCTCGACGAAGTGCCAGCCCGCGCCGTAGCTGAGCCTGTAGCTTTAAATTCCCCAGATAATAATAATATAATCCAGATCCAGCCTGTCCCATCTTGCTGTCCTCCCGTCAGCGACGCCCTAAGCCGAGGTCCGTACCCCACAGGGGGTGCCCTTAGCGAGCGTTCGCTTAGTAATGTAAGTAGTTTTACGCAGGGGCGTAAAACTACTGCTGGAGCTGGAGGCTTTGAGTCCGCTTAAGGCAGCCCCAGGATAGTCCGGTTAAATTTGCATTTTGCTGATAGTCCATTTTCTGCTCGTAAAAAATGTTTCCATACTTCACTTTGACTTTTAAACTCTTTATAAATCAAATTGACGCTCATTGCAACCGATAACACGCGGGTCGGGTTCTTGTTTTGTATATTCTGCACACAATTACACCGTTTTGTAACTTCTCACACCACAAGTAAAGCACAAATGACGCAATAACCTTAGACAATTACCCGAGAGCGAAAGTAAATCCCCGTGCCACCACGTTGTAGGGGAATCCCCTTGAATTTTCTGTGAGGCCGCTCCGTAGGGGATTCCCCATTAGCGTGCCAAGGTTAATCCCCAGACTAACGAGGGGTTTTTTTAACCCCGCAAATGTGCGGGATCCCGCGTGAGTAATCCCGCATAAGCAATCCCGCAAAAAAGGTGCGGGATCCCGCATTTGCGGTATCCCGCGTTTGCGGGATTGGATGCCCTAATTGTGAGAATCCTCCATTACCGATTCAAAACTAATAAAATCACCAGATGGGGGTCGATAAACGCAGATTACAACGATTGCTCTAGTTCAACACAAGACAACTCAATAGTGCGCTCGATAGAAAGATTAACTAAATCTAAACGTTGTTTACATTTCAACTTGTTTGAAACAAGAACTAAAGAACCACCGCGAATAGCACTTTTTCTCACAAATGCATTTTGTACGGTAAAATTATTATCATCGATAAACACTACTTCATGTTCCTTCAACCACTGTTCAGTCAAACATAACACTTGAACATCATAGTTCTCCATAAATAAACTTAACTCTAACTCTTTGCCGGACAGACCCTGCATATTTTGATGCACAACATTCAACATATGCGGCTCACCCGTTGTCGCACCTAATAGTTTAAACTACAAGGCGTATCTAAAGTAGTATTAGTACCAATACTAACTGTAATTGACGGTACACTACATATACCCTTGTCACTTTGTATGTTGTATGCTGCTAGGTGGCAAATACATTGTATAATTTGTCAGTTTGTAATCAGTAATAAATTGATTACAATCAAAATATAAAATAGTGTCACTATAACGGCAAGTCCTATTATAAATTAACATATTTAAATTATAAATGTGCCTATTTTGCTCATCAGACAAATATTGAGAATAAGGCAAGGCACAGAAAATAAATTTACAATTATTACTTTCATTGAGATGTAACATCAAATGGACACATTCAATTATGTCCTTTTTTCTTACATTTAAGCTATCCCCATGTAATAATTTAACAGTTGAACTAGGGTTTATTTTTGTCAGTCTGATATTACTAATTAATTGGCTAATACTGGCACCGGGCAAACAATTATTAATAACATAATGTTCCGAACACTGATTAAATATACTACCAAAACCTTGACCAACTTTGACAGAAAATATGTATGTAGTGTTAATCAAATTATTCATACAATTCTTGTTATTATTAATACCGCTACCTACTGGCTGAGTCACTGTGGGTGTGGGTGTAATAAGTTGAGGCTGGGGTGCCTGGGAGCAGGCACAGCTAAAAGAGAGGTTATTTACCGCTAGCAAGACAATAACAACCGGAAACAATATGTCGGATAGATTCACCGGGACGGTGGCATGTGTGACAGATATCAACCGTACCGTGGTCGGTGGTCTTTTCGGTTTCCCCAAAAGGGTCACCGAAACGTAGACAGGATATAGACGCCAAAAAGTTTACATCATGCCCATGAAGGGCCCGGGAAAAGCGTACGTGATGCTCTTTGCTTTGCCATACTTCCTTACGGTCGTTAGTATCTAGTACTGCAGGTTTGTTTCAGTTCTCTTTCGCCAAGGAGAGCGGAGTTAGGCCCTTGTCCACTGCGGTCACATCTCGGAGCATCCCCACGTCAGTTTGATGGAAAAATTCCCTGAGACTGCAAATCTTGCGGTTGTGGAGGGTTTTAGCGTTTAAGAAACCTCGACTCCCCCCCATTGCGGGTTGTGCAGTCTTATCACTGATGACCGTGGGTAATGCATCCGATATGCCGTCAGCAATGTACGGACCTTTCTATCCTGAGCGTCAAGTTCCGTCTGAGTCCATTTGAGTATACCGAAAGAATACATCAAAACCGGTATGACCAACCGTTGAAGGCACGCACCTTGTTTCCGCCTGTTAAAGAATAGGCCTATTTCAAAAATATCAACTTTTGGGAAACACGAACCGGACTTGTGACCGGGCTGACCACGGTGGAAGCACAGTGGGTCTGCCGCGAGATCCCTGGTTTGGCCATGGTGTTGGCATACGAAACCGCTTTCCGCTGGGCCGAGGCCAGCTTGCTCGCCGCTAGCGGGGGGCGCAGGACAATGGCCTCCAGAGCGGAAAACCGACTCTGAAAGGCCGCCAGCTCCTGCCGCACCAGGGTCAGAACACGGTCCTCAGCAAACACGGGCTGGCCTTGCCCATGCTGCGCCCTTCTTTGTGGCACCTCCCTGGGGCCCTTTCCTCGGCTCTTAGCCAGATCTGCTCGGAGCTCCTCGATCTCCTTTCGGAGAAGGTCCATGCCGGTAGACAGGTGGGCGACCTCCTCCAGCATCTTTGACATACCGTCCGGTGGAGGCCCGAAATGAATGGCCTCCGCTGATTCCACAATGGAGGCCGTGGCTGCGGATATGGCCTTGTCTCTAAAGGACTGAAATATTAGGAAGGCTGAGGTGAACTTTTAGTTGTAGATAGCTTGTAGGTAGTTCCTGTTGTAATAAATTCTGGTGTGTTCTGATGACCTAATATGATGTTATCGGAAATAAACTGATTAAGTTTATTTCATTAAATAAGTTAACTATCTGGAAAAGATTAGGACTATAACGAAGTTTAGGAAGTTTTGGTCGAATTATGGGTCTATCTCAGGGTTGTTCTGAATTCGTCATGTCTTTAAACATAAATGTTGATATATTTTTCTAGTTTTAGTGTTATATAATCGGTTTGTGTAGATGAGTGTGGTGTTTGCGTGTAAACTTGCGATTGGTTGTATGATGGAGAAGGTTGTAAATGATAAAAAAAAATGTCTTTATTTCTGTAAGTAGGTTTGTACAAACACTTTTACACGTCAATCATATTTTAAAAACTAGATGAGATCGGCGTTTCCTATCTGACTACTCTGAAAAGAAAGTATAGAACTTTTGTTATATACTATAACTCCCACATTTCGCCAGTTACGCTTATTGCCATCAACCGGGCACAAATCCAGACTCCAGGCTGCTACTGAGAAATTCTAGGTAGAAAAACCCATATTTTCTTCATTTCAGTCATATCTTATATCAACATTCGGATAAGATAGCTGCTAATTTGATTATAATTACCTCTGATGTACTACTCTATTAGACGTATTTCACATTAAATAAACTTTATAACTGAAGACATACAATCATACTATTAAAATAACTATAACTAATTGATCCTTACTACGCTACCTAGTAAGGATCAATTAGTTTCTTCGAAACGAATTCCTTCAGATCTTGATGATTAATTCAATAGGCGCACCATAGGCTTTCTGCATTGATATTTCTGTTATTTCTAACATCTTCTTCTCCTTATTTCGGACGTTGATTTCCTTGAAATCTTCATCCTTAAACGACGTTTTTTATAATAAAAAGCAAAAGGTTTTGCTTTTGTAAATTTCATCACTTTAATGTCGTTACATACAAAGGTAGGTTTTTGTTCGTCTGTGTTAATATTGTAACCGCAGATTCCCTGCAATTCCTTCACGTCGAAAAATAAATCATAGGTTAGAGTATGAATTATAAACGGCTTTCCCAACTTCCTGGCCCTCTGAATGGCTGCTATATATTGAATTGGTGTATGGATTGGACCAGTTTTCAGATCTTTTGCAATTTGTTTTTATTGTCAGCCTTGTTTTGAGTATGACCTTTTATGAGATACTTGTGCGTTATTGTTTTAATTTTTTTTATATCAGTGACGGCAAACATAAACAAAGCAGCAATATATTTATTTTTGTTTTGCCCGTAACAATTATCAGATTTAAATGTAACATTAATTTCTCGATCACCAGCATTCTCCGAAACCCTCTTTAATTTATACAAAAAACAACTTCCAATCTCTTCGTTATCTTCTAAAATGTTGTAATTCCGTCATTGTAAAGTTATAACTGTTTAATTTAGATTTGTAGTAGATTGATGATGAGTCCCCGTTGGGGCTTTGCATTATTGCCTGAACATCAAGCAAACGCATAGGTTACAATCGTCAACATTATTTCTATCTTTTTCTTCTCTTCTCTGCTTAAGTTTTTATCCGTTGGTATACCTATTTATATTTCGGAATGACAGTGACCATGCTTGATGAGATGAAAGTTGCTAATTTCCTAACGCCTAGAAAGATCATCCATCCTTTTGTCGTGATCAAGTTTTTCTCTGCATTTAAGGTTTCATTTCTCGGGCAGGAACCAGTTTCTTGGTTGGAACAGAAATGTATTGTTCGCCTAAGTTTTGCTTTGTTTTTTGGTCATTTTGCTTCCACTGAGTCGGGTCAGCTTTTCGCTTTCTCGATAAAGTTCTGGTTGATATGGCATCAGCAGCAGTTCAGTTTCAGCGGTATTAGTAGATGACGTATTCGATGATGTACTCGAAGAACGCAGTCTAGTTACTGCGTCTCCGATCATTATCACTAAGCTCAGCATCAATTTCTGCAGAATTTATCGGTGAAATGCGATAATCCACGATAGGAACTCGCTGTGTGTGTGTTTGTTCAACATTTTGAAGTGTCAGAAACGAGGGAGACGTAGATTGTGGTAGAAAAGTTAGTGGTTGCTCATCAGAGTGTATAAGATCGTCTTGAGAAATAGTTAGTGCTCGAGTTTCTGGGGAGCATTTACGGGACGATAGGTGGCTGTAAGAAGTTGTACTCGTGGAACTACTATTGTCTGAACTTGAAGATGAGCTGTAACTACTTGACGACGATCTCGATGAACGTTTTGATGGTGTTGCGATAAAACCATTGGTTTCTGTCGAGGACCCGGGCGTAGCGACTAATGCTTTAATGTGAATGTCATCAGCAATTTCTGGGTATGGAATCATAATATCGTTACCTGTGAAATGTACATAATTTCAACATGAATGATGTAACCAATCTATTGTAAACATAATTTGATTTAAAAGAGTGTACGTGGAGTTTCTTGCCCGTTCTTCTCCATAGGTACCTACTACGCTTTGGAATGGGCAACTAGCTTCATTTTTCTGACCGACCGACCTTGACAATTCAAAAGTTCCTGTAATTGGTTTATTTGAAATAAATGCTTTGAGTTTTGATTTTGAGTTTTCTGTATTGAGCTCACTACTAAAACATTGATAAATGATAAATGATTTTATTTCTGTAAATAGGTTTGTACAAACACTTTTACATGTCAATCATATTTTAAAAACTAGGTGAGATCATTTCGTATTGAGTCGCATTTACTTTTTTTGCAAGGATTTTAATGTTGTTTTTATCGTATAATAAAACTTCTTGCCGCTAGAATACGGTTGATTATCATCTTATGTACGGTACTACAGATAAAAAGTCAAATCATATAAATCAGAGTGTTTAGTGTGGATCTTTGACACTCCTACTATCATAATTGTATTATTCGTTTAGTCGATATTATATGGTCACCTATATCAAGTTTCGCCTTTTTTTAAATAGATGAATCAATAATAACAATTATATGAAGTAAGAACAAAACAAAATAAAAGTTTATTTTATTTTTCTTAGCTCAGAATGCTATTATTTATATGTACGCTTATCGCGTAAATGGGCATAAAATATTGGAATATTTGTCTTTTATTTTGCATAACCCTTTATTATTTGACTTGTATTCATTATTACTTAGAGAGCAGTGGTGGCCCAGTAGTAACGGCCGCGACTTACGAATTGTAGGTCGTAGGTTCGAACCCAGACAGGCGCTTTACTTTGTGTAAATTATTTCATCACCACTGCTCTCAAAACGGTGAAGGAAAACATCGTAAGGAAACCGGCATGTCTTAGAACCAAAAATTCAAAGACATGACGTGACATCTCCATCTCCATCTCCAACCCGCACTGGGCCCGCGTGGTGGTTTACGGTCCACTCTCTCTCACAGAGAGGAGGCCTGTGTCCCAGCAGTGGGAATATTATAGGCTGGATATGGATTATAGCTTAGTGCCAATTTTTAAGTTTAGTGAAAGGAATTAGTAAAAACTTAGGCCTTAGTAGAGACCAAAGAAATAAATAATATTATACCGGCTTAAAATGAATAAAGACAATAATAATAAATATCCCTATATTTAATATTTACACGTCGTCGGCCGGTTCCCATCAAAGACCGCGCGTACCATAAGTAATTTATTCAAGAACTCCGACAGCATATAGGTACGTTCAACATTGGTTTACAAAAGTATTTAGGAAAGGTATATGCAACATTTCTGCTAGATTTTCTCTACAAGGCCTTAATATCGAAATATTAAAATATATGTTTAGATATGAATATATAATTATGCATTGTAAAGAAATTTCCAAAAAACGCATTACTAGTCTGTAGATTTCCAAACGATTCCCGAAAGTAGTCAACAAAAATAAAGCAAATAATAAACATACCTAATTACTAATAGATAGTAATATCTTCCGAGTCGTGATGAATGAATGGTAGGTACAGTAAGTACAGGAAAGTTAATAATAGCTATCTATCTACTCACACAGACACACACACGGCTACGCACCGCGTCCCTCACTCCCTTCTTTTGTCAAACAGAGATAGCAATATTCCGAACGAATTTTGAATACTCGACTCGAAGTGTTATTACGGTACGTCGGCCGCTTAAGAGATGTGAGGAAGAGGGAATCCTTGCTAGTCGGAGCGCTTGTTTATGAAGTGGAAAGTTTATTTAAACAAGACTTAACATGGTGAATGAATATGAAACAAATGGTTTCATACCAACCGGACATTTTGCTGAATTATTCAACACGTCATTAAATACTGTTCGCCGTGTACTCCACGCTAAAAAGGTTGCAGGCCCAGCAGACAATAACGTAATAAAAGAACGTTGAAGATCCGTAATAGTTTATCCTGTAAAAATTATAAAAAATTGACGAATCATCTTTTCTTAAAGAAAATGAATACTAAAGCTATCCTCAATATGCTCTATACCGGTATTCACTAAAGCCAAATAAAATGTGAAATACTTAATGTAAACAAAGTGCCTTAGATAGATAGCATAGTAAAAAAAAAAAAATTGAATACATGCTTAATCTATACTACACATGCTTATAGCATGTGTAGTATAGATTAAGCATGTGCATGACTACTATATTTAAAAAAAAAAATACATATATATATAAATATTATACATTAAGTGATGGACTCACGTAGTTGTTTAAGTAGAATTAAGCTTTTAAGTGTCCGACGTAGGAGCACTTTAGTTGTAACAATAATAAAAATAGACCTATAAACAAATATAACGTGTAAGAAAAGTCGCGGACCACCATTTCCGCGGTAACTGTTTCATTTAAAAAATAAAACTGCCTTAGATAACCACTTATTTTGGAAATTAATGATTGAAGCTTAATGTTTATGGTGAAATAATCCACATAACAAATTTTTTGAACATTTCACATGTCAAAATAAAACAAATTGCTTCTAAGTTCCTTGATATAGTACTGCACATCATATTTGGCTGAAGACGTTGTTATAAATAATCGTATCGGTTTGTTATCCATACCTATGTAAAATATTACAACCAATATTTTTTTTTTTTTTGTTATCACTTGTTACGCTTTTTTATTCTAAACCCTTTATTGCGATCTTTGTGGTGTGTGTCGTTTAAACACATACAGTCGTACCACGAGTTCACAGCAATGCGATTCTTAACGTGCCTATACTGCCTATGCACGTTTGACCGCTTACTGTTCATACACGTAACGAAATTTATTAACGCCAAATGGTACTAACGAATATAAGTGCTAAGTGTTACTGATAACTGACCATAAATTAAGTCAATATTACAAAAAGTTATAATATTCCATTGGTAGTTGATTAGTGTCGTTAAAAGAATTTCAAACAAAATGTGGTGATGTAATATAATAATAGTTGATGTGGTGTTCTGAGTGTAGTAGTTAGATAATTATTTACTGGTGTATTTTATAAAACTTTCTTTAAAATCAAATTGTGATTCAGTTTGATTTTAAAAAGTATATTATATGCAGAGCGAGTTTCGTGTTAACCACGAGCGAGTTTCGCGTTAAGCAAATGTCGTCATTGCGGTGTATTTCCGCAGTAGAGTGTCACTTATTCTTTGAATGGCTAGTTTTGTAATAAAATTGTCGGAATTTGGAAATAAATAAGTTTCGTAGGTAGATACTGTTCTGGAGTTCTGTAGTCTAGATCTGGACCTGGGTCTTTGGTTTGGTTCTGGAGTTCTCTCTACCATAGAGGTCGCATCTCATTCCAGTTCAAACTCAGTTTTCTTCAACCGAATCTTTTTAAGAAAAACTGAAGTGAAGATTCATTGAGGCATCTTCCGACTTCAAAGTTCTAAAGTCTGTTGGATCCGTAGCCAAATGGTATGCAGAAACGGAACTCTTGTTATTTCGTCATGTCCGTCTGTCCATCCGTATGTCACACAGACACAGCCAATTTATTCAGAGGGTTATTTTTTTATGAAGGGATGATCGTACGGAAGATGAAACACAGTAGCTGGTTAAGTACCTGACAGTGGTCAACTGAACATGTACTGCGAAGAGACATTATTGTCACGGAACTCCTCAATAACGAACAGTATACCTACCTATTGTGGCGCCAAAATCAAAAAATCAAAATCCAAAATGTAAGCCATTCGGAAGAGGTCCACCCAGGGGGACACATAGAACATTTAAGCACATTTCAAATAATGTAGGGCCATCTACATTGCTGAACTGGGAAACGCCTTCAGAAGTATCAAAAAAGTGCCAATAGATGTCACTACTGTCTCAATAAAACATAAGATAAAATGTTTATAAACAAACAAATTTCATGGATTACTCATAAAATGAAGAACATTTTTTATATTACACTTAAATAAAATAAATATTTACTGTACTACTTGTAGTTGGTGCTTCGTCTATTGAACACACGGACGGACACGCACACTGACGCACACTTAATATAGCTGTCAGAACGTGCGTCTGCGCTTGTTTTGCTTCCTCATATGTTGTGTAAATTTTGTGGTTTTCCGAGTGTTTTCTCCATATAGACGTTGAGTTGAAAGTACTTCTGCGTCCTGATACTTAGACTATTTAGAAAACCAGTACTTCATTTTTTTCGTGTGAAAAAATTGTAATAGAAAATAAAATATACTACTAGACTAGTTTGTTTTATTCCAATTTCCAGCACATTAGATTACCTTGAAAATCACCTACTATCAATGGTAAGCTATTTTCTTCATACTACATAATTATCCATCCATTTAAAACCTATAGAGCTATAAAAAATATAATATATAGGTACTTATAGATTGGGAATTAGTTTTTGTTCAGAAATACAGATGGCGTAAAAACTGTCATGCATAAAACATTCGAGAGAGGACTCTCATATCATATATAACTTATATTACTCTTTGGGTCCACCTCTCAGATCCATCTCAGTGAACTCTTCACACGACACGGACAACTGTACGTATACGAGGCCTTTCGAGGGGCAAGCAGATGTTAGAGGTTCTAACATTGCAATTATTAAAATGCTTCTCTGTAAACAATGCAGGATCACGCTGTAAGACAGTTGAAAAAAATCTGCTTATAAAATTATCAATAAAATATTATTGTCATTTGTATTGTGCCTGTGTTTCCTTTGTTGGACATCTCAAATTAATAGATAAATAATATCTCAAAAACTCGTTATAATTATTAAAATGCTTATCTGTCTTCACCATGATAACGCTTCAGCACACTCCGCCAGACAATTTATTGAGTGCGGCAGGTGCAGCCTGGCGCCTTGATTTTTATTTATTGAAAAAAACAAAGTGACACTTTGTTGCATCGACTTCGAAACCCTGAGGACGCAGTGACTGCATTTCAACTCCAGGTAGCTTTTCCCACTGGGCAAGATCGATGGAAGACTCTTCCTTTTCAATGGAGGAGTGGTACCTGCACCTTTTCTAAGCGACACATTTTATATTTTACCGACACGCACGCGAACGAAGTCGCGGGCATAGCTAGTGTAATAAAAAAATACAAGGCATACAAACTAGTACTGTTTTGCTTAGATGTAAATTATATTCTTGACTTACGTGCCTGAACTAGGTACCTACTTAATCCGGTGTTTTCAAACAGAAAGAGCTAAAATAGAAATTACAATGTCACTAAAGCTACTACGGTTTCTTAAATGCAAAGAGTACTATAATTATACGGGGATTAAATGACCGTTTCCGTCACATACCTATCGGACTTCATGAAAATCTGATAAGTATTTTTTTTTTTTTTGGTATGGCATCTCGTAGTTGACCTTGAGAGGTCGTGACTACTTAACCGGACTATCCTGTGGCTGCCTTAAGCGGACTCAAAGCCTCCAGCCAGGGGCGTAAAACTACTTATATTATTAAGCGAACGCTCGCTAAGGGCACCCCCTGTGGGGTACGGACCTCGGCTTAGGGCGTCGCTGACGGGAGGACAGCAAGATGGGACAGGCTGGATCAAGTTTTGTTGATTATTATTATTCGGGGAATTTAAAGCTACAGGCTCAGCTACGGCGCGGGTTGGCACTTCGTCGAGCAAGGGTCGGGGGGGACAATTACGTCGGGATCTTCGCGAGGAACCTCGGCGGCGAGGTCGGAATGTCGGTCTGTGTTTGTGCACTGTACTGGTGGCCCTACTGCTCTCCTGAATGAGAGTTATGTGGTCATCGGGATCGGTGAGTGTCCTCACCGATCCCGATGACAAGAGGATTTTGTTGCGAACGTACCAGGGGGAGCCTGTTATCCTACGGAGGAACTTGTTCTGGAGGGTCTGCATTCTATTGAAGCGAACGGGCTTGGCGTGTGCGAAGACTGCACTGGCATAGGTCATGATCGGGCGGATGCACGCTGTGTAGATACGCATTTTGCACTTTAATGACAATTTGCTACGTGCATTGAGGACAAAGTGAAGTCTACCTAGAGCGAAGGCGGCGCGCGAACGAGCCGCCTTAATGTGCTCTGAAAAAGAGAGGTGTTCGTCTATTACGACACCCAGGTATTTGGCTCGCTTCTCCCAAGGGATCGGCTTGCCGAACATGGTGATCGGTCGAGGAGGGCAGGGGTTGCGACGCGGTTTTGAGAAAAGAACCGCTTGACTTTTGTCGGGATTGACTTCGATTCGCCATTTTCTAAACCAAGCACCAAGCTTGTTCACTTGGGTTTGGAGAATGCGAGCTATCGAATTTTCATCACGGCCGGTGTAGTAGATGGCCGTGTCGTCTGCGAACAGGGCCAACTGCGCCTTGCTGCACTTGGGCATATCGCTGGTGAATAGCGTGAAAGCTAAAGGAGAGATCACAGAGCCCTGAGGGACTCCTGCGCGAATAGGGTGGGGGGAGGATAGCGCTCCTTCGATGCGATAACGTAAGGTGCGATTCGACAAAAAGTCCCGTAAGATGAGCACGAGACGATCTGGCACGCCGAGTTGGTACAGCTTATATAATAAGCCGTTGTGCCAGACTTTGTCGAACGCTTTCGCTATGTCGAAGAAGACAGCACCGGTCATCAAACCTCGTTGGAAACCGAAGTTGATGTGTTCGACTATACGGTGGACCTGTTGTACGCACGAGTGTTGGGTTCTAAAACCAAACTGTTCGTTAGGGATGAGGTCGACCTCAGAGAGGTGAGCTTGGTCTACTGGTTGAGAGCTAGGCGAGCCTATTTCTCCGGATCTGAGCTTCCTCTGGAGTTGCCAGAAGGCTAGGTGGGTGGGCTCTAGTTCGCTCAACATCTTGTCCCAGCCGGCGGTACGCAGCTCCTCTATGCGTGTTCTTACAGTACGCTGTAAGTAACGCATATGGACTTTGTTCGCGTCGCAGGGGAAGTTGCTGTAGGCACGGACAGCCGCGTTCTTCTCATTCAACAGTTCGCGTACATCGTCCGGCAACTTCCAGCGACGGTCATCCGTCGCTGGAATTTCCCTTGAACAATCGTTCAGGACTGATTGTACGTGAGCTGTGAATGAGTCGATCGCGGCCGTCGTGTCAGCGATAGAGTCAAAATGATCAGGGATTGGGTCCAAGTGGGGGGACGTGGTGGATTTTAAGCGATCGCTTACTTTCTGATAAGTTCATCAGTTTTTGACATTTATGGTGCCAAAAAAAAACGCTCTTTGGACATTAGGGCTGTATGCGGCGGAAACTAGGGAGGTTCATGTAAAAAAAATATCGATATTTTTTTCGATATAATATATCGTAGTGTTATATCGATACTTTGCGATATATCGAACAAATATATCGATATTTTAAAAATATCTTAAGTAAGTACTTGTATTTAACTAGTCTAGGGGTTAAATAGGGATCAGGTTAATTATGAGTAAAAACACTTATGAGAGAAGAAACAAATCAACTTTTTTTTATAAATCATACGAAAAAGAATCCAAAGCCATACCACCCAAAACCATGTTTAGCATCTGCGCGTAAAGAATAGCAGCTTTTTTTTTCTACCATACCAATATGAAAGATTTATAAATCCCAGTACTTTTTCACTAAACCTTGCAAAAATAAAATTTTGTTTACCCTTTTGGCTTGCAATCTGCTTCTCTGCTGTGTAAGAACCTGTGCGGCCTTTGAGAATAGTCGTTCAGAACTGAGCTAGCCACCATAGTTAAATATTTTAATGCCACATTGTATAACGTTGGGAACTGTATTTAATAGTCTGCCCACACTTCTAATGGGTTTTCGTTACATATGATAACTCATTTGAAAGACTTTCATTACATTTATTTGTTTTCCAATTCCGCTGGACCACGGTATTTGGTATATCGGATGAATAATATCGATATTACATTCGAAACTAGTTGATTCGATAATATCGGATTGAAGCGATATATCGCGTACATGAATCGATATTTTTTGAAATTTCGATTTATATCGCCCAACACTAGCGGAAACCGTAGCTTGCAAACCAATTTTATGGAAAAAAAAAATCTTATCTTTTGGGCTAACCAACGAGCCATCAACATTTAAATAAAATCTGAAGTGGCTGTAAATTTTTTGATTAAACTGGCAAAGATAGAAAAACACATTTGCAAAAATTTACGAAAATATTATAACGCCTTGTCTAAGTCGTAACACTTTTCTTCTATACGTTTTATTGTAACAACGAACCTCGGCACTCGATATCGCCCCTAATTCTTGATAGTTCTTTTTATCAGTTTTGCCAAATAATCCTCAACTCAACACTTCTGCTTAGGCCGACAGCTGATGGGCACGCCACAATAGCGGCGGTAAGTCCCCTCTTTGAGGAGTGGTTGGAGAGGCGCCACGGCGTTCTCACCTTCCGCCTGACACAGGTCCTCACCGGACACGGTTGTTTCGCATAAGGCGGGAGGAAACGCCCGGGTGTCACCATTGTGTGGATCGCCCGGAGGACACGGTGGAGCATACGGTGGAGGTATGCCCAGCTTGGGCGGAGCACCGCAGTGTCCTCGCGGAGGCGATTGGCGGCGGCGATCTCTCGCGTCCGGCCCTGGTCCAGGCCATGGTACGGAGCGAGAGGGAATGGAAAGCCGTCACCTCCTTCTGCGAAGCAGTAATGCTCGCGAAGGAGGAGGCGGAGCGCGTGAGGGAGAGAGCCTTGCGCCCTCACGCCCCCACTAGCCGCCGCAGGAGACGCCCTGGGCGTCGGGAGTCGCCTACAGATTTCCGGCCACCGTAGGCGCGAGCTTGCGGACGGCGAGCAATGGGTAGCTCGCCGTCCGTAGGGCCGACGCCTCAGGGTCGCGGGTTATTCTAAAGAAAAACAGTGGCTCTGGCACAGGCAACTGAAGGAACACGGGTGGGATTTAGTCAGTAAAAGTCTGACACGGAGCGGGAGAAGTCATTTGATGATTTCCCACCCAAAAAAAAAAAGGCCGACAGCTGAGAGTTTCATGATTTAAATGTAAGATCATGAGATTCCTACACATTTATTTTTACCAGACTTCTAAAATAAGGAGGTTATTAATTCGTCTGTTTATACTTCAATTTCTTCGAGGGTACTGTACTGGTGAACAGTTTAGGAGATAGGATATCGCCCTGTCAGTTTAGGAGATAGGGTATCGCCCTGTTTGACCCCTTTCTCTATTTTAAATTTTGGATCCGTTGTTTCAAATTTTATTGCGGCTGTGCTATTTTTGTCAATGTGCCGTAATAGATTTATACAGATAAGTGGGATCAATGATTTGGTTGCAATATGCGTCAAAAATGGATTTGTGTGAAATGCTTTCGAAAGCTTTGGAGTATCAACAAAAGCGAGAAAAAAAATCTTTTAAAAACATTTTTTTCCATTTCGGCGCGGAGTTTGTGATGCATCTGTTATTTAAATTGAATGCAGTGTTGTTTTTAGAAATCATATCAAGTGTGTATTGTGAATTTGTTATGGACAAAACATCGAACAAAGAGTTTTCCTTACATTTTGCATTGCCAATGGAATTTCGTGTTCGGAGCAGGGACTGATCAAGAGTTCTGACCGCCCTAGGCTAATTATGGACGCGCCCCCGCCAGGTGTGTTACGGACGGCCAAAAAAGTAGAAAGTGAGTAGAGTATTATGTAGTGTGAACATTTTAACATAGTTCATACTACCTATGCCGCGTCACTTATAATGGCTTAGTTTCTACCCGCCATGAGCGTGGTCATCTAGTGTGTGAAGTTGCTTCGACTTGAGTATTTGATAAATATTTACACTTCTGTTATTGTTAAAAAAAGAGGAAAGGCATCATACAAGTGAAACGAGATTATACAAAAGTCCTTTTTCGTGCTTTTTAGCGTTTGCAAATCTTTCCAAATTTTTTTCAAATTTAATAGTTTTTAAAAAATCACTTTCTACATTAGCGAGAGCGCTGCAAGTTTTTGGTGGAGGAGTGTGGAGCGCAAGTAATTTTTTACTCTTTTATGTGCTGAAAAAGTCCTCTCGCCGCTGCAGTTGGTAAAACTCATTGTCAAAAAAAATCTTAATATTATCTCCACATTCGGGAACATGCATGAAATATTAAAACTTTTTATTAACTGCAACAAGCCCTTTAGGTTTCTGGCAGAAATAGAATACTCAGCCTCGGTGTCGGATTTTAAAAACTGCGCCAAATGGACACATTCTTCTGCAAAGGTTTCTTCTAAATCAGTGGCATATAGTTGTTTTAACTCCTTTGCAGCTTTGCTGCTAATAAATTCACTGTCGTCTAGTTCATGCAGTTTCCATAAGAAACAAAACGTTGTGTTTACTGTATTATAAATAATTTGCCGGTTTTTTAAGTGCACTTTAAGACAATCAATAGCTGTATAATAATTATCAACGATGAAAGATCGTCTCCCTTCTAACTCAATGTGCCCCGTTTTAACTTCATCAAAATGAAATTTTGGTTTCTTTCTTTTTCTTACATCTTTTTTGTGTGTGGTCACTTCGCATCTCTTGATTGCCTCTGATTCAAAAATTTGAACTCTTTTTCGTTACGCAAATCAAGATAAGCATGTTATCATAAAGAGTAACGACGTTAGATAAATCAACAGAACTTGCTTGTAGCTGTGCACTAACGATTTGAAACTTTACGAGCACAAAGTTCCAAAAGCACAACATTATTGTAATTTCTAGTTTTAATTTTTTCTAATATTCCTTTTGCTTCTATTTTGGTCTCTTTACTTTGATTTTCATCTTCGCACAGACAGGTATTTGGCCCTAAAAGTCGGACAAAAATATTTTTTGCGTTTTATAGTATTATAGTATTTCGTTCTATTTTGAGGTATAATAAAGTTTAAAAAAAGGCATACACTATTCTTAACAAATTTTATTTCAAATTTTCATCATCTTCAGAGTTTTTTTCAATACTAATATTGCAAATATCATTTTCCTCCAAAAGATTCATGCCGCCTAATGATGCATTCTGCTGAAAGAGGACTCTTTCGCATCCAAGAAAAGACTGGAATTAAAATAAACTAGTTTTCATTACAAAAAAAAAAACAACACGTGGTTTTTTGAGTCCGTGCAAAAAAAAAATGCCAAAAATAGAGGGCTGCGTTAGGGTGGCTGTTCTACGTATTAGAATACTACATAGTCTATTCTAAAACAAACCATATAAATTTTTACTTAGAAATGCTCAGAAATACTTTAAAACGCTTAAAGATTTTTTGAAATGCGTATTTTATAGGACTTTTTTAGAATTATTTACTAATGGAGCTAAAGGTGCGAAAACTCCCTCTTTTCATAACAAAACTAAATAAAATAATAAGTACATACCTGGTTGTGTAAGATCCATAGTAGAAATTAACAAGAAATTGACTTTTTCACCATAAATTTAATATTTGAAAACAATGAAAATTGAGCGTATCGAATAGTTACACGACCACGGCAAGCGAACGGTAATTTCCGACTGAGCGCATGGAGAGGGGGAAAGGCTCTAGCGCGTCGGGTTCACGCTGTAGGTAGGAGGAGATACCATTGTATTTCGAGGAATAATAAAAAACGCCGTCTAACTAAAACAAAAAAAAATTATTTCGTCCGACTTTTAGAGCGTTGTCTCTGCTTCGCAAATAGAATTTAATGTTTTCAGAACTTGTTTGTATGAACTGTATAAGGCTTTGCTTGCATGTGCTCGCGCACTCCATCGAGTTTTCGATAGATTTATAAGTACCGGCGATTTTTCATCCAAATTGGATAACAAAATTTGCCATGTGCCATGTGATCCAGAAAAAAAATTGTACAGTTGTTGTTCCAGTGTAACAAAAGCAGCTGACTCGTCACTATTTTCCGCGGCAGCCGATCCCACGAATTGAATGGGCTGCACAAGGAACAAAAGTAGCCAATGGATTTAAAGCTTTAATTCTTGACTGAAGACCTTTGTATTGACCAGACATATTGCTAGCATTATCATAACTTTGGCCACGACAGTCTTTAATATCAAGTTCCAAAGTTTTATCAATCGTCGCAAGAACAGCCTTCTCCATGTCTTTCCCTGTCACCTTTATGACCGCAATTGGGTAAAAATGTGACAAAACGTTCGAAAGGTTCTCCGTTAGGCAAAATATAACGAATTATAAATGTCAACTGATCGGTGTGTGAAATATCTGGAGTAGAATCAATGCTAATAGAATAATATTTTTCTTTTTTTATCTCCTAAAATCGAACTTCGTCAGCGAGAAGTAAGATAAATTCATCGATAATAGAGGATGACAAGTACGATGGAGAACCTCTGCCTTTTTGTCCAAATCTCACCAAATGTTCAGCCATGAAAGGCTGTATTTAGCTTATATCTAAATTTGATATTTAGATATAAACTAAATACAGCCAAGAAAATTTCCGTTTAGTGCAGATCCAATAATTTCATTTTGGCCGTAAAATGGAAGCCCATGAGAAGCTAAAAACTTAATTGTTTCTATTACCCGTAGTAATACATTTCGCCAATAAGTTATTTCTTCATTATATTGTTTGACTACCAGGGTATCCAGTCGTTGTAAAAGTTTCTCTTCACATTTTCGCCTTTAACAAGCTTTTTCTCAAACATATTTTTAGATATAAATCTTTTTTGATTTTTATACTGCCTTTCAGTTCTGGAAAAATCTAATTAACGTAACAGTCCGCGGTAGAGGAACCAGGGCAAGAAATCGCCGTTCCTTTCTGCAGAGTTCGTAAAAAAAAATTCTAGCTTACGAGTACCCACAGACTTAATAGGTTCGTGTACCTATGTTTTAAAATATTTTCTATTTTCTTTTCCTTTTCTTTTGCCTTTTTTCTGTATTCTGCTCCACTTGGCTTTTTTACTATCGAACTAGGTACTCTGATTACCACTCATAGTCTTAAAAAAACACGGGAACACTAAGGAAAGGACAATAAATATCAATCACCAAAACCACCAAAACGAATATACGCGAGCGCGTGATATGACGGACGAACGAAAATTTCGAAAGAGATAAGATAAATTAATGAAGCACGGCCAAACTAACTATTAACCACACCGGGAAGTCCCCGCACATCGTTGATGTGTTTCATTGCGCGCGGCAAGCTGCGCTGAGTGCCTAGTGCGGCAAAACAAAACTCGCACTAGGCACTCTGTTGCCCAAAGAGTAATATATGTAATATAGCTGTTGCCAGCTCATCCACTCGCTCGACCGCCGACCGAATTGGAGTAACAAGTCAATGTCTTTACGCGCGCTTTTTAAAATGTAATATTTTTTTTGTTAAAATCAAGGACTCTCAAGCGCATTTAGTTTTATTGTTTTGTCTCGGTCTAGTTGAAATATGTTTCTTTGGGAAAGTAGTTTGTTTTGTTGAGTACAATCATGTGTTTAATCATTTCTGACACAGGGGCGGGGGGCGAGAGAGGTTAAGTATCGATCACTAATTACCAGTCACCCTTTACCATACAGGGTGAATGTTTCTAATCAGCAATGATGGCCATGGCCAAGTCCGAAACTGCAGGTAAATAATAGCGAAAAATACATAAAGCAGTCTAGAGCCAATTTTGATAAAAACTGAAACTGCATAGAAAAATCAATTTCTCTAACAATGAATCGAATTTGTTCATTTTGAAAAATAAACACAGTCTGTAAAAGTGTACCGTCCGATGGTGTCGCATTGTCCATCGGACCAAATTCTAGGAAATAATAACAAATAAAAACATTGATAGAAGTACTAGAGAAGTTGTAGATAGAAGGAAGAAGGAGGATAGAAGTGGTGTGACATTATGAGTTCCATTTTCGTGGGACGGACTATATTTTTCATTTCAGGCTACCCTTCTTTAAAATACAGACTATTATTGGTTTTTTTTTTGTTTTTGGTTGTGGCAAGCGGCCTTAGCCATTGTTGCCAGTGTCGAGTGTTGCGGAAATTAAACGTGGGAAGAGGGAGGTTGGCATAATGTGATTTTTTTAGGATGGGCAATAAATAATTATATGTAATAAAATTATAACAAATTGTACTATAAGGAAATGTTGTGAAAAGAAATAAATTTACTAAGAGATACTACGTATGACCTATTAGACAAAGAAAGGATGGAAGACAGATTACAAGGAAGGGGAGCTTTATACATAATAAGGAAGTCATATAATGGAAAGGAATTATATTTCGAGCAATTAAAAAGAATATGGACTAAATCACCAATTTCTCCGACACCACAGTCACAGAGGGGGGAATCAAAAACCCCTATTCTGTTAAGATGCACAGCTGAAGAGCAATGGCCAAATCTTAGTCGAGCAAGAATGGAAGTTATTTTCTTATTAAGTTTTAACTTGCTGAACCACGGTTTTAAATTAATGATGGGTTGAAGTAATTTATAGAATTGACCCTTTGTTTTCTCACAATCCCAAACCTGAGACCAACTATTAACCATAGCCGTTACTGGAATTGATTGCAACAAATCCCCACAGTATACATCCGGGATCCATAGACCCTGCTTCGCAGCCAATTTTGCCAGCTGGTCCACTGTCATATTGCCTTCTATTCCAGAATGGCCTGGAATCCAAGCCAATGCGACAGATAAGCCTAATTCGTAGCAGTTCTTTAGTAAGGATTTGATCAAAATGATAATAGGAGACAAGTTGCCCCTGTCAAATGGATTAGAGAGAATACATTGAAGACTACTCAGACAGTCACTAAAAATAATTGAATTTTGATTTTTTTCATTAATTATGTATTCAATACAATGTTTTATGGCTAAACACTCGCCGGAAAAAGTGGAGAGAAATGAAGAATATTTAAACAATTTAAAGTGTCCTGTGTGATGTCGAATAAATGCAGCCCCTATAGTTGACGCTGACTCATTTGCCTCATATTTTGAAGCATCAGTATAAAAGACCTCAGCCCCTTGTGCATTCTTTAACAGAAATGAGGCAAGTTTACCATTAGGATCTGAACTGTTTTTCCCTATACCGGTGGTCAGAAATATTTTAGGTTTAAATATAAGGTCATCATACTGAACCGAATAAATCGGATGTACAGGATATGTTTTAATATTGCGTTCGACATGTTTAATCTTTTTATAGCCTTCTATGATGTTCGGTATGGGACGCGACACCCAAAAGTGATTCCCATCTGATATTAGTTTGTAAAGATCTTTAATTTTAGGAATTAGAGGATGAGTACTAGATTGAAACACCTTAATTAAGTAACGGTCACACAGATATTGACGTCTAAGATGTAGGGGTGGGTCAGCACATTCAACCTGTAATGCCATAACTGGAGTGCTCTTCATTGCACCTATAATAATGCGGAGACATTTAGATTGTAATCGGTCTAATTTAAGCATCTCCGTTTTACTGACTAAAGGTAGCGAACACGTTCCAAAATCTAAAGTACTTTTAACCAAAGCATTATATACTAGTCGTAACGTAGAAGGATGAGCCCCCCACCAAACACCTGCAAGAGCCCTGATCAAGTTTATACTTTTTTCACCTTTACTAATAATATGTTTAATGTGCGAGGCACCATTAAATTTAGAATTGAGTTTACACCCGAGAAATGTTACTTCGTTAGAATTTGGAAGAGTAAAGCCATTGACTTTTATAAAAACCGAAGGAATATTGCGAATGCAAGTAAAAGGGACAACGACACTTTTCTTCACCGACAGTTGTAGGCGATGATCATCGAGCCACTCTACCAGACTAGTCAAAGATTTTTCGACATTATTAGCCGCTGTTTCAATTGATGAATGAGAGGAGTAGACTACAATATCATCAGCGTATTGTAGGATTAAGCATGGATATATAACTGCTTCTAAATCTTTTGTATAAATATCATACAATAATGGGCTTAAAACTGAGCCCTGGGGAACACCGTTCCACAAAACTCTCGAAGGACACGGACAACCAGCAACTCGAACTGTTACAGTCCGATCCGAATATAGATTAAAAATAAAGTTGGAAAACTTTGAAGGAACTTGTAATGCTTCCAGTTTTAATTTTAAAATGCCCAAATCCACGTTATCATAAGCCGCCGCTATATCCAAAAAAGTCGCTACCATTGATTTATTCTGACTAAAGGATAACAAAACATCTGTAGTCAAAATATTTAAATTGTCTGCTACTCCCTTTCCTCTTCTAAAACCAAACTGAGACTGGGGTAAAATATTATTGTGTTCAAAGTACCATTCAAGCCTCATTTTAACTAGGTGTTCCGCAAGTTTTGCAAACACGCTAGATAAAGATACCGGTCTGTATGATGAAGGATCTGAAGGATCCTTATTAGGCTTTAAAATTGGGATAAGAATATGCTTTTTCCAAGAACTGGGAATAATCCCGGAGTCTATAATAGTGTTAATAATATCTAAGATAAATGCTAAAGTATCATCTTTACAATTACTAATAAAGGAATATGGAATGCCATCCTCTCCAGGATCAGAATCCGACACGCGTTTTAAAACTAGCTTAAATTCATTTATTGAAAAGGGACTATTCCCAGAAACGGAAGATTGACTGTATATGAAGGGGATTTGATTTAAATTAGGAACAGAAGTAGGGGCAATTTTAGAAATAAATGGCGTAACCCAGTCGAGGGAGAAGGAAGATTGTGAACTGATCGCTTTGGAACATTTGAAACGTTTTACATTTTTCCAAATTAATGAAAGTGGGGAGTCGGGAGAAAGAGAAGAACAGAAACTATGCCATCCCTCTACTTTCTTTTTCCGCAAAAGCCTTTTGGTCGCAGCTGTTGTATTTTTAAACTGCAAAAAAGAATGCATGTCAAGGTTATCTTTACATAAATTCTCTGCCTCTTTCCACTTTTTTACAGCTTCAGTACAATCCTTATCCCACCAAGGCGGCGGCGAAGGGATTTTACCATTGGAAAGACATTTAATGGGAAAAAAATCATCTGCTAGTGTCAACATTGTTGATGTCAACAAATGATAACATTGTTCAACATTTTCTCGAGAAACCTGCGGAAACTCCATAACTCTTTCATCTAACCCGGAACTATACGATTCCCAGTCACAATTATTAAGTTTGTATTTTAATAAGGGAGGCAGTGGTGGAATTCGGCAATTCGACGTGGCTTTTGAGAGGAGAATTGGATAGTGGTCGCTGCCATGTGAAGTATTCAAACGTTTCCACGTAAAACTGGGGAACAAAGATGAAGAACATAATGAAATATCGACATAACTCGGAGACTGACCCGGAACAAAAGATCGTGTAGGAGACCCATCATTAAGCACACATAAGGCCAAATCATCAATAAGTTCTGCTATGCAAATTCCAACACCATCGTCATTAGGAGCACCCCAAAGACTATGATGAGCATTGAAATCTCCTAATACTATAAACCGGAGACGGAACTAATTGAATAATGCGCTTCAAAACCGATATAACAGATGGATCCTTACGAGCTATATATATAGACACATAAGTTATGCCACCCATACGAATGGCAACTGCATTCAATATATCGTTGGAAAATGATGGTAGTTGGATGGATGAGAAAATACAATTTTTCCTAACTAGAAAAGCAGAGCCACCCCAACCATCAGCTCTGTCATCTCTAATTATGTTAAAACCTGAAATATGAAACCTAGAACTTGGTTTCAACCAGGTTTCGGATATCGCTAAAAGAGAAATGTTAAATTTGTTTGTTAGATAAATAATTTCAGATGATTTGGAAGGTAAACTTCTACAGTTCCACTGAAGAACTTGTTCCATGTTTTAAATGATTGTAAATAGAAAGAGTAATATCGTTAATTAATTTTACTGCAACGTGGTCCGGTAAACAAGAATTTGAAATAATACTCATTAATGTGGCTAATAAATTATTGATGTCTTCATTATCTGTATTTTTAACATACTCAGCACTATTTAGAAGAGCACCACCATTAATTGAAGATGGAACATTGTATTCCTTAATTAAATTATTGTGAGCAACTTTATCATAACCTTTTTGTAAAGGTTTGTTTTGTTTTATTTTTCTTGTTATTGTTTTTGTATATGAAAAAGACTTTAAAGGACTAACACCAGGAGGTTTAGTTTCTGAAATGGCTTCAGTGGAAACCACCTCTGAGAATAATCTTTTGCTTGGTTGAAATAATTTTGATGCCTCTATGTATGAAACATTGTTAAGTGACATGTGTCTCTTAATCTTTGTTTGTCTCTCATATTCTGGACAGATTTTATTTGTGCACATATGAGCACCTGAACAATTTAAACAATTAAAGTCCTCAATAGTGCAGTTAACGCCATCATGGTTATCACCACATTTGAAACAACGTGGTTGGCTGCGACACTTAACACGAGTATGTCCAAATCTACAACAATGATAACATTGAATAGTAGGAAAGAAATATTGTTCTACTGGTATAGAGGTAAAAAAAGAATAAACATGTGATGGAAGTTTCTGACTGTCAAATGTAAGAATAACCGTCTGAGTTGGTACCCAAACAGAACCTTCAGAAGATGCAACTTTACGACTCATTCTTCTTGATTTAAGAATAGCTCCAAAATCTGAGGGAACTTGAATATTTTCCACAATTTCTTCATGACTCCACTCTACTGGAATACCCCTAACAATACCTAGTTTGTTGATATTAAAGGTAGGGATGTAAGCTCTGTAATCATTTTGTGTTAGGAGCTCATTTGACAAGAACAAATTTGCCGCCTCTGCTACTTGAAAATAAATGGCTAATCTATTGCGACCCACCCGTTTAATACCGTCATTCAAAATATTTCTTAAATTATTCCTAAACAAAAAATGGCCGAACTTAATAGGGTGTAGATTAGTTCCACTGCGGGGATCTGCCGTAACAGACTCCACATGGACTAAATAAGGACCAGTGTCCTTTTCAGTATAAAAATTACGGCTATGAATAGGGTCTGACATTTGCTGCTCTGAATCTAAATGGGTATTTTTATTATTGGAAACAATGGGTTGATCTGAATGAACAGGATTCTGCATGAGGATCGACTTTTGTTTTGAAATATTTGGTAGATGTTTGGAAGTGTGCTTGAAAATTGGTGTACCTAGAATTTTTTTCGGTTTTGGTCCTTTACTACTAATCGTAGATGAAGGAGAATTGAATTTCTTCAAGTACTCTTGAGAAACCGAGGCATTAATAAATTTATCCGCTTCTATCAATGATATTAAGGGATTTTTGTCGGGAGGTTCCGGCTCAACATCCATATTTACTACATACAGTTAAAAATTAAAGAAAAAAAACTTACCGCTATATACACCTACTATACAATTAAACACTAATCTAAGGTATATAACAAATTACTACACTAAATAACAAAAAACATAAATTAAAATATTTTAAACAAATTATTTTAGACCGCCCTTTTCAAAAGCCCGCCAAAATGTCCTATTATTGGTTACTCTGGGTACATTCCGAATTAGACCATAATCGCTCACAGGCCACAGCGCTCATATCACACGCACATATCAATCATTTGCGTTCCGATATACTTATCACGATTATGACAGATGAGAGCTGAATGAAAGAGCTGTCAACAATTCGGAACGCTCGTGAACGCACTCACAGTGCTCGCGCAACGTTAAAGCTTATAACATGACCCAAAACCTTGCACAAGAGAGATCGAAAAGAAGTTCAACTCATTGACACTACCTCAGCTACCTCTCGTATTGCTCTGATTTGAGCATGACAGAAATTTGTAGCCCTTTAAGCTCGTCGGCTGTTCTCACTTGAATTCTCATTGACTGATTGAATTACAGTATTTCTTTGTGTATACATTAAAAATTTCTTCTTCTTCTTAGGTTAGGTGGCGACTGTAGCCAAAACCACAATTTCGAAAATGCCACATTACGAAACAGCACAAGCACAACTATCATTTTTTGACAGCGCTCAAGGTGGTTTAAATCTATGACATGTGCGGCGTTATCGCAAGATGGCGTATGTCATGACGTCATCTATTACGATTCACATAACATCGTTATCGTCCACGCTAATTGGGATGATGACTACTATTAAAAATGTTCGTATAAATAATGTAATTTCAAAGAACGCATAGTAAAAATTAGGTAATCGAAAAAATCTGTTAAATCGATGTGAAAATGAAGAAGATACACGCTTTAAAAGTTTTTGGAGGGGAATATTACTGTCCTTGTGGCGCGGTACGGACAATGAACGGCGCTAGGATGAAGTTACGTAGTCGTGACGTCACTTCTACGATAGTGCTGTCCTAGTCTAACACTTACTTTAAAACGTTTATAACTTGGCAGTTTTTAAAGCTTTTACACTTTTTGTAATACTATTTGCACTATTTGGAAATATACATTTTATTGAGATAAAAATAAAAAAATTGTCATCATCCCCATTCGTTACGCGTGTCAGCGCGCTATTACGGTTACACCTTAATTCGGATTGCGGCCTCTGTCTTTGGAAGTATGTCAAATTTGACTTTTGACAGGTAGCTGCGCCTAAAAGTGTCCGATCGAATCCCGCTGCCTGCCCTTCACGTTTTTATAAAACTGTATTTAAATTAATCTCACATCCATAAATCATCATGTCGCTCACAAAGGGAAATATGCTGGTGATTGTTTATTTAAAAACGTTATTATTGAAATAATTTTCATGTATGGAGTTATAGTAAGTTACGTAATATTTTGTAGGTTCGTTCCTTGAGCACGACGGCTGATGTTAGCAAGCTTGTTAAAGCTCCCGTACAAATGTTTGGTCTGGTAGGCAGATATGCGTCAGCTTTATATTCTGCTGCCACCAAAACAAAGACCTTGGATACTGTTGAAAAAGAGCTAACTTCGTTCCAACAGTCAATCAAGACTGATGCGAAGCTGAAGGAATTCATCGTGAACCCAACATATAAGAGGGCTCTGAAAGTGGAGGGTCTAAAGCATGTTACTACTCAAGTAAGTTCAAATTATATATTAAAACATTAGGTTCATATTGATTTTCTCAATTGGTATGATCTATGCAATTACAGTCCTGGTTGGATTAGTGATAAGCTGGAAGGTTTGAATTTTGATAAGTATATTTTGTGGTAAGCAATCCATACTAATATTATAAATTCAAAAGCAACGGTCATATCCTTTTAACACCTACCCCACTGAATGGATTTCAATAAAATTTGGCCAAGAAATAGTTGGCATCCTGGCAAAGGACAAAGGCGACTTTTTGTTCCAGTAGCATTTAATTTCCTATACATAATGCCTTGGTTATCAAATACAGGTCTTCAAAATCGGCTGATGTTATTGAACATACAATTAGTCACTGGTAGATGGTAACTATGCCTGCAAAAGCAGTGACTCAAAATATGAACTATCCATGAAATGATCATGTATGTCAGAATGATCTCTTAGTTGATTATGATTGTGTACTTATTTAATTTATTGTTTGATGACTTATTTAGAAATAGTTCAGTATAGTTGTAAATCAGTAATATTGTAGTTTAAGTTGAATAGAAAATGTGTTATTATTGTCACATGTTGTATCCGTCCATTTGATTAAGTTATATTAAATATTTTTAGATTAAACTATCTGCTACAACAAGCAACCTGTTGTGTCTTATGGCTGAAAATGGTCGCTTAGGCAAGTTGGAGGCTGTTATCAATGCATTTAAGACCATGATGGCAGCCCACCGTGGCGAGGTTGCTTGTGAAGTCATCACTGCCAAGCCTCTTGACCAGGCCCAGAGACAGAGCTTGGAAGGTGCCCTCAAGGTAATGCGCTTTAGTCATCATCCTCCTTGTCTTAGCCCAACCCATAGTTGTTGCAGCATTACTTCTTCCATACATCTTCATTTCCCATCAAGGAGTTGTTGCAGCATTACTTCTTTGGCACATATTCTTTAGCCATCATCTCGGTTGTCACCCCCTTTCTAGACATCACCTTTGTTAGCCATCTTTCACTGTTTACAATGGTAACTCAGTGGCAGAATGAAGTTTACAAAAAAAAGCCTATGAATATGTACTTAATAGTCACTAGGTCAGAGAATCTTTATAAAGAATAAAGTCAACTCACTCAAAAGGTGTGTCAGATCCCACACAACAACAAGTTGTGATTCTTGTTTTTTTAAACATATCTTGCAAAAGACTTTTCAAATACATGTACCGGCTTATTCATATTAAAGCCATTCTCTTTATAATTAAACATATTTTAGCTAACAAACCGTTTTGTGCCGTTTCTGTCTAGTTAAAATGTAGTTTGACAGAAAGGGACTAAATGGTTTGTTAGCTAAAATAGGTTTATTTCGAATGGCTTTATTATGTATATGTTTAACTATTTAGTTAACAGTTTTCTACAATTTATTAGCCTTCTCTTCTCTTAACATGTTAAATACATATTTTTCACCTTTGTGTAAAGGGGGTTACAAACACAAAAACAACAACAGGTGCTAATCTTCTTTTCCTTTCAAGGATCAAAAATAAATATTAAGCTTTACATACACAAGTTCTATAAATAAATTGTTGTTGTGTTCCAGAAATTCCTGAAAGGTAATGAAACTGTCCAGCTCACAGCCAAAGTTGATCCATCTCTGATGGGTGGTATGGTTGTATCTATTGGTGACAGGTATGTTGATATGAGTGTGGCCACCAAAGTGAAGAAGTACACCGATCTCATCAACAATGCTGTTTAAATCATGAAATATTTCAAGTGTAAATGTTTAGCAAAGGATAACACTAATATTAAAATCAGTTAATGATTAGAAATGTTTGTTTTATTTAACCTCATAATGTGTTGAAAACCTATTTAATGTACAAACAAAGCTGTTGTAATAAAGGGGTTGAATTCTTAAAAAAACTTTCAAGTACACCCCTATAATGTCAAAGCAAAATTTAAGGCTGTTTAGACTGTGTCTGTTGTGCCTTAAAGTCAAAATTTATAGAAGATCAATCCATTTATAGACTAGATATCCCATGAAAAGACAACCCTGTGTGTGGAAATGAGTAGATGAACATGGTTGTTGGAATCCAGTCTAATAAAAGTAGAGATTAGCCACACCTATATTTATTGTGATGTATGTTATGATATGAAATAAAACAGTCAGATAATAATTGGAACAAAAAAATTTATAGTGCTTCTTGCACTGCCAAATAAGATATACTTATAACAAAAATAATACTCTCACAGTAATCATAACACTAAGTTATATTTCTCTAGAATTAACAAGAATATTTTTATCTGAGATCATTTTAAGAGATCTTTAAATTGAACAAGTCATTTATGTATGTAGGTAAATTAGTAATAATAATTATTATGAGCAAAATTTTATCCTTCCGTTGGAGCTGCTTCGCCTTTGAGCAGCGCATTCTCTGCCTCCAATTCGGCTATACGAGCTCTTGCAGCCTCCAGCTCATCTTCTCCACCATCAGTGCCTAAATGTTTTCGAACATATTCTAGGGCATCTTCGGGCTTATCTGGTTCTTCATATAAGCTCACAAGAACTTTCGTTAAAGCGTCCATAACACCAGCTCGCTCAAGGTATCTTCGAAACTCCTCTCTTTTGGAATCAATGGGCTGTAAAAAAAATTGAAACAAACAAAATTTAAATACTTCCTGTTGAGTATTTGGTACATCTATTGGCGGTAAACAAACATCTTTTTTTTACGATGGAACTCGTATTATTGTAACGAATTCATTTTTATTAATTTACGCTTAGAACGGGTTTGTTTACTACTGAAAATCTTGATTAAACCATTTTAAATTTGACTTACAACGTGGATTCACACTTTAATCATTTACTAAGTGTTTTCCATATTGTACTTACTTTATACGAAGACATAATCGGGTCTCTTCTAAAATGAGCTTAAATACTGGAAGAATAAAAATAACTTTTCTCCAGAGAACTGCAAAAAGCCGTAAATAGCTGAAGTTTGACAACCACACATTTTCTATTTGACAGTTGATACGTAGGTTTTTATCTAGGTATCTTTTTTGGTCCCATTATTTCCTTCGTCAAGATAAAAGCCATAGGAAAGCATATTTATTATTATAATTAAAGTAATAAATTTTGGCGAGATTTTATTTTGTTTTTTCTCATTTCTTTTAATGTGTAAGACTTATCTAAAAATGTACCGATATAAATCAAACACTAAATTAATCTCCAAGTGTCTCTTATAAAGAACCTAAATAAAAGACAATCAATAATAAATGTTGCCATAAGTGGCAAAAAGCTATTCTCTGATAACGGCTATAATGATTGTGGCGTGGTGTTGCACAGATATTCGGATTGTCATGATAGGAACAGCATGTCGATTCTGTAAAAAAAACTCACAGTGAAGACTTGCGTGGAGTGAGCTGTCAGTGTCATCTCGTCTTGGTGAATCCCTAGCATCAGTGGCACTGACAGCTCACTCCACGCTCTTTTCACCGAAGTTTTCAAGGTGAGATGGTTACAGAACAGAACTACAGGCCGACCAGCATAATGGAGAAGGTCGGGCAAAGCTAGTTGTAGATGGCGCGATCATAGCTAGGACCCTACGGCCTTTTATAAATTTGACATTTCGTTCATTCATTCCATTTTGTGTTCATTCATGCGTTTGATTTTATTTCACTATTTCGTTATTTTCGGTGATTTCAGTATTTTATATCAAGTACTTGATATGGAAAGTGTCAGAATTTTAAACCTTGAATATTTCCTCGTAATCACTTTCTTCAAAATGTTTCCGACACAAACTCGAACTCAAAGAAATCTCTACGAATAGCTTTATACCACAATCTTCTAATTTTAGGGTCTTTCGGGAAATGGTGCACTCCAATTTCGGAGTATCTAGGAACACATTATCGCAACAATTTTCGCTAAAATAAAATAAAACCACATCACGCCTTGTATTATTAGCTTGTGTTGGGAACTAGCTACGACAGCGCCATTTTGACAGTTGCCTTCCCCATTGAATCTACATTTTGCTGCCGGGCTGTACCTAATCATGTCAGCCCTAACCAGTGTAGGGTTGCTAGGTGTCCAGGAGTTGTACAATTAAATAATCAGCCTGTAGTATAGTCCCACTGCTGGAACACAGGCCAACAATTACAACATGATTTCCAAAGAATGAATACACAAATAAAAGTATCCATAATTTTTCTGTCAGGCTTTCAGGGCAAAACATCCAGCCTAATGGGGAAGGCAACTGTCAAAATGGCGCTGTCGTAGCTAGTTCCCAACACAAGCTAAAAATACAAGGCGTAATGTGGTTTTATTTTATTTTAGCGAAAATTGACGCGTTGTTGTGTTCCTAGATACTCCGAAATTGGAGTCCGAATTTCTCGTAAGCCCCTAAATTAGAAGATTGTGGTTTAAAGCTATTCGTACAGTTTTTTTTTTGAGTTCGAGTTTATGTCGTGAACATTTTAAGAAAGTGATTACGAGGAAATATTCAAGAATTAAAATTCTGACACTTTCCATGTCGAGTACTTGATTTAAAATACTGAAATCACCGAAAATGACGAAATAGTGAAATAAAATCAAACTCATGAATGAACATAAAATGAAATGAATGAACGAAATGTCAAATTTATTATAGGCCGTAGGGACCTAGCTATGGTCACGCCATCTACAATTAGCTTTGCCCGACCTTCCCCATAGGAATAAATGTGCAGGTTTTCTATTATTAGACCTGGCAACCCTAAGTGTGTAGCACCCCCTGCACGCGTAGAATAGAAAAAATGTCAGTAGAATAAACAAAATTACAGATTTAGTTTGTTTTTTTCTACTAGTTTCGAATTTAGCCCTGATGTGCCATCGTAACAAAATGAATTCATGTAGGCCACTGACTTATTAAAGTATTCCCTCCACTTCCATGCAGCGGACTTGTTTTTTCGGTTGAAGATTCCAGAATCCGTCCCATAAAGTTTTGGCGCGGTACATAATGAAAATGCTTTATCTTTTTGATATTTTTTTTATCAAAAAAATATTTTGTTTCCGAATAGTGCAAATAATATAACAAAAGTTTATAAGCTTTAAGACAATTTTAGTAATATTTTTAAATTCTTCTGACGTGTTTACTAATTAAATAGCTACACTTTTGGCCTGTACTCGTTTCAAGAAAATCTTTTTCGTCTGATACTTTTCCATAATTTACTTGAAATTTGTTAATTCTGAATATAAATCATCCATAAAAATATTGAGTATTTACAAATCTATGTATCTAAAATATTCTCAAAATGATCAAATGTGACCATTGACTTTCATGACAAACAGCTAATTATAGAAAGTCAGTTAATCTGATTGAAATCGAACCATTTCCTTAAATATAAATGAGCCTTATCAATCAAAACTATGAAGTTATTGATAGCTCTATTAAAAACTTCTTGCATGGGAATACTTTTTTGGTTTCATGGCCAAAATGATTATCATTAGTTCTTTGAATTAGCTCAATCTTAAAGAAGGTAGCAATGACCTACAATATTTTCCATTTCTATAAGCAAATTAATAAATTTTGTATAACCATTGGACAGTCAACATCCAAATTAAGAAAGTAGATACAAATTGGTGTCAAATTAAGTAAAATTGTATCTGTTGCGAAAATTTATAGTGTTAAGTATTGTATATACTTTAATTTTGTTCAACAATAAAAAGTATATTGTAGTGAAAAACAGTCTAATATTGTTTTAACAGTATAGTCGGCAACCCTAGTACTGCGCAAAATCGAATGACAAAAAATCTAATATCCCACTATAAATCGAACGTCTAAATACTAGCGTTCGTTTCCGCCCGATCATGACTTATGCCAGTGCAGTCTTTGCACACGCCAAGCCCCATTGCTTCAATAGAATGCAGATCCTCCAGAACAAGTTCCTCCGTAGGATTACAGGCTCCCCCTGGTACGTTCGCAACGAAATCCTTCACGTTGACCTCAAGATTCCCACTATCCGCCAGTTCATGAAACGCATTTCAAAGCGTTTCCTCGAGACCGCCGCGAATCACCGCAACCCTCTGGTTGTCAAGGCCGCTAGCTATATTCCCTCCTCCATCAGTCATGTCCGCCGTCCCAAGCATGTCCTCACCGACCCGATGACCACATAACTCTCATTCAAGCGAGCAGTAGGGCCACCAGTACAGTGCACAAACACAGACTGATATTCCGACCTCGCCGCCGAGGTTCCTCGCGAAGATCCCGACTTAACTGTCCCCCCCGACCCTTGCTCGACGAAGTGCCAGCCCGCGCCGTAGCTGTGCCTGTAGCTTTAAATTCCCCAGATAATAATAATATAATCCAGATCCAGCCTGTCCCATCTTGCTGTCCTCCCATCAGCGACGCCCTAAGCCGAGGTCCGTACCCCACAGGGGGTGCCCTTAGCGAGCGTTCGCTTAGTAATGTAAGTAGTTTTACGCCCCTGGCTGGAGGCTTTGAGTCCGCTTAAGGCAGCCACAGGATAGTCCGGTTAAGTAGTCACGACCTCTCAAGGTCAACTACGAGATGCCATACACAAAAAAAAAAGCGTTCGTTCGTAAATCGAACATTCAATACATCGAGTGTTCAAAATATGGAATGTTTGTTTGATGGAGCGTTCAACGCGTCCCATATTCATTCTATCGAAATATCAATATACTGAATCCTTTTTACATAGAATACAAGAAAATCGCAGAATGTACTAATAAATCACATTTTAATCTTAATTATCGTGATTGGCAGACTGAGTTAGATTAGCGCGGCCTTAGCCACAGTCTACCTCCTCCGTCCCACCGCTCACATACCTAAGGCGCGGCCAACTAGTTCCGCGCGCACTACTAGTCCTCTCTATACTACTTTACTCTTTGTACTAGTTCATCTTTGCCTCTTTAACAATGCAGACATCCGGGCGTCCATTGCATCAAATTCGTACCCTAGGGGCTTAGGGCGAAAGCGTCAAGGTAGCCCGCAAAATAAAATTTTCATTCGTTTTTTAATAATTTGCAGGTCAGTGTGAGGTTGTACAGCCCGCGCCAAACTTTGTGACCGCCCCGAAACGCACGGGACGCACGACGCACAAGAGCTTGGGGGCAGGGCCACAACCCGCGCGCCCGCACCGCTCACCCGCGAGTGTGAGTGCTACGTCCATACACGAATCACGCATTTATTGAGCTCTGAGAGTTCCTATTTATTAGCAGTTTTTCGTACACCCGGAAAGAAGAGGCAAGGGGTAAAAAAAGGTAACCGGAATCGACAATTTTGACCAAGGTGTCATCAAAGATGTATCCACAATTTTCATCTAACACAGAAAGAGTTGCCGGCAATTGCTCAACTATAAAAAAATAATAAAAGAAGATATATATTTTGAAGGATCCGCAACGAGTTTGAGGAAAATTATAAATGAAATAGGATTTAAATGGAAAAAAAAGAAAAAAATCGCAAATTATTAATTGAAAATACGAATATTCGCTGTAAGCGAATTGAATATTTGCGTGAAATAATGAAATATCGCGAAGAAGGAAGACCGATAGCCTACAATGACGAATCGTATGTCGATTCATCGCATACCACTTTCAGTATAATAGAGTGTACTCTGTGCATACCACTTCGAAGGCATGGAGTGATAGTAGCACTAAAGGTAAAAAAAAAGATATCAAAAGGTCAACGTGTCGTCATTGTACATGCAGGATGATATAATAAGAATTAAAAATGTTAGAAAACGAAAATTGTTTGGTTGATTACGTATTGTCCACTCGACTGTACCATGCGCAAGTTCGGACTTTCGGACTCGCGACTATATTCAAGGCGGTCACATAGTTTGGCGCGAGCTGTATGTTGGACAAGATATTATGATTTGCGACCATAAACAGTATGCGTCAATACATAATTTATTATAATCATTAGATCTAGAGTTGTATTTATATACAACTCTCTAGTTATGAAAGTCTTTAAATGTTAGGTTTTCCAGCAAAGGTCAGCATGGCTGGCAAGGTACGGTGTCCAATGTTCGAGGGACAGAACAGTCAAAAGGCAATCAATTTTGGAGTCCAGTATTCGAGCAAAGGTCTTATAAAAATAGAATTCCCGAGAAATACAAATAACAACACTTGCGCAAAAATACAAAAAGCCAGAATCAGTGTTGCCAACTCCAAAACTTCCGAGTCCCTAGGCTCTTAATCAAAAGTCGCTAGAAAGTCACTAAAAATAACTCCATGGAGCGGATCCACGGTTTTGTCTGGGAGAATACCTATAATTTTGTCGGGGACAGAAAAAGCGGTGTGAAATATTAGGATAACATCTAACTTTTAATTAAATAATTATATTATGTAACAATCACATTAATAATTTGTTGTTTTAATCACAATTTGCCAAAATTACTTATTTTTTATTTATGTACTAGAAATTGAAATATTACTTATTAATCATCATCGCTATTTAATAATTCAAATAATTCTTCAGTCTCATGCTCATCTGATTCAGCCGCAGTTGAAGTAGACGGTTGAAGTTGAACGTCTACTTCAACTGCGGAGCTCAGAAGCTGATGTTGTTGTTCAACGTTTTTTGTTGCAAAGGAATAACTTTAAAATAAACGATGCACAATCTTTATTTTGTTTTTTCAACTGATCTCTTATCAGGATCAACGCATTAATAGTTTTTAAGGAAAATCTTTTGCGTTGTTTTTTTTATATAATATTCACAGCACTGAATACTCTTTCATCCTCAGCATTCGAGTGAGGTGATGATAGAATAACAACTTAGCTACATGCGACATTAAATAGTAGAAATTATCGGAGAACTGGCCGTATTCAATAGCAAAACTTAGATTTGACTGAAAATTGGATGTGTTGCTTTGAATACTTTTTGAAATATCTAAAGCTGTTTTAATTAGTACTCCAAAAATCGCCAGATATGTCGCTAAACAATTTTTGTCGTCAAAACTTTATTTTAGTCGCCAAGACTTGAGCAAGAGTCGTCAGTTCTAGCGACTAAGTCGCTAAATTGGCAACACTGGCCAGAATATCATTCCAACCATGACACTTGACTGACGAATGATTTTGACATTTGCCGTTCACTAGTGTAATCCGTGGTGCAATCGATTTTTTTTTTTTTTTTTCATAAGATGATTTTTAATGGTGCTTACGTTAATAATCTAGCAGTTTCCAGATGTTTTATTCTGATGATTTTAGTATCTAAAAACAATTATACTAAAACAATGGAGTATTATTTAACTTATTTGTAAAAGTATCGATTTCCACTAAATCGATCAAATTCCTTAGGTTTATGAAGTTAGTGACGTATAATGAAATAAGTGCTGTCACAGTTTACAAAGGTTGTTTAAAAACATAAAATAGAAATCTACATATTTTCTATACTTGGCCATTGTAAACGAGGCTGAGATTTAAACGGGTTAATTAAGCAAAATAGACGATTTTTTTGGTACATGTCTCATTCGTGTAACGGTTTGGCCCAGAAACGGGTTTCTCCTTTTATAAAACATCCGACACGTGCAAGTGACACACAGCTTGCAGTGTGACTGGCTCGGGTACGCCAACTTTGGCGTGGTATTTGTTGCCGCATGTGACAAGTACGCCGGCGGTATCTAGTCGAGCGCCGCGAGACCTATCAATTATCTAAGTAGGGATGATTATCAAAGATGTTCATAGTGAAAATGCGATTTGTGTTAATTATTTTATTGTTATATTCGTGAAGGAGTATTATAATTTTGTAGCAAATATATAATGACACATCAAGCGAAGTGTCAGTTTTATTTCAATATAACTTTAATGAAGAAAACGTTAAAACAAAGAAATAAATATGCAACTGAAACAAAGGTTAAGGCTTTTTTAAAAGTAATGTTTTTCTTTAAAATTAAATGCAGATTTCTCTTTACTTGCCCAACTACAAGAAGGGTTATTATTCTGAGAACTTAACTAAAATACTTTGCGAGTTTAAAATAAGTCGTGATCTAGGGCATAAAACTTATGATTCATCATCGCTTCCTGCCGATGCTTTCGGTTTTGGTCCTCCTGCTCTCTTGGCCATAATGATTTGGTCCACTTTGAGAATGGTCGCAGCTGCGCCGACGGCGTATTTGAGTCCCCAGTACTTAAGAACATATAAATCCAATATGTTTTTCTCCTTAGCGTCACATACACCGTTATTTTCAGACTCTATGTCGTATCCTGCATTTTTGTTGCCCTCCTGAAATAAAGACAATGCATTAACACACATTCTTATTATTTGCAGTCATAGGTGGATTAGTAATCTTGTTACAGTAGCCAAGAAACAAAGTTTTCCATAAGAATTTCATTTGATTCAACTTATTATTAAAGAATGCTGATTTCAATAAATGTATAGTACTAGTCACCTTGTGAGCTTTGTAAATATTGTTGACAACTTCTGTGGCATTGGCTCCTGAATTGTCTGCTAAGGCACGTGGGATGCTCTCCAAAGCTACTGCGAACTTCCTTACAGCATACTGTTCTAAGCCTGGCAGTGTGTCGGCGTACTGAAGGAGTTGCTGCGCCAATTCTATTTCTGCCGCGCCAGCACCAGGCAAGAATCTGAAAAAAGAAATTTAAGGTTTGGTGTTATGAGTTGTCCTTTTTAAACTTTAGTTTTAGATACTAATTATTTTGACAGTAGTGTACCTATAAAATATAATAAGATTTGTAAAAGTATTTAGAAAATCAGAACTACTTACTTTCCATCTCTGGCAATTCCTTTGAATGTGTTGACACCATCATCAATAGCTCTTTCAATGTCATCCATGTAGTTATCAGTAGAACCTCTGATAACAATTGTGGATATGCGTGATTCTGAACTCTCCATGCGGAAACAAACGACGCGAGTGTCTCCTAGCTCTTCGACACCAATGGAATCACAATAACCAAGCTCTTCAGCAGTGGGTGTAGTGAGTCTTGGCAGCACCTTAAAAAAATATCAGTTTTATTTTAAGATTTTAGCAGATTACTTTTTTATATAAAATTGAGTTCATGAATCGGAAATAGGCTGTTGAGGTAGAAATAATGTTCTCAGAAAACTACCAAGAGTTTTTGGCTCCACATCTTGTTTTAAAATATAAAACTGCTTCATTTATAGAAAACTGAATCCAGAACCACTAACATTGGCAATAAAAATATTCGTACTGGTCTAAACAATCAGAATTATTTTTATTTGAAGCTAACACCAATGACAAGTTGTGCAAGGTTGGACATTTAGAAAAATATAACAAAATATTTGAGCTGTTGAAAGTAAAGTAAATCTTCAGGAACTCAACTTACAGTAGCATTAACAGTCTTTGCAAGGCGGCGGATGTCAAACTTAGAGTTGAGACGAACAGCCATCACACCATATTTGTTCAAGAAATGCAAAGCCATGTCACCAAACTTAGCACCAGCAACAACAACTTTGACTCCAGAATCTGCTATCTCTTTGATTTGCTTCTCCAGCTGAGACTCTTCTCCTCTGCTGAAGTTTAGAAGTTCATCAGCTGATTTGATCAATACTGTTCCCTTAGTTTCAGTCTGGGTGATATCCACAGGGCAGGAAAACACAGCAACTTTGGCTTTTGTAGCAGAAGGTACATCACCTTCAACCTCTCGCTTGAACACCATACCAGAAAGAACTTCAGACTGTAGTAGTCCTGCTCCAAGAATCTAAAACAAACAAATGTATTTCCAAATTAAATTATTACAAATTTATCTAATAATAAGTCACTTCAGATGAAATGTTACAATAGAATTATAAATCATTTATGTCGAGCAGAAAGCTACTTTTAATAATTAATTATTAATACACACCTTGCATATTCTCACATTATCAACATTAAATGTGTTCTTTTCAGGAAGAATAGCCACACACGCCTTAGCAACCAGTGCAGCAATAAAATCTTCATAACCATACTGCTTAGACATGATTGAGGGAGTGATTCCTCTGATTACTGCATCAACATTTCTGCAATCTTTAATTTCTTCACAAACAAGGCCAGGCAGAATTTCCATACATTTTTCTAGAGCTTTCTCATATCCATCAGCAATTTCACTTGGTGTTACGCCCAAACGCAACAATTCATCTGCTGCTTCCAGAAGGGCTCCAGAAAAGACTATAACAAAGTTAGTACCATCACCAACTTCAGAGTCCTGCATCTGACTAGCTAACACCATCAATTTAGCAGCAGGATGTTCTACATCAAGTTCTCTGATGATGGTACCAGCATCACTTGTTACAAATTGCTTATCTATGTGGTTGATGATCATTTTATTCATTCCATTTGGACCATAAGCTGAACGGACACTTTGGGCGAATTGTTTGCATGCATTTATGTTTCGGTAAACTGCTTCTTCCAGCCCAGAGTACATCTAGTAACAAAAGTACCAATGGTAAATAACATTCAAGCTTTGGAGATCATGGTCTTGAATTAAGAAAAACCATAAAATAAGATTAGGTTACTACAGACAGTAGTTTATTTTAAACACAACAGAAGAAAAACGCATCTCTGACTGAAACTGAATTGAAGTGAAGAATAGAATACTTTCAGAAGTTCTAGAACAGCATTTGTTGGATAAAAAATTTGTGGAAAACCCATAATTATTTTAGTCAAACGACTTAGTTTTTATCGCCAGCGTCATGTTTTGCATAAAATTGCCATTGTTGTGTAAAACTCAAGGAATTATGAGAAGATGATAAAACAGATGAACTGTTCGGAGTGGGCGCCCAAATTGTTGGTTATGTATTGATAAACTTACCCGTGCCCCTTCTTTTAACATTTGGGATACCCCCGGAGCTTTAGGTACGTGTAAGGCCATGGTTTTTGGAAATTTTTATCACTTTCAACACAAAGAACTTAGCCTGATGTCCTCGTGATCTGGTGAAATACAGCGTAAAGAAATCACGATCTCAATGGCATGAACAATGGAGATTGGAGACCGGCTAATGTTGTCAGACATAAAAATTATCATGGAAGTTGCAGTGTTGTAATTTGAATAAGTAATATACAATTAGTTACAACACCGCAAAACACAAAACTTAGGAAGATTTGGAGTGCTAATTTCAGCTCCATTTACACGGACACCACGGTGAAGTTTATTGCCTGCGGCATACCTTTTGTTTGTTTGAGTTCAAAGCGTACTTTCCTGAAACTACATTTTTGTATGACATATGCAATAACTCGTATGATTGTTTAGACATTGTTAGTTTTCAAGTTGTGTTGTGTTAGGTTTATAGTTCCCAGAACATGCCAGGGACGCATGGTGCGCGCACGACCTGTATTCGCTACTACTTCCAGTCGTACAAATGCCGGCTTGCGTGCGCCTGCGCCACTTCGTCGCCTTCCTTACGAGCAATTTTAATAAGAATTTCTGCAGTTTGGATCTGTTTGCTTTACCAAAATGAAAGTTTACTCATGTTGCACTGTTGTTCCACTTATGCTGCACTTAAAAGCTTCATTAATACTTTACTATTGATATTCCTCTTAAGGCGATATTACACGAATCCACCAAAATGAAACAATTCCATTGAAAAGCATTGAACATTGCACATTGAACGACTTTACCAATATACACGTAAATTATTTAAAAACATTCAATGTTCACAGCGCAATGCGATGTCGCGCCAACTCGTACTTCCGGGAATTTCTTTAATCTGCGACTTTTTACTAAATGAGTTGAACAATATAAAAAATATAAAATCTCGAAATCCACGGGCGCACCCACCACCCAGTGGGTGCGCCCCTGGATTTCGATAAGGATAACGAAAGAAGCCTCAAACACCTTATTAGTAGAATTGGCAGAAGAAGATCCATCCATAGATCATATTTGAACCATTTGCGAATGACAGAAAGTCAATTTAATGAACTTCTTGAAATGGTGGGGAAAATTTAATGAGATATGCCTTACCAGCTTGCATGCATTACATGCTTCGCTGTCGTGCGGTGCGCGGAATGAGTCATCGTTCAATCTTCATGGTACACGTTTCAACCGCATTGAACATTGCATTGAAAGCGTTCGGTGAATCTAAGCTTTCAATGAGATTCCGCAATCGCATTGAAATGTATTTAGATGTATCAATGCCATTGAAGCAATAAAATTGAAAACAATATTGAACCCAAATTGATCAGTGTAATATCGCCTTTCACGCTTCGATCAAATTATTTCATGTGTATCTGTGGAGAACGTGGTTGATTTTGCATTTGTATCATTGCCGATTTGCCGAATCCATTTTATAATCAAAGGCTGAATCCTCTCTTTTTGTAATTCAATATTGTGCTTAAAAATTCTTACTAACAGGTTCAGGAATACTTTAATATTGATATTCCTCTTTTTATTAATTGTTAACATCGCTTCTTGGTCTTAAAATTTACCAAATTGTCTCATGTGGAAAACATGGTTGATTGCGCATTTGTAACATTGTTGTATCCTATCTTTTTGTAATTCTTAATGTGTTATTGTTTGTTTTCTCGGATAAAATAAATAAAATACCACAACGGCCACAACACGCGGTTCAGAACATGCGGCGCAGTGTTGCCAGATGACCAAGTGACTTTCCTCCCAATTTTGTTTAGAAATGCGCCTGGAAATTAGTTTTCTGAAGAAAAAAAACATTTTTTCAAGGGGAAATACAAAAGCATTTTTTTTTTCAAACTCCTGTAAACTTTTGAGGCTGTATCAGACTTGATACATCCTATATTATTTTAATGGCAACACGGAGTCAAAAGTTCCGTTGGTTGAGTGGGGATTAGTCTACGCCCGGTAGCAACGAGTCCTTTTCCAAGATCTAGATCAGTAGATCATAGTTATTCTTGAGCTCATGGCGATCAGTCACTCCTTAAAAAGGCCGACACGTTATTATATTCTAGACTAGATTTTCCTAGAAATAAGCATTTATTTTAAAAGTTAAGCTATTTATATAGTCAGATCATTGTCAGTCTACATTAGAACGCTTAAATAACGATCCTGCTGTTTCAATTCTGGTTGTTTCTTACACTCCCATAGCTTCATCGATTACTAAACAATTATTTTCACATAAAATTTAATTTTTATCTATTGTTAAATTCTGTACGTTTTATTTGTTTTTGCCGATGAACGATTGAATAGAAGTAGTGTTGGGATTGCGAGGTACAATCCATTCACAGTAATTTTACCTTTGGACTTTGCATCATTGTCAAAATCACAGTGATCTTTACTGCCGTTGCAATAAGGTTGCTGTTGGGTAACTGCCACTGACAAGTCTGTCACATTCACAATGATTTTTATAATCGCTAATCTACCAAAATCGAAACCGAAAAATAGTACCAAAGTCGAAAAAACCCCCGTATTTGCTGGGAATCCCCCCCCCCCCCATCTGGCAGCAGCACTGAGTCATCAGGCGGGTAACAACCACACGGGTCGATCCTAGGAGTATAATAATAGGGAAGGTCGATCATAGCAACGCTTGCCGACTGTCGTAGACGTTCGGTTCGTGGTGAGTGATCAGTTATTTATTTTAAAGCCTTTATAACACCGAGATCTCCCTCCATGCCTTCCGATGCATAATTTACTCGAATTGCCAAACGTTGTCTCATATGAAGAGCAGCTGCGGGTTGTAGTAGCCAGAAAATGTGACCAAGGCAGCCTCGGATTTTCGCCAAGGCCCCAGGCTAGGAATAACTGTCACCCAAAAAAAAACTGGCTCGCTTATCTTCTATTATTTCTTCTGCTTTCCGATATTAGTCGAAGAAGCGACTTATATTAAGCCAGATTGCGTGGCAGTGGCAACGGCCTCCTTAAGGTGATAGCTGATTGGCTTGAGAGCCCCATAATGGGACATCTCATCAGGACAACACTGTCTGTCGTAGTGTATAAATAAGAAACATTAATAAAATAATAATTACTGTGCCTTCTCAGTTTATTTATGAAAATCTTTCCTCAAAGGACCATTTCAGACACCAGTCTACATGGCCCTCAAATGATCTGATCAATATTATTTTCGGATTTTTTAAACACTTTGACATTGATGTGAATATTATTATTCTACGCAATGTGAACCCCAAACCACCGAACCTAAAGGAAGACGGCGCTATCGCTCAGCCGTCACATTTATACAATGTTATGAAAATTTACATTGTGAATTATTATAATATTTTAATTATTGTGAATGTGAAGACAATGTGAATTTTTCGTATTTTTTTTTAGTTAATCATGGTCTGGCAGTTTGAGTAATTTATACGGCCTACCCAAATGTCCTTTCTTTGGTAATGTTCCTCGAATCGTTGAGCTCCTTAAGTTCTTTGTTGAGCTGCGTGATTACTGACAAATGCGCGCACTGACTGGACAGGTCCACTCAATCTGTGTGGTTCTTCCCTCAAAATACCATTTCAGACACCAATGTGCCTGGTCTTCACATGATCTGACCAAATTTATGTCTGGACTTTAAAAGAGACTGTGACCTCTCAGTTTGTTTCGGCCTTTCTTCTCAGAGTAGTCAGATATGAAACGCCGATCTCATCTAATTTGTAAAATATGATTGACGTGTATTTGTGTTTGTACACACCTATTTACAGAAATAAAATCATATATCATTTGATCTTGTACTTTTACAGAGGGGAATTGTTCATAGGGCTTCTCCAGTGTTATATCCTCTATAAGTGCATAGAGTATCGATGCCATGGACAACATTAGTGTTTCACAAGATCTCTGTTAGGTATGTACCGAGGAGCCAGTCCGAGAAACACACACAAGATTCGTCTTGCCGTCGATTGACATGCCGCCCCAGAACATACACGAGCCACCCCCATGTTCCACTGTCTCTTGAATACAGGCATGTGCGAATCACTCTCCTTAACTCCGATACACTCTTTTACGCCTGTCGTTGCAGAAAATACACACCCTCGTCTCATCCGATTGATCGATTGTGCACACATCACATGCACAATGTGGTCGCGGGCAAATTCCATCCGGTCTCTCTTATGCTGTGCAGTAAATTTTAGCCCTGTGAGCTGCAATTTTCATCTCCAGTAATCTTTTTCTAATCGTGAAGACGCTTACAGAAGTTCTGCGAGATGATCGGAGTTCTCATTGCAGCTCAACAGCATTGGAGAACCGATTACGTAAAGACGTCGAAACATTGAAGCGATCGTCTCTTTCGTATGTGCAGCGTTGTCTTCCAGATCCACGTCTTCGGATATAGCCACCAGTCTTTTGGAAGCGTTGGAACACTCGTCGAACGGAATAACGACTTTTTTTTTGTGGGAAATCATCAAATGACTTCTCCCGATCTGGGTGGAGCGTGTCAGACTTTTACTGACTAAAACCCACCCGTGTTCCTTCAGTTGCCTGTGCCAGGGCCACGGTTACTCTTTCGAATTACCCGCGACCCTGAGGCGTCGGCCCTGTCGGACCCCGTCATTTTGTGCTGAGATCTCTTTGAGGCGCGCGTGGAACACGACGCGCCGTCGACCCGGGCGGGCCTGGTCCCTACCGGACGGCGAGCTACCCATTGCTCGCCGTCCGAAACCCGCGCCTACGGTGGCCGGGAATCTGCAGGCGACTCCCGACGCCCAGGGCGTCTCATGCGGCGACTAGGGGCGTGAGGGCGCAAGGCTCTCTCCCTCACGCGCTCCGCCTCTTCCTTCGCGAGCATTACTGCTTCGCAGAAGGAGGGGACGGCTTTCCATTCCCTCTCGCTCCGTAACATGGCCTGGACCAGGGCCGGACGCGAGAGATCGCCGATCGCCTCCGTGAGGACACTGCGGTGCAAAATCAAAATCAAAATATTTTATTTCACATAGACCTACATGGGCACTTATGAAACGTCAGATTCTAGGTGCACGGTTCCAATTGGTCGTTTCCCATGGAGAAGAGCCGGCAAGAAACTCCATGGTTACTCTTTTAAAAATATGTCTTTTACAATGTTTTCCAATTACAGTGTTAACAGGTATGGGAGGACAGTGTAGGCCTGTCAACAAGTACCATATGTTAAACAAATAGACAATTGTCTATAAATTTACAATCCACAGGGCCTACGACGTTCTCACATTTACAAAATATAAAATAATCTAATAAAGTAAAATCAAAAACTAATTAAAAATTGTAGGTATATAATGTCAAATAATGAAAATACTATGTCAGAGCTATGTAAAAGTCCATATCTAATAATAAAAAATAAAAATTAGACACCATTATTTGGGAGCAGTTATTAGAAATTTACATAGTGATGCCGTTTATGAGGTACCAGGGAAGCCACATGTGCAGAAGGAATTATTGCCAAACTTTCTTGTCTTCGACGTAGTCTTTAATCTTATAGTACGCTTTTTTGATAAGGACACGTTTGATGTGGGCTTTGAACTTTCCATCGCTAAGTTCTGTAACCGACTTTGGCAACTTATTATAAAAGCGGATACTGTTTATCAGAAATGATTTGCTTGTTTTAGTTAATCTAAATTTGGGTATAACAATTTCATTTTTACTACGTGTATTTATATTATGGAAATCGCTTCTTATTTTAAAAAGTCCTAAGTTTTTGCGAACATATAAAATACTTTCTAAGATATAAAGGGAAGGCAGAGTGAGTATATCAATTTCTTTGAATTTGTTTCTAAGAGACTCTCGAGGACCCATTTCATAGATCGCGCGGATTGCCCTCTTTTGTAAAATAAAAATTGAATCTACGTCAGCTGCTGATCCCCACAGCAGAACGCCATAAGACATAATACTGTGGAAATAAGCAAAGTATACCAACCTAGCTGTGGCTATATCGGTCAACTGCCTTATTTTTCTTACTGCATACGCGAACTTAATTTACCTGAAAGAGCTCTAATGTGAGCGCCCCATTGCAATTTAGAATCTAGAGTAATTCCTAGAAATACAGTTTCCGTAATAGCATCTACTTTCTTGCCATCAAGTTTTAAATTTAAACCCACTTGGGGTACATTTGGTAATGAGAACTTAAGACCTTTAGTTTTGTTCGCATTGAGTAAAAGATTATTAGCTGCAAACCATTTCGAAAGAATAGCCAGACTATCATTCACATGTAAGACATCCGTATCTTTTCTATCTATTTTAAAAATAAGAGAAGTATCATCAGCGAATAAAATTATATCTGATAAGTTAGCCATCATGTAAGGAAGGTCATTAATATAAACTAGAAATAAGAAAGGGCCGAGAATTGAACCTTGAGGCACTCCCATCTTAACTAAGGACCCCGAGGACGTCGCCCCGTTAACGTTCACTTTCTGTTGCCTGTTTGATAGTTATGAAAGAACAAGATTAGCGGCTTGTCCACGAATTCCGTAGTGGTGCAATTTACAGATCAGTGTATTGTGGTCAACGCAGTCAAACGCTTTTGAGAGGTCACAGAAAATGCCAATTGCATCCTGGGACTTCTCCCAGGATTCCAAAATGTGACTGATGAGTAACACTCCCGCATCAGTCGTCGACCTACCTTTCATGAAACCGAACTGGCGACTATGTAAAATACCATTTGAATTAAAATGTGACAACATCTGGTCTAGCATGATTTTTTCATAGATTTTACTCAATGCTGGTAGCACTGATATATGTCTATAATTAGAGGGATCACTCTTACTACCCGATTTGAAAATTGGTACTACTTTACTATGTTTCATTAAATCAGGAAACGTACCGCTGTCTAAACATTGATTAAATATGCCTGTTAGGACAGGGGCAATTGTGTCAATAATATCTCCAAGAACCTTCACGGAAATCCCCCATAAGTCTACAGTGTTTTTTATGTTAAGACTTTTGAACGCTTTGTGCTCCGCCCACTGCTGCAACCCTGATTGCAGTACCTAGTGCAATGACTTGAGCAGCTTCATCTGCAGTGGTATCCATCTTCAGGGGTATTTTTGTGTAATTTTGATGATTATTATTATCAGAGGAATGTAAAGCTACAGGCTCAGCTACGGCGCGGGCTGACACTTCGTCGAGTAAGGGTCTTTGCGAGGGACCTCGGCGGCGAGGTCGGAATGTCGGTTTTTGATTCTTGTGCACTGTACTGGTGGCCCTACTGCTCTCCTGGATGAGAGTTATGCGGTCATCGGGGTCGGTGAGGACATACCTTGGACGGCGGACTTGGCTAATTGTGAAGGGGGTTTAACGGGCAGCCTCGCCAGCCAGAGGGTTGCGGTGATTCGCGGCGGTGTCGATGAGTTGCGTTTCATAAATTGACGGATGGAGGGAATTTTCGTGTCGACGTGGAGGATTTCGTCGCGAACGTACCAGGGGGAGTCTGTGATCCTACGGAGGAATTTATTCTGGTGAGTCTGCATTCTATTGAAGTCTTGGCTTGGCGTGTGCAAAGACTGCACTTGCATAGGTCATGATGAAGTGCAAATTGCACATTAACATTCGCCCGGAATGGACGCTGTGTAAATGCGCAATTTGCTCTTGAGTGAAAATTTGCTACTTGAACTCAGGACAAAGTGGAGTCTACCTAGAGCTAAGACGGCGCGTGAACAAGCCGTCTTAATGCTCTGGAAAGGAGAGATGTTCATCGAGCACCACAGCTAGATATTTGGCTCGCTTCTCCCAAGGGATCGGCTTGCTAAAAATGGTGATCGGTCGAGGGGGGCAGGGTCTATGACGCGGCTTCGAGAAGAGAACCGCTTGACTATTGTCAGGATTGACTTCGATTCTCCACTTTCTTAAACAAGCGCCAAGCTTGTTGACTTGAGCTTGGAGAATGCGAGATATCGAGTCCCCAACTGCGCCTTATTTTTCTGCGGCATATCGCTGGTGAATAGCGTGAAAGCGAAGGGAGAAATCACAGAGCCCTGAGGCAATCCTACGCGAATGAGATGGGGGGAGAATAGCGCTCCTTCGATGCGATAACGGAAGGTTCGGTTTGATAAAAAGTCCTGTAAGATTAGCACGAGACGATCTGGCACACCAAGTTGGTGCAGCTTATATAATAACCCGTTGTGACAGATTTGTCGAACGCTTTCGCCATTTCGAAGAAAACAGCACTCGTCATTAAACCTCGTTAGAAACCAACGTTTATGTGTTCGACGATATGGTGGACCTGTTGAACGTAAGGGTGTTGAGTTCGCCACCCAAACTGCTCGTTAGAGATGAGGCCTTTTGTCTCGGCGTAGTCTCTGAGACGCTTATAAGCCTCTCACAGATTTTGCCGAGGACATTAAGAATTTTGCTGGGGCGGTAACTCATGGCCTCCGACTTGGGCTTGCCGAGCTTGGGGATACCGATGACGGTGGCTTTTTCCCATGCTTACGGGAAGGTTTTATACCCTTGTAGCCTGGTGCAATTAGGGGACGTTGTGAAGTGTAATTTGTAATTTTTTTGAAAGTTAGGTTTGTGCTATTAAAAGATTTGTTGTGTTTAGGAATTCTAACGGTTATTAATTTAACTGTCGTTAAATATACTTCGTTAAATATTACACCAATATTAATTATGTATAGTGTATTCGTTGATGGCGGGACATTTTGGTAACGCCGTGTATAAAAGAAATTTAATTATACTATAAATGTAATAAAGGATTGCACGAAACGTTTTAAAAGTAGTTCGTCTCCTAGATGGCGTTGTAAAACTACAGTCTCTGGCAATCAGTGGGTCGCTGATGCTGCCATCTGTTAAAAATTTGAACGAATTAAAATAGCTAGCTGAATAGCCAGACTTACGGAGGTGTCATTTCTTTTTATGGTATTGATACGTAGTATTATATTATCTGTGGTATGGGTCAGAGTTTGCGTTTTTGTGCAAATACAATAGATTATCAGCCGAAATATCTCGAGCTTATTGTTATTAAAATAAAAAAAGTTAAAACATACGGTTTCAGTAAGTCCAACAAACTATGCCAAGGTAGGTATTGAGCTATAGGTATTTTCAGTAACGGACAGGCGATGCGGTACTATAAAAGGAGGATTTTTTTCGGAAATAAAAAGTCTTATTTATGGCTAAAACAATATTTATTTAAAAATACATCAATGAAGAAGTTGACAGATAGTTGATTAATTTGGCAACACGTCTAAGGCCTCGTCCTAACCAAAAGCGATCGTCCCACGAGTACGCGGTCGTCGCGATCTTTTTTAAGAATATGAAAATAATAGTCGAGCAATCAATCAAATCGCGTTTGTACGTCACATTTCATACATACTATGGCGTCGATCGGTACTCGTGCGACGGTCGCTTTTGTTTAGGAAACGGGTACATTCTTGCTTCTCTATTAACACTACTTTCACGGAAAACTTGTCAGATTTCTGTAGGTACCTATTGGCAGCTACAATAATCCTAATTCAGCAGCCGTTAGAGGTAGCTGCGGAATATTTTTGTGTTTAAGAGTTATGTCTGTACAAATACAATGATATAAATCTCAAAAATATTTATCTATTAACATCAAATAGCGGTAATTTACTTTAATATGACAATCTACAATCAATTTAATTTTATCGTACTAATTAATAACGGAAAAAAACAATGTAATCATCCACAGCTCCTCCACTGTTCCTACGTTTAGGCCGTCTCTGTTCCGCACTTGCTTACCAAGTAAAGCCACTTAGTTGATTAATATATTTCAAGAGGCTTAGCGGCGCAAGAAAGTTTTTGCTTTCTTTGTTTGCTAATCTACAAAAGAAGTAAAATATACTTACCAGGAATACTAGTCTCTTTTTGGTTCCACTTTGTGTAAATAATACAAGATAGATCACATTAATAGATTTGTTAATTGCAAACAACAAAATTTTAGTGACGCCACTAACGCTACATAAAATATATTATTTCAACTTCTTTCTTTTCCTAATCAGTATTTATTACCCTAGCAATTTCCTAGCATTAACATCACAGTGTGGTCCCCTAAAACATTAAATTACAGAACCAATTAATATAAAAATAAATGTAAATTAATACTGCTCGCCATCAAAATATGTAAGAAGCACAAAATAATTATAAACTAATGATACACACGAATATAGGACTAATTGAAGTACATTTTATGCGAGAATCCTGCGTTGATGCCAGGGACCAAGCCAAATATTTAAGTTTACCTTTAACTTTATAATAACTTGTAGACACAAAACATTTACATGAGTATGAATATAACGGTTTAATACCTTTATATTATGTTAATCTGCTCTGCTCCTAGGCTTTGTATTGAACCCAATCATGCTTGAAACTTGGGAAGTAAGGTACTACGATGTAATGATTTTATGAAAGTACACTGCCGGGTCAAAAATATTAAAGGTACTAGCGTCACAAACACATAAGCCTGACGTGGCATCTAACAGCTTAATTAATGTTAAAAATATTCAGTTAATCACTAGGCCGCAATCAGGAATTCAATGCAGTGGGTTCAATTACAAGTCTTTTGATAAATTCAACACAAAATAATTCGAGCTTAGCTCGGACCAAAATATCTTATAAAATTAAAACTAAGATTCTATAAATAAATAAGTTTATATCATTTCACATCAGTTTGTTTGAACAATATTTTAAGTACGGAGCAATTAAAAATCACAGTAAAAACAATATTAAGTCTGTATAATCTTATAAAAATATAAGTAGCATGTTCTGTTATTGCAGCTCAAACGAAATTAGCTCCGAATACAAGCAACATTTAACATTTCAACAAAATGGTAAATGATGGTCTTTGAATGCATTTAAGTAACATACTACGTGGATGTTTAAAGAAGGATAAAATGAGAGAACTAAGTGCCAATTTCACCAATGAAACTGAAAAAACGCGTTCAAGAGCTGTCAGCTGAAAATAATGACACTGAGAGCCCTTAAACTAGTTTATGTGCTGATCGCGTTCAGTTTCGTTGGTGAAATCCAGCCTTAAAGTTCCTAGCAGTCGCCTAAGCAATATATAACTAACACTAAGAAATCCTTTTTTTTGTGAATTCTTAGTACTGAGATCAGTTACCAATCAAGAATATTATTATCTAATAATGTTCTGGAACAGTTAATTCTTTTTACATAATATTATTATACTCAAAACATGCTTTCGAATGTAAACCAAAGAAGCTGAGCCTTATCTAAACAACATCAAGTAATTCATGGAAAAATACATGTGAATATAACATTATGAACTACAATTACTATAGTATTTCATCACACTGAACATCTACTGAAAATAAAATATTTATCTATTAAATACTACGTAAATTAAAATATTTAAGTCTACCTATAAAGCCTTTAAAATCAATACTGGAATCAATTTTCTAACAGTCTTGCAAATAAGAAAAAAAAAATCAAAAGCGCCTGTCGAGGGATGAAACCCATGATAAATGGTGAGAGGAATGATATGACTGAAAAGAGGGTGAATGATGAGGCGACGGCCGACAGAAGAGAATGGACGAAAATACAACATAATATTGCCCCGATTCCAAGACAGAAAGGCAGATGGCAAGAAGAAAAACATCAAAAGAAGCTGCCGCCGTTATAAAAAAAAGCGTTATCATCGGTTATCGTAGACACTTAGTATTTTTTTTTATCAATACGACGTATTTATCAAACAACATCCAAATTAGGAGAACAGTAAGTTTGCGATTTACAATCAACTTCCATCGCGACCAAATCCGAGCCACTGGGTGACAATTTGACAAACGCGGATCCTCGAGCGGGAACAAGGACATCTATGAACATCACTAACGTCAAAAAGTCGTATATGTGACTGCGTCAATTTAATAGACACATAGTTTATCATACATCAAATTGAGAATTACTTTTTAAGAATAAAAACATACATTTAACATTAATACACACTGAGCAACTGTTTGGCTGTAGTCACTAGTAAAAGCACTAGTCTGGTATGTAGTAGGCCAGCTAAGCCGTAAAATAGTCAATTTACTACGATGGGTAACATTTATTTTTTATTTGTATTGTATGAAGATCAAAAATATGAGGTTAGTCCAGTCAAGCGTCTCTGTGTTGATTAAAAGTATTTAATGTCATAGTCTTAGTAGTATATAACTGAATAGTCATCATCACCATCGTCGTCCTCCGGATCTGACATGGAAAGAATTGGAATAAACTTAGCTGTGTCCACCGGTCGGCGGATGGCACTGTATCAGAAGATGTTCTTGGGAGGCGGCACCGCAACCACAGCGGCTCCAGCTCGCCCCGTGCTCAGAGGGGCCAGTTTTCGCCAGCAGTTGGACTCAGAATCGTACACTTCTACCACGCACAAATATTGCACGCCGTCATAGCCACCTGATGAGATGACAATGTTATATTAGCAAGGCTTGTACAGATCAGTGTTGGGCGTAATTTGTTAATGGAATTATATGTACTTAGTTTAGTTACTCCAGTAATTGATACTATGCAATTGCTTTAGTCTGTAGCTTAATTACAAATTACATTATTTATATTTTCAAGTTAAGTACTGATAGAAGTTAATTCAATAAACCGATATTTTTATAATTGAATATGAAATCAGTCTGTATCTGAGGAAATGATTACAATAACATTATATTTACAGTATTTTTATCTCACGAAGCGACACGCGCTTTACTTGTGGTTACCAAATGTACAAACATGCTGTGAATGTATGTTTAAGCACACGAGCTCTCTGTACCCTCCGAGACAATGGCGTAGTCGGAAGTGTGTATGTGTGTCAGCGTACCATATGTAAAGCGCGTGCCGCTAAGTGAAATAAAAATCCTGTAGTTGAAATAGGATAATTTCAAGAGAAAGACGAAATAATTATGAATGACCGATATGCGTGGATGAACGCCAGTAAGTGAAAGAACGAAGATATTTTGTAACACGGACGGACTTAACAACAGCAAAAACCCGATCTCCAAGCAGGCAGGAACCAAAAGCATCCCCGCCATATGGGAGCCGCGGGTTTGCCATAAGATCCGCGAGTCTGCTATAGTGTCGTATCAAAGTCATTTTGTAACTCAAACTTACCAACAGCAACAATCCGATCTCCAAGCAGGCAGGAACCGATGGCATCCCTGCCATATGAGAGCCGCGCTAGGAGGAGCCACGAGTCTGCTATCGGGTCGTACCGCTCGACGCAAGCCAATCGGCCACCGACAGTGTTGGCGGGCGCTTCATGTCCTCCCAAGGCGTATAAGTAGCCACCTGCTGCACACACCTGTAAGCGAAATGCTGCTAATTATTTATATGCAGAAGGGGAGCCGCGCCGGTGCGCCTAAAGTTACCAAACGGTTTATTGTGCTCCGGCCAGACTTTTAATTTTCCTAAGCCATTCCAGTTTCCACATGCACGTGTTTAGGATGCCCATTGTCCTCCGTGTGGTTGTTGTGTTATGGGGAGTGTAGCGGACGGCAGGCAAGGGCGTATTTACCCTAGGGCCAAAAGGGCCATGGCCCGGGGCGGCAGGCTGCGTGGGGCGGAGCAAGCCGAACCTCATGCTCAGCTTTGTGAGCCTTTCTTTTTGACTTTATATGCCTGAAGAAATTAAAAAAGCCTATCTAATTAACAAAAACTCAAACTCATTGGGTTGTGAGTTTTATAGATAATAAGACGCGGGGCTATCGCTTACTAATCGGCGGTGGGCCGCCGTCAGCCTCCGTCGCGACTCCGGACTCGTCAGGATGTTTCGACGTTGCTCGTATCGTTTTCGTATTTATCCGAAAGCGAGAGATGCAAATACTAGCTTTGACAAAGATTGGAGCCAAATAATAGCGGATCTTGAAGATATTAAAAGTGACTCTGCCCAACAAAAAGCTTTAGTTAAAAATGAAGCTGCATGGCTATTGCCCTTTACGGGGCACCAGTGTGGGCTCGTTCTTTGAGGCGCCGACCAGCCCATCGGTTGAAAGCGTCCCAAAGGGTCACAGCCACCCAGCTGGTCCGAGGATACTCCGAGGATACTGCACAGTCTCCTGCGAGGCGGCTAGCCTCCATTTCAGATTGCCACCGTGGGATCTGGAGGCAAAGCCTTCGCGCACGTATAAAGGCAAAAGACCGGGGCGTTACTCCGTTGCCGCGAGAAGTCACGGCACAGCGGACAGAGCTCCGGCGGGATCTCATGGTGACATGGAGGGTGCGATTGTCGGAACCCAGTGCTGGGCACGCCACAATAGCGGCGATAAGTCTTTGAGGAGTGGTTGGAGAGGTGCCACGGCGTCCGGGAGGTTCCTGTTCCGTATAAGGCGGGGGGAAACGCCCGGGTGTCACCATTGTGTGGGTCGCCCGGAGGAAAGGGGGAGGTCTGCCCAGCTTGGGTGGAGCACCACCGTGTCCTAGCGGAGGCAATCGGTGGCGGCGATCTCTCGCGTCCGGCCCTAGTTCAGGCCATGGTTTGAAGCGAGAGCGAATGGGAAGCCGTCACCTCCTTCTGCGCAAAGTAATGTTTGCGAAAGAAGTGGCGGAGCACGTGAGGGAGATAACCTTGCGCCCTCATATCGGCATCGGGAAACGCCCGCAGTTTTCCGGCCACCGTAGGCGCGGGCTTGCGGACGGCGAGAAATGAGTAGCTCGCCGTCCGGTAAGGACCAGGCCCTGGTCGACGGCGTATCGTGTTCCACGCGCGCCTCAAAGAGATGTCAGCACTCAGTGGGTCCGATAGGGCCGATGCCTGCCAGGGTCGCGGGTTATTCGAAAGAGATACCTTGCCCCTGGCACAGGTAACTGAAGGAACATGGGTGGGTTTTAGTCAGTAAAAGTCTAACACGCCCTCCCGCTTCATTCAGATCGGGAATTCCCCAAACAAACAAAAAAAAGGGCTATTGGCTCAACTAAATTCTCTAGAAACGGCCAGACTATCGAGATTTTGGAGACCTGCACTGTACTTGCGTAACGCAGTATTACTTAGAATCATTTTAAGGATATTGCTAATCCATTGCCTCATATGTTCTAAAAAAAACTGTTTAATGTGTTACGCAATTAACCAGCTGTATTAGAACAATTTATTATAGGTAGTTTCCAAAATTCTACAAGGTGTCGCCACAGACGTAGAGGTAGTTTGTAATTTCCAGGCTTTACAAGTCACGCATCTTGTAGAAAATTAACGGGAATCTTTGATACTTTTGAAGATTCTGGTAAATGAAAATTCTCAGAAGAATACAGAAACAGTCACAAGAGAATAAATTATTAAGAGAAAAAACCAGACGATGAGTGTTGCGAGGGAGAAGTTTTATTACAAGGACGTGAACATTTCAGGGTTAATAATACCTTCTTCCCATTGTTGGACGAGTTAAGATACCAGACCACGTCACCGCCAATTTTGCATGTTTATGCAAAATGGATACAATGTCTGAAGCAGAAGTTAGTGTAAAAATGTAAGTGTGATCTGGCGGATGATCTACAAGAAGAATGTGTTCTTTTAAAGCAATTCTTGACGTCTCATGAAAATAAACAAAAGGATTTGAAGGAAGAATTTCCATATGTTGAAATAACAACGCATATTTCTGTGAACTACGGTGACAATTGCAGTGCAGAACATTGTTTTCCGTACCTACTTAAAGTAACAATAAGTTATCTACGTTTAAGAACGTTTAAACAGTTCAGCTATTCCTTAATATACAATATGATAGGGCAATTCGACCTATTCTTTGAAAGGGGTTTATACTAGAGTACATTAACAAAAAATTTGGTCCAGTTAACTAGGAGTGAAAATGGATAAAAAATTACCGAGCTGTGACTGTTTTTCGATTTTTTTGAAAGTTTTCAGACTTGTTATCAAAAATGATTAATATTAATTATGAATAATATACTCCACTATAAAAAAAAATATTGATACTTTTTCAAAGCTTAAAAATAATTAAAAAGTGATTAAAAAAAATGATTGCCCCAACAACAACATACATATCTAATCTCAGAAATAAAAATTCTCAGTAAAAAATTAAAGAACCGTCACAGCTCGATAACCAACCAGTTTCGAGCCCTAGTTTGAAAAACTTCATTTGCTGCCAATGGCCTCTATTAAAACCCTTTTCAAGGAATAGGTCGAATTTCCCTGTCTGTAGAAGCTGGCTTGACCGAATACGTTAATATGACAGTGTCATTGAAGAATTTGTCAGGCAATCTGTCCATCAGAAAAAAAAAGTGTTTGCATTCCCTAACATCATTTTCAGGCCACATCAACGCACCGCTGGATTTTATTTTATAATGAAAAGTTTTTGCTTTTTTCCTTAAATTTATGGGGCGGCAAACCATAAAGGCCCAGGGCGCTGAATCTTAAAATACGTCACTGACGGCAGGGGTGCATCTAGCACCCGCAGCATTAACCAAATTTGCCTATTTTAAATTTTTATTTACTGAGTTTATTAAAATTCAAAGACATTTTGGTTAATTTCGGAAGATGACTCCTTCCACGAACCAAAAACGTAGTAAGTGCTTAAAGCTTGTAGTCGTAATATTACCAAAACTAAAATGTATTTTCATGAAAATGATAAGACTAGGTATAAAATAAAAATATAACGAGGATGTTCAGTAGCGCTCATATGTCAAAAAGCAAACTCACAAAGAAATACATTGACGATTCGGTTTCACTTACGACCTTCTCCTATAAGTAGTTCCTAAATTATAAACACGCACACACACTCACTTTGTCTGTAATTGATACTAGTTCATAATTTCAACTAACTTAACATATTATGGCATGCTAGCTTAGTCGTTACCGTGCTTGGGTAGGAGCGATTATGGCAAGCCCTGAGTTCGAATCTCACCTGCGCCTGCCGATTAAACTTGAAGTTATTTTGAAATAATAAAGAATCAGAATGCTTTATTTGTAAACATAGGTCAAATTACAACAGAGTGTGAGATGTTACAGATAGGTAGATCAGATCTTCTATGACAACAGTTATTGATTTGTTGTTAATACGAGGGCTGCACTAAAAGTATCGGGAATGGAATATTTCCACTGTTTTCAATTAAAAAGATTTTAATAGTCATATTAAAATCTTTTTAATTGAAAACTCCTTGGTTTTAAAAATCGAATATCATTTATTTATTTAAAAAAGATTCTCGGTCTTGTCACAAGGTTTTGTCAAACTTATTTAGTCGTTGAGAAAATGGAATTGACTCGAGAAAATTCAAGAGCGATGATTTATTATGACTTTCGAAGTGGTTTAACACAAAAACAGTGTGTTGACCGGATGATTTCTGCATTTGGTGATGAAGCCCACAATCCAAAACCACAATTTATCGCTGGTTTGCTGAATTTCAACGTGGACGTGTCAAGCTCAGTGATGATCCCCGTCAAGGTCGTCCAAAAACTGCAGACACCCAAGAAAACTTGACGTAGACGTTGATGCTGTGCGTAAGCTGATTGAGGAAGATCGACATGACATACCGCGAAATTCAGGCAACTTTAGACACTGGCATGAGTCAAATACAAATAATCTTGCATGAACAATTAGGTGTAAAAAGTTGTTTTCCCGATGGATACCGCATTCGCTCTGTGAAGAGCAAAAAGCGGCTCGCGTTACTTGGTGCATCAGAACTCTCGAAAGATTCCACGCAGGATCATCAAATGCTGTATACAACATCGTATCAGGTGACGAATCCTGGATATACGCGTACGAACCCGAAACAAAAAACCAGTCACGAGTTTGGGTGTTCGAAAATGAGTTAAAGCCAATAAAAATTGTTCGTTCACGGAGTGTTGCAAAAAAAATGGTGGCCACGTTTGTCTCCAAAACCGGCCATGTTACGACTATTCCTCTTGAGGGACAAAGAACGGTTAATGCAGAATGGTATGCTAGCATTTGTTTGCCACAGGTCGCTTCTGAACTCCGTAAAGAGAACTGCAACCGCCGCATCATCCTCCATCACGACAATGCGAGTTCTCACACCGCACACAGAACAAAAGAGTTTTTAGAGCAGGAAAACATAGAATTATTAGACCATCCACCGTACAGCCCCGACCTAAGCCCTAATGATTTCTATACTTTCCCTAAAATAAAGAATAATTTCGTGGACAAAGATTTTCTTCACCTGAAGAAGCTGTGGACGCCTACAAAACGGCCATTTTGGAGACCCCAACTTCCGAATGGAATGGTTGCTTCAATGATTGGTTTCATCGTATGGAAAAATGTGTCAAATTTCGCGGAGAATACTTCGAAAAGCAATAAATACATTTTTAAATAGTAATGTTGTGTCACTTCCTTGATGCACGAAATTTTCAGTGCCGCCCTCGTATTCCCTAAAATTAACAATTTTTGTTTGTTTTAATTAATTAATAACTTGTCTCGTTCTACTTGTTTACTTATATAATAAAAGTTTGTAGGTAGACCACAGAAAACTGAGTAAATTATTTCTAGTTCTGTGAGGTAGATGCAATTCGTTACGACTATTCCACAGGGCATCATTTTAAGACTACGACACTAAAACAGTGATTTTCACAATGTTAACACTAGAAATAAGAACAAACTACGTGCTCCCTTTCACCGGCTTCATAAGGTTCATAACTCATTTGTTGGGCTTGGTATAACCTTTTATAACAAGCTACCATCTTTGCTAGATTTGCATTTTAATGCGTATAAAGCTCAAGTAAAATTCAACCTTTGTTCAAAGGCATATTATTCAATTAACGACTACTTAAACGATAAGAATAGTTGGTCGCTGGAATTAACTCAAGACAATGTTTATGTTCTTTCTCCAGAATCATTTCACCTACTGACAGGGTATACGAGTTCGTATATTTATTTTAATTTTATTTGACTAGATTGAAAAAAATATGATAGCGACACAGCTATCTGTCTTTTGTGATAGATAAATATAGTACATAATAATATTATACCTATCTTTTGTCAAATACGAATTTCTACCAACATAATTGTTAGTATCTACTAGATGAAATTGATTATTATTATATGTCAGATTATGCAATGTCATATTTATTTTAAATCTTAAGTTATTTTCTTCCTGGTGCAAACTGTTACTATACGGGAATGTAAACAACACCATTTTTGTTAATTTCAGATTACACAATGTTTTTTAATATTGGAGAATTTAAGCTTACACCAATAAACATTTTATACTTTCTGTGCCTAAATGTTTTTGTGAACTAGGCATTTGAGTACCATAATCTACTTTAATTCATTCATATATTCATTCACTGACCGACAACGCACAGTCTAAACCGCTGGGTCTAGAAGAATGAAATTTTGCACTAGAGTTACAAAAACAGCGAAAGTGAGCACTAAGGAGGGATTTGAAAATTCACCCCCTAAAGGGATTATATAGGGGATTTAAGTTTGTATGGAAGTAGGTATTATTTCAAAGTTATTATGGGAAATCCCATTGAGCACACGGCTTGTAATAAATAAATTAGGCTGAGAATCAGCTAAAGTCAAAAGTTACAAAAGACGTCCGTCCAGGCGTCACCACCATTTCCTCGTGTTTTAGCTGAGAAAAAGAAGTGGCACAACAAACTCCCCAGCAACACGTCGCAAAATTACATAGGTGTTTATTCTACATGATAAAAAAATCCAGCCGATTGCGTGTCGCACCATTTACATTGAGGGGTTTCGTAGTTGGAATGAATATTTACGCGGTATCGATTTTATCGACCGCAAAAACAAGTTTGTATTTCTCGAAAACAAGTAAGTAATGCCCAGTTATTCTTAGGTTTTAACCGAAAATGGGATTCAACGATCCCCTACACGCATATGTGTATAAATTATAATTTTGACGGACGGACGGGCAGATGGGCATGGTGAAATTATAAGGGTTCCGTTTTAGCCATTTGGCTACAGCACCCTAAAAGAAGCTAGTGTAAAATATGGAATGGGTGTACTCACACTGACTCCACCGCGGCGGCGCGTCATGGGCGCGCAGTTGGTCCAGTGGTTGGTGGCGGGGTCGTAGCACTCCACGGAGCGTAGGCACGCGCCGCCGTCGCGCCCGCCCACTGCGAACAGGCGCCCGCGCAGCTCCGCCACGCCGCACGTGCTGCGCGCGCCCGCCATTGGCGACACCATGGTCCACGTGCGCGAGCACGCGTCCCATCTACGTCAACAATACGATACAACTCAAAGAACAAATAAAACGGCATGGTATATAAATTTCCAATTTAAGTAACATACCCACTTTGCCTTCCTAAAAATATTAATGAACACTCTAATGCGACTATTTTTGAGAACCTTATATAATTGAACTTACGGCGTCCTAAAAAAAAAATTGCCAAGTAACTACGGCCATCTTGGATGTAGCGCTTGCCGAAAACTACCGCGGCACCGCGAACCGCTCGCTCGTTAACATAAGGCGTTTGCTCAGGGTACCGGCCGGTGCTCTACCTCTGGCTGTCGTTTCAAATGAAGCAGGAACTCTCGGGGCATGGGTGTTTCGGCAGTATCTGTGTCGCATAAACAGGGAGCCGGACGGTCGGTGTCACCACTACGTCAACTGCAGGGAAGACACGACGTGGCATACGCTGGCAAAGTGTGCCGGGAGGAGTAGCGCCGTGCCCTCATCTCATAAGTAGGCAGTGACCTGTCGCTGTTGCCGTAGTGAATTCGATGGTCGGCAGCGACGAGTCCTGGGACGCGGTGGTTGCCTTCTGCGAAACTAATCTCGCAGAAGGAGGCTGCAGAAAGGGAAAGAGAGATCTCGTCAACTCTCCGGATCCGCAGCAGGCGGACCGGGCGTAGGCCGAACGCGGACAAAGCCCTCTTCCAGGCCTTCTAAATGGGTCCAGGGACGGCGGACTCGGGGACGTCCACCGCACTCCATACATCAGGACCCGAGGTGGCGGCTCGTGGTGTTTGTCGCGCGCCCCTCTTAGACGTTGCGGGGGGAGTCTAACACCTCACTACCCCCCCTCCCCAATCTGAGGAGGCCCGCCGCACCAGCCGGGATTGCGGAAGAATCGTATGTTCCCGCGACCCCGGCGTAGGTGTGAGATGGAACACCGGGGCGGATTTTAGTCAGTAAGAGTCTGACAGATGTCCTCCGACCGCCCCTATTCGGAGGATATCCATGAGGATTTTCCACCCCGGAACAAAAAGCGATAAAAAGAGGCTCATTTAATAAACCAGTAACTTAATTTCTTGAAATAAGCCCATAGGAGTTTCAGTGCGACGGTCGCGAAACGGCCAAGCTGTACAATTTATCTTATTAACAACAGTTAAAGCGTTATCGAGGTCTTGTCAACCTACTTTACAGACAATGTTTTTGGTGGGGTTATCAATTTTACCTACCTTACCTATTTATTTTATTTTATTCATTTACCCCGTTTATACATTATTATATAAGAACTTTGCTTAAAGTAATGAGACGTTTAATCGTCAAAAAAATATGGTTAAACAGTAGCTATAACCATTACTTAACTTCAAGCAACATTTATAAATAAACCCCTTACTATATCATATTATTACCTCTCAACAGAATTTAAGTAGATCCATCCGTCATGTCCGCCGACGGCATACACGGGCGAGTTAGGTCCGTCTCCTAGAACTGCAACCCCGAGTCCGTGGCGGTGCGTGTTCATGGGCGCCAGCACACTCCAGCTCAGCGAAGTCAAGTCGAAACATTCCACCTAACATTCAGTAAATTTGTAGCAATTGTAAAAGGTGCGAGTAAACAATTAAACAGTGCAAAACGGACATTGGAAGTACAAGCGTTTCAACTAGGGTTACCCACTTTTTTACATCAAATAAAGTATTTTCGAAGCCATTGCCTGTAGAATTTAGATAGCGAAAAAAAAAAACACAGTAAGCATGTTTATGAAATGTTTTTTAAATGCATATTTGTTGCTTTTTGAGCCTACAGGTCGAGTAGACTGAGGTTTTAATTTTTTTGAATGACTTAACTATTATTTCACTCTAAATTAAGGTTACAAAATACCATTTATTCAGCTTTTATGAGATTAATACCGGCCCTATTACGCTTATTTCGCCATTTTGTATTGAAATTAAAATATACTAGTTTCGCCTACTATGTATATATATACTTCTATATTTTAAATATAGTATTTAGGCCTCTAATATAGTAGGATACTATAATACAACTAGGGTTGCCAACCCTACTACATATAGTGGGGTTGGCAACTCTAGTCGCAACTGAAGCCGCTTGCCGAATTTGCTTGCTGATCAAACACGGCAGTAAACAAAGCACAGACAGTAAAATTAAATACCGTATTTAAAGTTTTAAGTCCATCCCTGCCGCCAACAACAATCAGTTTGTTCTGCAGCACTGCTACGCCAAACTGCAGTCTCCTAGCACCCATCCGCATAAACGGGGTCCAGCTGTTCGTTCGAGGATCATACATTTCCATATTACTGGCACCCTAAAAATGTGTAATGTTTCATTATTTATCTTTGACATATGTTTGTAAGTGTTTCGAAAACATGTATTTGTTTAAACCTTGTATCCATCCATGCCACCAATAGCTAAAAGACGTCCAATAGTCGATGTCCGGGGCCGTGTGCGGTGTGAGAACAGAAGCGAGCGTCGTTCAGGCAAAAGGTGCCACTTCACTGCCTCCATGATAAGGGGCTGGCACTCTGCCACATTACCACAGGCCAGCTCCACCTTATCAATTAAGTACTGTAAAACACATTGATGATATGAATGTGATGATATATTGAAATTTTATAACACTAGATAATAATATCTACAATCAATATTATTAAATAAATAATAATCTAGCTTCATAATACATAAATATGTGACAAATCAACGGTTTTTTTTTTCTTCCCTTATCATTCCGACAGATGACGTCGACTCCTACATATGCCTCTTTCGAGCATCGTACCATGTCCTAGAACCAAAAATTCGAAGACATGTGACGAAGAAGACATCTACCAACCCGTAATGGGCCCGCGTGGTGTATTAAGGCCCACTCCCTCTCACTGAGAGGAGGCCTGTGTCCCAGCAGTGGGAATGAGTGGGCTGATTATGCTTAGGCACCACGAACGGTTCTGTGCGTCTCAGCCTAGATTCACAAGATATTTTTTTTACGTGACGTATTTTATCGTGCACTGATTTTTTTACTCTAGGTGTTGAGCCGAACATTGAGAATCCAAGAGTGCACTCCGGCCGAGTCAAATAAATACACTGGATTTTAAACGCTAAGCAGTGCGTTGAAAATCCAGTGCGCGTTAAAAATCGCCTGTGGGTACAATGGCTTACATCTAGCGGGTGTCGGCGATCTTCCCCAGGTCGTCGGTCCACCTTATGGGGGATCTAGCTACGCTGCGATTACCTTTGCTGCATATTTTGGGCGTCATAGGCTATCTGTTTTGCGATCAATGTGCCCCGAAGGAAACAACTTTAAGTTAAGCGCCTCGGCAATCTCGTCTTAACTTGAATATAAATATAGAGCTGTACCAAAAGCTAATTAGTTATTCGTCGATCCGATAATATGACTTCTATGCCCGACATTTGAGAATCAGATTCATCCGTTTCACTGCTGGAACCCACATTCGTAGTTGTAATATTATAAAATATTCGAAAGTCTGTTGTCCTTTCACACCTTGGTGTAAGCCAGTTGTATGGATTTAACTTTTTATCAGTAGAACGTTCCAGTGGGATAGTTTCCGATCACCACGCGGGCGAAGAGGCGGGTAAAAAATTTGTTTATACTAAAATTATCTCATCACTTCTAATTCTAAATGGACAATTACTGGGAAGATAAACAACTCTTTGCAAATCCAAGAAACTACTTAAAGTATTGGAAGCTTATTCGTACCAATTCGGATATGCGCATATTGCCGAGGGTTCAATTGATCAATGTATACAGTAGCAGATTTAATCATGAACTAATAAAAATGCCGCCGATGTTCAAACAATTTTTGTTTTACAAAAAAGGGCAATTCGTTAAATTTATGAATTAAGTCCCAGACACTCCCTCAGAGACAAATTTAAAGAGATTAATATAATGCCTGTACAGTCTCAGTATATTTATGTTTTTTTTTGCAAATAAAAATATTAATCTGTTTAAAAATACAGTGCGGTTTGAGAAAAAAATTGAAAAAAGTGAATTTCGTGTGCTCATTAAACATTATTTTTGCGGAAAAAAACTATCACTCAAACCAAGGCTAAGCTTGATAAATATTATGGGGACTCAGCACCACCCATTTCCATGGTAAAGAAGTGGTTTACTGAATTTCGATGTGGCCGTCATGCACGGAAGATGACGTTCTGGACGCCCAGTTGATGTCTCTACATCCGAAACAATTGAAAAAAATCATGATATGGTTAGCCGATCGGAGATTGAAAGTGAGAGAGATTGTGGAAGTCATAGGCATATACATGGCTTAGTGGATTTCAATTTTGAATGATCACTTGGGTATGAGAAAGATTTCCGCAAGATGGGTGCCGCGTATGCTCACAATCGACCAAAAGCGCAACCGTGGTGACAATTTCGCAGGAATGTTTGGCGTTGTTCAACCGCAATATGGACGAGTTTTTGCACCGTTTCGTAACCGTGGATCCACCACAACACACCGGAGAACAAACAGCAGTCAAAACAGTGGGTTTCTCGAGGTGAATGGCGCCAAAGAAGGCAAAGCTGGGTTTGTCAGCCAATAAAGTCATCCACATTGACTACCTTCAAAAGGGAAAAACAATCAATGTCGAATATTATACCAACTTATTGGGTCGATTCAATGAAAAAAGAACGACCACATTTGGCCAAGAAAAAAGTTCTTTTCCACCAGGACAATGCAAGGGTGCACACATAAGCAGTTTCCATGGCAAAAATCCATGACTTACTCCCTCATCCGCCCGTTTCTCCAGATAAGCCCCGAGTGACTATTTCTTGTTCCCAAACTTGAAGAAATGGCTCGGCGGAAAGAGATTTGACTCCAGCGACGAAATCATCTCACAAATGCCTATTTTGATGACCTCGACAAATCATATTCTTCGGAAGGGATAAAAAATTGGAGAAATGTTGGACTAAGTGTATAGAACTCAAAGGAGTCCATGTTGAAAAATAAAATAACTTTTTATCTAAAAACCTGTTTCATTCAAAAAAGTCACGAACTTACTGACCCGCCCTCGCACTAGGAACAAACACTTTGTTGTTCCCACTACCAGACTCAAGAAAATAGGTGGGTCGTTTAAATGTCAATGGGTACTTTATAATAAACTTCCTAGTCACTTTCAATAACTAAGCCTTAATAAATTCTAATCTTTTATAAAGCGGAAATTATGCCAGAATGCCTATTATACTGTCAAAGGCTATAATGAGGACAATAAGGCTTGGGATTGAGCTGCTCCAATAAGTTTACACAGATATTGTTGATGTTAAATTTGCTATTTAACTTTTTTTTTTTCTATATTCGTACCTTTTTTTATCAACAATGACATGTATATATTTACTGTGTAGAGTATAATATTGTTTTATTTTCTGTGAATGTGAGGACTATGTGGGTCATTGTATTTATCTTTTTTTCGTTTAATGATGGTCTGGCTGTTTGAGTACTTTACGCGGCCTACCCAAATGTCGTTTCTGTTGTATTGTTCGTCGAATCGTTGAGCTCCTTAGTTCTGCGTTGAGCTGCACGATGATTGACAAATGCGTGCACTGACTGGACAGGTCCACTCAAATCCGTGTGGTTCTTTCCTCAAAAGACCATTTCAGACACCAGTCTACATGGTCCTCATATGATATGACCAAGATTATGTCTGGACTTTAAAAGAGACTGTGACCTCTGAGTTTGTTTCGGCCTTTCTTCTCAGAGTATTCAGATAGGAAACGCCGATCACATCTAGTTTTTAAAATATGATTGACGAGTAAAAGTGTTTGTACAAACCTACTTACAGAAATAAATCATTTATCATTTTCATTTATCGAACGAGTGTCGGAGCACAGGCCTCACAGGAGGCGGGACAGCGGGGTGCAACCGGCGGAACGGCGAAGTTCGTGCGTTGGACGCCACGCCATCCATTAATGAAAACGTCCTACGCGCTTACTCACGGTATAGAAAAAAAAACAAATGGAAGAGCCCATGCAGCTATCACGCGCGTGTCACAATTATGCGGAAAATATGTAAAATAATAACAACCTTCGTCCGTTGTTATAAGACTTAATTATGTATGAACAACAAATTCAACTTTGACGAAAAGCTTATTTAGCATAGCTGACGGGCACTTCCACTTGTGTTTTCTATTCCGTGCGCACTAATGAGCATACCAACGAAGTACTTTGAGGCTTTTTGTATGATAAAACCCTCCTCAACTGTGGGTGTGAATGGAATATTTTATAACAGCCGAAGTGGGGATGTACCGAGATAATGGTCGCAATTGACGAGGGCTCACTCCGTTCTCCAAGGTTAATGCATTAGCCTTTATACTATATATTATAACGGCCGCAGGGTGGTATGGCAGAGCATGAAGCTACATTAATGCTTCGACCGGACACTTAATTTAGCAGATTTATTTTGGCGTCTGTGACCTGTCTATAGTTCGGGAATATCTTCAAGGAACCGAAAGCTTTGTTGGGGCAATTCTGGACGAAGTTATGATGACGACCAACTAGTGTCCGTCCCACGAAAGAAGTCCCGCGGCAAGAAGTGGAACTATTTATTGTTACATGTAATAACATGATTACGAATTCGCGATTGTTCTCTCATCTCGTAACGGTGAATACTTGAATTGTGCCACCCTTGGTTGACTGGTAGAACATGCATAAAGCATTAAGTGCGAATTGGTATCTTATTATGAACGAAAAGTTTTAATTAATTAATAAATAGTCTTTGGGCTGTTGGCCTAATACGATTTAAATCTTTGCTAATAGTGGAGAGCTTCGACTTAAGTGGTTGTCGTTAGGCAGTCGGGTCAAGGGATTGAAACAGCAGCCGAAACTTTTGTATGATTGTTATTATATCACGTGAAAACGGTTAAAGGAATATCAATGAGATTTTAGCTGTTGTAAAGCTGCTAGTCTAACTTGAGTAGTTCTTGAGATACACCTTGACTTCTCTTTTCTATGTAGACGTATAAAAAACAGAGGTTAAGGTGCGATTGGTTGTTGCAGAATTATTCGTCCACTTGCCACCGCGTTGGTGGTAAAAATAAGATTCTACCATAAATTCCATAATACAGAGTAAATTGAATCAGTCAAGTTTGCTTTGGCCGCCAAATGTTTAACCTTACGGTGCCTTAACGCCTCTCAGGGGCATTTATCCGCTAGATGACGTTGACCACAAATTTTCGGTGTTTATTTTACACGGTTAAAAAGACCCATCGCAAAGCCATCATCTAACATTGTACTAAAATAATCGCTGTTTACGGTAGCGAGCAATGTACGCAAAACATGGTGCTTATGAGTGCATGCAACAGTAGTTTTATTTTTTTTATTTTTATGAAACGTGTTTTCATACAAAAACGTCACAAAAATTTTGAACTTTGACCTGCAATATCTTTTTAACTTGAATGTTCCATGGTAGTATGGTCCTGTATAAAAAAATTATAACGATGTCGGGAAGAACTAGTGGCTATCGGCTTCGTTTATGCGTCTTTTTACACCCTTTATTTTATGTGTAGGTAATTGTAGGAAACAACATCAATGACATTTTGTTAATTAATTTTATAATGAGTAGTGTCGAATTGCATAAATTACCATCAATTTAGGTTATAGGTATTGCGTCTACCACTTCTACGACTCCGTTGAGTAATGCTTCATTGAAAATGTCGACTTTAGCGCCATCCAGTGTTGCCAGGTCTTGTTTTTGTTTTACCCCAAGTTCAAATCTGGCATTTTCCAAAGATCCTATTTGTACCAAGTACTTGACTACTTCATTGAGTCTATGATAGGCGTAACGAGAAAGAAGTTTTAGTACGCGCCGAGCCAGTGGGATTCAAAGCACTTTGCGAACAAAACAGGCGGAGAGGGAGTCGTAACAAATTAAATGAGTGCGTTCATAAAATCTCGAATCGATGATAATTAGGTGCGTTACAGAAACTTAAAACGAATAGCTCGCTCGATCATGACTTGAGTTACATAAATATTTGCAAGACTATTTATTCAATTAAACCCTTCACAAAAAAAAAAAAACTAAAATTACCCTCACCGAGTTGGTACCCTAAAAATTACCCTGTTGATTGTACTTTACTCTAAATCTAGGGTAAATTACCCTAAGTTGGCACCACTGGCGCCATCTAGCCAAGAAATTGACGGGAGCAGGCCGATCGTCGTAATGGTCTCGACTAAATTATATGCTCTGGTAGTTTATTTGATGTATGTATCACCTAAGTGCACTCAATGTATCATTGGTTTTTCCAGGCCGTCATGGGCAGCTATTATTTGTATGGTAGAATATTTACTGTTTGCAGAATTCCGTAAAATATATATATTTAGCTCATAACATGTATTTAAAAGGAATAATAATAATACTTTACCTCGGATGAAAGTAGAGGCAGCTTGATTAGCTTCAGCAAAGTAGGCAAATGGGTTTCTCTTTTAGCACTGTCGTGTTGCACCCACGTCATCAAGCATTCAAATACATTTTCTTCCGTCACCACATTGAGATCATCTGATTTTAACAAGTTGGCCATCTGGTCTGCTTGCAGTGATAAGAATTCTTGATGTTTCACAACCTAAACATAATAAGAGTATTATTATATAGCTCATATTTTTATATTATTACTTAGGATACATTCTGTCAATTATGGTGAAAAGTTGTTTAATAAATCATAATCCTAACTAATTTTATAAATGCGAAAGTAAGCTTGTTTGTTACGCTTTCACGCCAAAACGGTTAAACGGATTTGGATGAAATAAGACACAGACAGATAGACCATGGTCTGGGTAAGGACATAGGCTACTCTTCGTCCTGGATCGCAGACGAAGTCGCGGGCAACAGCTAGTAAATCATAGTTTGCAAAACAGTAAAACATTAAGAACCTGCATGAAGTTTTGGTATGTGTATTTCAAAGCACTTTTGTGTAAATCCAAACAGGACTGCTGTTCGGCAAAGAAAGCTATTCCCAGACAGTTGCAAGGATCCAGCTGCTTCTTTAAAAAAGCGCAACAAGCATTTGTAACAGAATCAAGCTGCAACAAGCTTGATGTTGAAAGGAGCACCTCAACTGTTTCCTCTCTCAGTTCTGCAAATAAAAAAAAAACAGTTGACAGCATGAGACAGTTTTTTTATATCTGTAAAATAATAGTGTGTATGTACTGCAGCAATTTTTTTTAAAATACATTTATTTCGATACATAGTTTTAACTACTGATTGCAGATTTGTGCTGCTTTGAAGCAATGAGGTTAAACAAAAAAAAATTAAGCTGCAGTGCATATTCACCTTCATGAAATGAAAGATGGAATGTGATACTAGCCTATGGTGCCAGTGTAACAATAGTGTACAAGATCCTGAAGTGCCTGTGGGTCAACTCGTTCCAGTGTTATCTCACTTGACTGTGCCTCCCTCAGGGAGCCAGTGAACATTGCTGCAAAATACTCGCTGCAAGATGCAAGGAGAATTTTGTGTGCTGGGATTCTGTTGTAAAGAAATTACACAAGTTATTAGATAATAACTACAATAAATGCTTTATAGTACCTTCAAATGCTTAATTATCGGTATTTAATGAATTAGTGGGACTTCACAGACATATATTGTATTGATATCATATTTTCTTTGTTTAATCATGGTTTGATATTGATATTCATCACAAATGTGTGACAAGTCCCCAACTATCAACCTTGACTTTGATAAAAGCAAATTGTGTAAAAGAACTATTATGTCCAATAAAACACGAATAGGTAATTCACTGTTTTAAATCGTGGATAGCATAAGCACTAGGTAGCCTTAAAATAAACTGTTATTTTGACACAAATGGGGTACATTAAAGATACACAACAAGAACAATGGCCAAATTTATGTGTAAAGTGAGTGAAACAGATGTGTAAAGTGTTTGTACAAACCTACTTACAGATATAAAACCATTTTTTTAAATTTATTTTTTATTTATCAATAGGTGCCTTCTGAACATATTATTCTAAATAATTTCCAAAGAAATTACATAAACAAAAAAACTTTTATCCTTTTAGTATTTAAGTTGAAGAACACAGACTTTTAACAACACATAACATTAAATAGCATCACCCCTATAAACCTGAAGGAGTAACCTTAACCCACCTCCTTAAACCCACACTTAGACAACTATGTTTGAGCTAGATATTTATCAACACAAAATGAGTTTTAAAACTTTGCATAGCACCGAAATACCAAATAACAAATTATTTAGTCCGAAAATGAGTGATTAAGTAATTACAATGATTTAGTATTCTAATAAGACTGATAATGTGATCAAACAATTTGAAATCCCGCACAACAATGGACTACATTAATCTTTTTCTGATAATGATAAAATAGGTAAGCTAATCTGTTGATGAGTTCTGAGAAATGTAACATTTAAATCATCCTCCTTTTGGGATCCATGGTAAGACCTGAGAATAACTCTGCCTTTCCATTACCCATGGTTTTACTAAAAGTTGATCTTGTTCTGAAATCAGCAATTTGAAAACAAAGGTGTGTTTGCCACAAATGGTAGTAACACACTTCATTCAAACATTGCTAAACAACAGAAAAAGCGTTTTTTAAAACTGTTTTTGATGACTTGTCACAACATCCCATTATTCAGCAATTGTGTTTGGGATAAATGTTAAAAATTTACTAGTTACTTATTTTTGAAAGTATTCCTTTGTTAGATGTTAATTTCATAACACAAAAGATAAGTGAATTGTAGTTATTTGTATGTAAGGTCCTGTTTGCTTTCCTGTATTAGATACTATTATAGGAAATTTCTTAAAGATTTACCTTTGTGGTAAATCTTTAAGAAATGCATCATTTATTTTTAAATATTTAAGACATTAACTGCAGCAGTAACTCAAGCATAATAAAAAGTTTATTTATATGAGGTGTTGTTTGCTTTCTTGAATTAGAGACCATTATAGGACATTTATTAAAGATTTATAACAAAAGTAAACTGCATGATTTATTATTACATATTTTAGACCTGAACAAAAGCAGCAACCTAAGCATAATACAAAGTATAAAAACTTAGTGCAATTTAAAAAACCATTGTGTGATGCAGTCGGGTTCATGACCTTTTCCAAATCACTTGAACTTTTATTTATACCTACCTGACAAGTGTAAATAAACAAACCTGCATCCTCCTGCAATTAGTGCGACGTCACACAATTTTTGAGATTGATAATAGCCGAATATATTTTTTAAAGCTGCTCCTGAGTGTCCTGTGTCACAAAAGAATTCATCTTGGCTTGCAGCACTTGAAAGACTTAGCTGACTCAGTTCTCTCGGCAAACCTTCATCGATCGAATTGCTCGATATATTGTCCTTAGAAGTCTCAGGTTTCTGAGTATCACTAGTAGACATTGTTTACTTTTTATGTAAGAGCGAGAGTAATTGTTTTTAATCTTTTTTCGAAAATCAAAATCACATTTCACAACAAACAAAGCAACGATTTGAAGTGAATTCAACAAACGAAAACAAAGACGTTTATTTTTACTTCCTGACAAAGACATACTAAAAAAAAAATGTGATCAGTAGAGTTGCTGCCTGGCTTTCCTTTCTCCTTTCATTTTTATGTTGGCAACTATTTTACAAATCACTGATTTGAGTGTGAAACCACGGACTGCGAACGTATATCAAACAATTTCAACCGTATACTCTATGGTTGGAAGAAAAGAGTATGGCAGATCTCTTCGCCCCCTTCTGTTAATCCTCACCCCTCATGTGCCCGGTGCCAAAACCATAGACAATTTAACAAATGTCACTGTCAGACTGTCTAATAAATTCTATTTTCGTTAAAGGGCAAGCAAAGCCGATGTCGACTATTCTGCCATTGTCTAAAGTTAATTGGAAAAACAAGTGTGAATGACAAAAAAATCAAAAAGGAGAAAAATTTACTGTTATTAAAAAGAAAACACAACAACTGAAAACAAAAGAAAAATTCTACGATTCATGTAGTTGAACACTATAAAGATCTTGTTGGGTTAGTACGGGACTGAAAAAAAAAATGTACATAAATATTGTTATAATTGTTTTAAACACAAAATACACTCATACTACACCCACACAGACAAATCAAATCGAATCAAAATATTTTATTTCACATAGACCTACATGGGCACTTATGAAACGTCAGATTCTAGGTGCACGGTTCCAATTGGTCGTTTCCCATGGAGAAGAGCCGGCAAGAAACTCCATGGTTACTCTTTTAAAAATATTTCTTTTACAATGTTTTCCAATTACAGTGTTAACAGGTATGGGAGGACAGTGTAGGCCTGTCAACAAGTACCATATGTTAAACAAATAGACAATTGTCTATAAATTTACAATCCACAGGGCCTACGACGTTCTCACATTTACAAAATATAAAATAATCTAATAAAGTAAAATCAATAACTAATAAAAAATTGTAGGTATATAATGTCAAATAATGAAAGAATTATGTCAGAGATATGTAAAAGTCCATATCTAATAATAAAAAATAAAAATTAAACACCATTATTTGGGAGCAGTTATGAGAAATTTACATAGTGATGCCGTTTATGAGGTACCAGGGAAGCCACATGTGCAGAAGGAATTATTGCCAAACTTTATTGTCTTCGACGTAGTCTTTAATCTTATAGTACGCTTTTTTGATAAGGACACGTTTAATGTGGGCTTTGAACTTTCCATCGCTAAGTTCTGTAACCGACTTTGGCAACTTATTATAAAAGCGGATACTGTTTATCAGAAATGATTTGCTTGTTTTAGTTAATCTAAATTTGGGTATAACAATTTCATTTTTACTACGTGTATTTATATTATGGAAATCGCTTCTTATTTTAAAAAGTTCTAAGTTTTTGCGAACATACAAAATAATTTCTAAGATATAAAGGGAAGGCAGAGTGAGTATATCAATTTCTTTGAATTTGTTTCTAAGAGACTCGCGAGGACCCATTTCATAGATCGCGCGGATTGCCCTCTTTTGTAAAATGAAAATTGAATCTACGTCAGCTGCTGATCCCCACAGCAGAACGCCATAAGACATAATACTGTGGAAATAAGCAAAGTATACCAACCTGGCTGTGGCTATATCGGTCAACTGCCTTATTTTTCTTACTGCATACGCAGCTGAACTTAATTTACCTGAAAGAGCTCTAATGTGAGCGCCCCATTGCAATTTAGAATCTAAAGTAATTCCTAGAAATACAGTTTCCGTAATAGCATCTAATTTCTTGCCATCAAGTTTTAAATTTAAACCCACTTGGGGTACATTTGGTAATGAGAACTTAAGACATTTAGTTTTGTTCGCATTGAGTAAAAGATTATTAGCTGCAAACCATTTCGAAAGAATAGCCAGACTATCATTTACATGTAAGACATCCGTACCTTTTCTATCTATTTTAAAAATAAGAGAAGTATCATCAGCGAATAAAATTATATCTGATAAGTTAACCATCATTTAAGGAAGGTCATTAATATAAACTAGAAAAAAGAAAGGGCCGAGAATTGAACCTTGAGGCACTCCCATCTTAACTAAGGACCCCGAGGACGTCGCCCCGTTAACGTTCACTTTCTGTTGCCTGTTTGATAGATAGGAAAGAACAAGATTAGCGGCTTGTCCACGAATTCCGTAGTGGTGCAATTTACAGATCAGTGTATTGTGGTCAACGCAGTCAAACGCTTTTGAGAGGTCACAGAAAATGCCAATTGCATCCTGGGACTTCTCCCAGGATTCCAAAATGTGACTGATGAGTAACACTCCCGCATCAGTCGTCGACCTACCTTTCGTGAAACCGAACTGGCGACTATGTAAAATACCATTTGAATTAAAATGTGACAACATCTGGTCTAGCATGATTTTTTCATAGATTTTACTCAATGCTGGTAGCACTGATATAGGTCTATAATTAGGGGGATCACTCTTACTACCCGATTTGAAAATTGATACTACTTTACTATGTTTCATTAAATCAGGAAACGTACCGCTGTCTAAACATTGATTAAATATGCCTGTTAGGACAGGGGCAATTGTGTCAATAATATCTCCAAGAACCTTAACGGAAATCCCCCATAAGTCTACAGTGTTTTTTATGTTAAGACTTTTGAACGCTTTTTTAATTGTGACAATAGAAATAGGCTCGAATTTAAAACTAGGAATGTCCTTACTGAAGTTTTCTTTGAGTAAAGATTCAGCTAACACAGATGATGAGGGAAGAGATTTCGTAACCTCAATTGGGATGTTGGTGAAGAAATTTTCTAGTGACTCAGCAACTTTCAACTTATCTGAAATGGTTTCATTATCAATTTTTAACGACAAGTCATTCTGATCTCGCTGTTTTTTGTTTCCAGTTTCTTTGTTAATTACCTGCCACACAGCTTTTATTTTATTATGGGAAATACCAATTTTGTTACTTATTAATTTAGACTTAGCTTGAGCGCAGACTCTTTTGAATATCTTAGAATAATTTCTTACATAATCATGAAGAGTTAGATCAGACGTCAATGATTTAAAAATATCTCTGCTTTTTCTAATGCCAGCAGTGGCCCATTCACTAAATTTTGGTTTAGTATTGAATTCTTGGCATACTGTAGAAAATAGGGTACCATAGTTTAAATTGGGGTCTTGTGAATCAAAACTGGCTGTTGAAAGATTGCTATTAAGATTATTATTAAACATTTTCAACTTATTCTTAGTAAGAGGTCTTATTTCAATGGTTTTATTTGAGTTTAACTTTTTATCTAAGTCAAATGATATAAGTTGACCAGTATGGTCTGACCTGCACCCTAATTGCGTAACACATTTTCGTAAACGATTACGACTAATCTGTTTGATTTTGACGGTTCAAGAACATTCATTGCGTTCTATATATTGTTGAGCAGAATTTTTATCGAACTTAGGAAGCAATGGATTAGCAATCTGTTTCAAAACGATTCAGATTCCGATTGATTGTGTATTACGCAATTAGGGTGCTGATGCCACTAATTAAGGTGGAGTCTTTTATTTTACAGTTGGTAGATACATTGTCTATGCATGAAGCCGAGGTTGCTGTTATTCTAGTTGCTTCATTAAATATACATTTTAAATTGAATGATTTAAACAATGAGAGTAACTTACATTTTTCGGGTGAATTAACTAGCAGATCAACATTTAGATCACCACAAACAAAAACTAATTTATTATCTTTAAAAAGTTTACTTAGTATTCCTTCCATAATGATCAAAAATGATGACAAGTTTGAGGGTGGTGGTCTATAAACACATAAGAAAGTATGGCCTTCAACCTCTGCACATGCTACCTCACATAAGCGATCAACAGAGCAGGCAGTGATATCCTTCCTTTCCCTATATCTAAAACGACTATTACACAATATCAAGGTACCACCCCCTATTGAGGACCTGTTGTATGCACTGGCAACTGAAAAATTATTTACATTAAACAACATCCTATCCGGTTTTAACCAAGTTTCACAAAAACATAAGATATCCATATGATATTTATCTAATAACATTTCCACGTCTAAGATTTTGACAGAGAAGCGATTTATATTTTGGTGATATAGTAAAATAATATTATTTTGGTTCTCTTTTGTCGACTCAAACGGTCTTATTCATAAACGTGTCTTAAATTTTAATCAATTGCTAAGCAAATGTTTAGCCAAATTCTTATTCATAAACGTTGTTTAGCGCTAAGAGTTCGCTAACCAATTGATTAGTGACTGTCATATTTAAACACCATCGGTAGCTTGTTGGTTAGCGAGATTTTTATAAATAAGGCTGTAAGTTACAGCCTTATTTATAAAATCTCGCTAACCATTTGTTAGCCACTGCATAGCTAACCAATTAGTTAGCTCTAAATCAATGCTTAACTTTTCTTTATTTATAAACGCTAGTTAGCGGGTGATTAGTAGAGAAACGGAAGAGGTGAAATTATGTATTCAGCACAGATTATAATCAAAACAGAATTTCAAGAATAAAGTTGTCAAACCCACGATTTTTGTATCTGTCGTGACTTTAACAGACGTATGTCAAAAATTACATCGGAAAATTTTAATTTGAATAAAATTATTTATTACGTTCTTTCACTGTATTTGACATGGTAGCAATGAAAATAATTAGCTCCAATAATTGGATTAAACTGGAAAAGGAATTGAAACAAAACCTGAATTTATATACACTTACTAATATAAACTGACCAAATGAATGTAAAATTGATGTAACATCAGTAGCCGATTATAGCTATGTTTATTTCATGTCCTAGCTTGAAAATACTCTTTTGGAAATGTGTGTAGGTACTTGTTTGTGTCTATTATATATTAATGCCTAATTCCTATCGCTGTTGCAACAGGGTTTCAGTGTCTTTTAATAACAATTATTATACTTGTTAACAGGTACAAGTTTGACTGCTGCTATGAAAGCCACTATTAGCCCAATACTATTCAACCCCAAAGACGAGGAGGGACCAGATAGGAGACCATTAGGGCTGAGGCTACGTGGAATTGATGAGAAATGAGAGTGGCATGAGAAAAGAATGGCACAGTCCAAAACTTTGTAAGAAGAATATTGGAAAAAAAATAGGGACTTTATAACAAAAATGTTCCCTTATTAAATATCAAAATAAATTGGTTCTACAAAATGTCTCTTGTTATTTGTGTGCCACGTGGCTATTCTTATAGTTTATGGCCTTAGAATTGGCGTCATATAATTAAGGGCACATGGGATAACACATTGGATAATAACTATCTCCTATGAGCTTCCTCACAAACTCGTTCTCTTCAAACCTCATGAGTAGGTACCTACTGAGCCTACTCCTGTTTGAGTTTTCCCTATAAATCCTTTCATGATGTGTACTTCGAATGAAGAAAATATACGGATTTTAACGAGCTTTGTAGGTCTTCCTTGGTCTACTTCCCGCTGGCGTTTAAAAATGTTTTTTTTTTTTTCTGCGTCGTTCTGAAAGGTCGTAAAAGATTGTCGAATTCCATATTTACTAAGGCACAGCTCGATATTAGGAACAAAATAACCTCGAGGCAAACAATAATCCTATTGAATCGATCAGCTGACTCAAATAAAAACCGCCATATTGCCTCTTAGCATCCTCTTAACAAGCTACCGATGGTGTTTAATTTTGACAGCTACTAATCAATTCGTTAGCGAACTCTTAGCGCTAAACAACGTTTATGAATAAACATTTGCTTAGCAATTGATTAAAATTTAAGACACGTTTATGAATAAGACTGTTAATGTTTAATTAGTTTTTGATTTTACTTTATTAGATTATTTTATATTTTGTAAATGTGAGAACGTCGTAGGCCTTGTGGATTGTAAATTTATAGACCATTGTCTATTTGTTTAACATAGGGTACTTGTTGACAGGCCTACACTGTCCTCCCATATCTACCACTGTAAAAGACAAATATTTTTAAAAGAGTAACCATGGAGTTTCTTGCCGGCTCTTCTCCATAGGAAACGACCAATTGGAACCTTGCACCTAGAATCTGACGTTTCATAAGTGCCCATGTAGGTTTATGTGAAATAAAATATTTTGATTTGATTTGATAACGGTCATCAGCGCCACAAGCAGTTCAGGGGAGGAATATGTTAACAAGGAGGGGAAATTAGTCGAGGAATTTTAAATTTATGGAGACGGCTATATAGATTTAGAGACGGAACGTTGTTTGTGCATTCAAAGAAGATGTGATCCAGAGTGCCCTCTTCCAACCCGCACAAACAGAGAGAAGAGTCCGGAACCCGGATTTTTTCCAAAAACACGGGAGTACTACAAAAACCTAGACGGATACGACAAATGACGCAAATGGATTTGGAGACTATCTTGTATCCGTCGAACCAAGGTTTTGATTTACTGATTGGTTGTACCGCATAGTAAAACCTGCCCTTTATTCTTCCCTCGTATTACGCTGTTAATTGGAGCTTAATTTAAAATCATACGCCTGAAGAGTATTGTGGGTGAGATTACCTACTGTTGATGAGCAAGCATCTAATCAGCGCACTCATTGCCCTTAATGCCACAATGACTATCCAAACTAACTGAACCTCTTTGTGATTGCTAGCACAAGATAATAAGGACTTTTTAATTTTTTAAACTAGGGAGTTGTGCAATTTACTTTTAAAAGGATTTTGTATTAAGGCTTGCAGGCAGCTAAGGGAGTCAGTGAAAATTACGGCATTCTCGATATTTTGGTGTGACTCCATGAAAAGGCAAGCCACACATTCACCCGTGAATACAGAAGACTCCTTAGGACATTTAAACTATAAGATTTTTCTATAACTTTGGTAATAAACCGCAGCACCATTGTGATTAAGATCTGATAATTTCGAAGCATCCGTAAAAAAATATTGGAAACCATTCCATCGCTCGCCCACCACCGCATTGATAGTCGAATTCGCTGACGGGGATTTTTTGGATATACCAATATCAAAGACAATTTTTGGAGTATAACTCAAAACTTCATAGGCAAAATTAAAAAGAGGAAGTCTGGGATACTGTACAATTGGGCATGCAGTTAGACAAAAACGTGAGGCAGATATTGTCGTCTAAGGGACAGGAGAGGTTCAGCACACTCGACCTGCAATGCGTTGATGGGGGAGGACTTCATACAACCTGAGATAATTCAAAGGCATGTAGACTGAACCTTATCCAGCCCAACCTAGGCACCTTTGTTACATGGAATCAGGAGATACGTTCCATAGTCTAAAACGCTACGAACTAAGGCATTATAAATTAATTTCATGGTGTAGGGGTGAGCACCCCACCAAACACCCGCAAGAACTTTTAAAATTGAAATAATTCTTTCACATTTATGGGTGAGTAAATTTAAATGAAATTTGCCAGTTAATTTTGAGTCTAAAATAACGCCTAAAAATTTTACTTTATTAACTATAAGAATATTTTGGCCTAAAATGCTCACTGATACATGGGGAATAAGTTTTTTGCGAGAGAAAATTACTGCCGAGCTTTTCGGTGCAGATAGCGACAGGACATGTCTTAAAATCCACTGATTCAATGAATCCAGAGAGAGGCACACAGTTGACGCAGCATCAACAATGGAGGAATCTGTCACGTACAAAACAATATCATCGGCGTATTGTAAGATCTGACAATTGGTATTTAGGCAGGACCCAATATCAGCCATATACAGGTTGTTATGGGGCTTAAGACAGAGCCTTGTGTGTCCCTTCCATGTGTGCCTTTTATCGAATTCCTCTCCCTGGACTCTCAGGACCAATGAGCGGGACAACAGTAGCTCACAAATGCACATTCACTGAGTAAATTTATTAGAGCAGCTCAATCCCTTGGGATTGAGCCTTTTTGTCCTCATTTTAGTCTTTGACAATATAATGGGCTTTCTGGCAGAGTTTTCGCTTTATAAAAGACTTGAATTTATTAAGGCTTAGTTCTTGAATGTTGCTAGGAAGATTATGATAAAAACGTATACATTGGCATTTAAACGAGCCACCTATTTTCTTGAGCCTGGTCGTAGGAACAACAAATTTGTGTTTTTTCCTAGTATTTCTAATTTGGATATCACTGTATTTTTAAATTGATTATTATTTTAATGTGCATACAAAAGATTTTCATAAATATACTGAGAAGCCACAGTCATTATATTAATCTCTTTAAATTTGTCTCTGATGGAGTGTCTGGGGCTTAATTAATATATTGAGCGAATTGCCCTTTCTTGTAAAACAAAAATTGTCTGAATATCGCAGGCATTTCACAACAGAATAATGTTCTACATTATCTCATGTCTCTAAATCAGTTAAACCACGAATTTTTGTAACGGCGTATGCTGCAGAGCTAAGCTTTTTTGTCAATTTATCTATATGGGGACTGGGGCCCCATTGCTTTTTTGCTTTTAGCATTGCATTTTTTTTATTGCTTGGCATCCAAAGTAGTGCTTAAGAATACTGTGGTATTTTCGGGCCTCAACTGTTCTCCCTTAAGGAGAACACTAGTTTCTACACGTCTAACGTAAGGTATCGTAAACTTAACACATTCATTTTTGTTCTCATTAAGAATTAGATTATTAACATTAAACCAGCTGACATTTGTGTTTGAATAAAATTGAAGTGTCGTCTGCAAACAACACTACATCATGTTTTTCCTTTATGAGGTAAGGCAAGTCATTAATACAAATAAGAAACAAAACTGGGCCAATAATTGAGTCCTGAGGTACAAGGGGTACCTCAGGACTCAGTTACTACAGATCCGGTGTGATCTATTTCCGTCAACATAAACTCTGATCCCTATCACTTAAGTAAGAAGAACCAGAGAAGCGCTACGTTTTCTTCCGTATAGGCGCAGTTTCCTGGATCATGCAGAACACAATCGAATGCCTTGGATAAATCGCAAAAGATGCCCAAAGAATCGCATTTCTCCTTCCAAGTATTATACACATATCCTAAAAGTTCAATACTGAACGACCCCTTGTGAAACAGAACTGTTTGATTTGCAGTAATTTATGTTTATTAAAAAACTTTGCATTTGTTTTCAAAAAAGTTTTAAAAAAATGTACCAAAGGTAGGTATTTAATTAGTAGGGTCTGATGTACTACCTGATTTAAACAACCGTATAATTTTACTGTTTTTCATTAGATCAGGAAAACTCACTACGGCCAATACAATTATTAAAAATAACAGCTAAAGTAGGTGCTACAAAGTTGATAATCGATTTAGGAACTTCCACCGAATTACGAATTACCCCAAAGATCTGCGGTCTTTTTAACATTTAACGTGTGAAAGGTTTTAATTACATCTGCACAGGTAAAATATTGAAACTAAAATTCAGAATCACCAACTGGAACGTTTTCTTTAAGTAAAGACTGCAGCCTGCAGAGATTTCATATTGATTTGCTTATAAGCTTTTATTACTGTTATGGGGTTAATATGCTTGAACATTCGCTCTTACAAAATCAAAAGCGAGCGAGGGCGAAGAACTTAAGGTTTCAGTTGTTTTAGGTGGGACACTGGTAAAGAAATTTACAAATACTTTAAAAACGTCTTTGCTATCGCAAATGAGACCACATGACGTCTCCAGTGTGTAATCATAAATGTGCTTTTTGTCTTTTTGTAAACCGTCTTAATTTTTAGTCAGCTGATTTGACCTTGTTGCTAATGTATAAGGCTTTAGCTGCCTCAAAAGTGTTCTAAAGATTTTTTTTGAGTAAGTAGCAACATACTTATTGAAAGTTTCCGTGTTAATATAAGGCTTAAGGCCATACAGCTCGAAAAGTCATTCCCTACTTTTCAAAATATTATTATTGTAATCGGATTTAACAACTGTAAATAATAATTTATACAAAATATTAACATTTTTCATTGTAAGGTCCTGATTACTTACAAATTAAAGTGCTCTATTTTAATGCGCTACAAGGGATTGCGGCCGATAAAATCGATACTGTGCATGTTTAATGTGTGCGTCTCGTTACGCCCTACCGTAAACAGCAATTTTTCACACCAAAAATAAATACGTTTTCCGTCAATTATTTTTGTGCTATGTATTTTGTTTAATGTGCAATACGTACATAGTTGACGGCTATGTTATGGATCTTTTTACATCATGTATACTATGTAAATATGTATGGAAGTATGTTACATTAAAATAAAACATTTATATTATCTGGCTGAGGCATTTATTAACATTTATTTTTGTTTTTCAATTTTTTTCTTAATACAACATACATAGTAATTAACAATACATAATAAATAGTCCAAAAGTATATTACGCCTACAAAATAGCGTAGTCGTTTTAAGATTATCGCCATTTGAGTTGCTTACATGTCCTGCGAAATGTCTAGGCAACTCCATGACACGGTTGAAAAAGTGGGAATATTCTCAGAGAGAAAGAAGGTGGAAAGATCATTAAGGCTATGAAGCCTTTCTGGAATGTGTGAAGTCATACAAGTCGTTAAGCTGTTGTTTTTTACGCGTTAGAGTATTCTCTCGGAGGCTATTCCATTTTCCAAACAAGCAATGCGATGACAACGACCGGTGCGGTCTGCCTGAGTGAGCTCGAACGTTCTCAGCCTCTCGGCCGTCGGTTGATGTGACAGAGTCCGTCAGTATATTGCAGTCTTCAGTATATTGTGAGTCAACAAAGTTTCAAGGATTTAGTTTGTGCGGTCAGAGATAGTTAATCATTTGTCTTCTGGCAAACACAACACTATGAGAAAATATACAAAATGTTAATCTCTATCTAGTGGTAATCAATCAAATATGTATCTACAAAAATAGTTACATTTTTAAATAATAATTTCCTCAAGAAGAACGGCTAGTAAAATAATGGTTTGGTTCGTCTTCTGAGAATGACGAAGTTTAACGCAGCAAAATTTCTATGAAAATGTTTTATGTGAAATATTTAACTGTCCAAATAAAGAGTTTCTAGTGTAATATTTATCCACTACAAGTGTAACATCTAAAAATATTGTTCTCCAACAGTAAATATCGTCGAAGTACTTTTCCCCGTTTGAGTTGTAGAGATATTTTAGGTAGGTATAAGTACGTTATGAGAAATAGATATTTCAGTAATATCTAATTTGAACTGAGTTCGGAAGATTTAATGAGCATCCTTCTTTCCTTTTCAAATTGTTGTAGAAGTACGGTTTTCAGTCGCAAGATACTGCGAGTCGTATAAAAGTGTCTAGAAACGATTTGTAAATGTTAGTTATAAGTAGGCGTTTAGTAAATTTATTTGACAAGTTGTGCTCATATTACGTGCTTACATATATTGGAACAATCACTAGATATAAATACAATAAATAGGTAGTGAGGGTGCGTCGAAGTAATGGCGAAGACACATGAGCGGTCACAGTGACAGCGAGAAGCTGGCCGACCCGCCATGCTGCACCGCACTAGCACGCGCTAGGTAGCCGCGCAGGCGTAGCCCGGCACGACATACTATACACACTATACAGACAGTGGACTGGACAACGATTAGCATCTTTATTATTCTACATACACATATAGGTATATATTCATAAAATTGACCAATATTGCAAAATGTATCTAAAGTAACAGGACCACGAACAAAAATAAGAGCCATTTTGGAAATAACACTAAGTTTGATTAATTGTAAGGTAAGTTTACTTAAAAGACGTACAATAAATTAGGTATCCATAGAATGTGCGAAGCCTAAACAGTATCAAATCATGACGCTCCTGTATTTAATACAGACTAACATAACTCTGACATAGGTATCATACGTAAATGTAATTAGTACATATTTTAAATTAATATTAATCACGTTGATAGGTACATAGTCTATTCCCGAGATCTTGATTTGCATCTTAACCTATAAGTATTTAAAATATCACAATAAATTGCTGTGCACATACGAAACAGGCAAATTTTAGTGCAATTAGATTAATTTTTTAAAGATAATAATTTTCCGTTCTAATTAATCATATAAAACTGAAATAAAAAAATACAAATTCACAAAACATTTAATGCCGAATAGTCTTGGGGTATAACTATATATGTAATGTTTTAAGTATAATTCGATAATACCGATACGTCCTCGCAGGTCGTACACTGTAACATTTGGCGGGAAACTTATGATGTGCTACTTATTACAACTGCAATTTCAGGTCAGAATTCATTGACATAACAATTATAATTTAAATTCAGAAGTGTTTCGAATTAATTTTCGTTTAGTTATGGAAGGTCTTCCTTTTTTTTTTTCTAATTCAGTAGTAGTCAAACTGCAATCTCGTTAGCCAAAAAAGTAAAGTAGTAGTTGTTGAAAGTTAGAAGAAGAACATAAGAAGTATTCTTTGGTTATTATGGTAAAGTAATTAATAATTGACCTTCCTCAGTCACGACATTAAAATTTGGATTGGTTGTATGTAATAGCTCGTATTTACGTAGCCTTCACCTATTTTACGTCAATTTTGTCTGAAACTTGAGAACTTGTCGAAAAGCAAAAAATATGACCTAAGTAATAGTACATATATCACTTTAATTTTTTCATGAAAACCAAATATTTTTTCAGTGGCCATCTATTAAGTTTATGGTAATCAATTTCGGCTTGGAAATAAGTTATGGTCATAAAGATTTTATTATTATTATCTGTAATCACGATAAGTCTTAAATGAGATTAACATCAAAGCAGGTACTTTACCAATACTAAGAATTTATGAAAAAACTCGAACGGATTTTGTAGAAATGTTTTGTGAATATAAATACCGCTGAGTCTGCTGGCTCAAGAACAAATATTCTAACAGACTACAGCGGTATTTATTAAAATTTCAGCTTTTACTGAACTATTCTCTTTTCGTGCTTTTTTTAAATGCAACTAAGACTGCTTCGATGTGCCTCCTAATTCTCATATACGACTTATCTCTTCTGCTCATATCCACTTTCATTTTTATACTTTAATTTAACGTACATTTAATAATTTTATTAATCTAAATTTTCTTAGAAATACAATGTAATATAGATTAATTCATCTTAATGTAATACTTGCGACAAAACTGATTATTCTAGTAACTAGTTACACACAGCATATGGAGTGCTAGAAATGAATATCGACTGTTAATTGGTGCAATATCGACTACTTACTACCAAACGACGTAGACGGATCACTATGTGCTACTTCATACACATATTAAATATTCCTAGAGAGTTTATATATTTTGTAATAATTATAATGTTTAAAAATCAACTAAATCTACGTCATATCTTTTATAGTTTTAGAATCTAAACAATAACTCAATAATAGAACGCCTCAAACACGTAATGTAGAGTCACCTTTATTATTGAGTTACATTTTCTTATATCTAAATAACTATATTATTAGTGGATGTGAACATTTAGTTATATCTTTTGTCTGATTTCTGTAGGCAACTAATTAGATAATGGCTTGTTCGATGAAATAAACCAACCGTCTAAAATACGTAGTTATATGTAACTACGTATTTTAGCCGGCTGGTTCGTGGTACGTGGTAGACATTGCGACGACCTTTACACGTTATTGTGCCTTCATCAGAGGAGTGTTCCATCGGAATGTTTTTATAAGAGGCCGAGCATTGCATGAGCTACCACCAGTGTTATTATAATAGAATATATTTTATAAGCTTAAAAGCTTCATATAGGTTAGGCACATAATTTTATGTCAATGAATCCATGATGTTTGTTACAGGCATTTGGCCTCCATTCGTTGCAGTTCAACGCATATTGTTCTGTATTAAAACTAATAACAAAATACTTAACAGATTAAAGATATAGTAATGTCTAAGTATTAATAAAATAAATTATACAACATTTGTAGGTAGTAAATAAATAGGAACTGATTAGTGACTAGAAAATATTCATTTTGTTTAGTAAGTTCCCCAGACTTGATCGGCAAAGGACATTAACAATTAAGTTTTCAGTCAAAATACTAACTTTATTCTATCCGTATCCAACATAATTATCAGTAATTCATAAATAAATTAATGACTCTAACAAATAAAGAAAAATGAGTTTATAAATTATGGATGATTTTAACAGTACACAATATAGCTGCCTCTAGTCGAGATTAATTTATGTTAAAATACATAATACTCTCACATCTTAATAATTGTCTTTAGAAAATAATGTACTTAAAGTATGTAGTTATTGACAAATCAGGTAAAGTAATAGACAATCGTGCCAACGACGGCTGATCACCAAGTACTAGTGTGGACTCGCCGGAGCAGTCGTCGATCGCAAGTTATAGGCCGACTAATTAAATAAATATAAAACAATTCATTAGGTATCTATCTATATACAACATATTTTTAAATTTCTCTTATTTACTTTACAACCCTCATTATAATAAGGAATGTCATAACTTAATGTAGAGTAAATACATAAAGTAAATAAATATTTTAACAAATCGACAAACATTTACGTTTTGCCAAATGAAGAACTATTCTAAAATATTTATGTATATGTTCTACTGTCTAACAATGTTGACTACCAGTCTCACATTTTAGTTTAATAAGTGCTAGAAGGTATGAAATACATGGAAAATAAATCAGCTGCGGAGAAGTTTAATTGGGACGAAACCAGATCGTATCACTGCTTTCCTTCGTTCGCTGCGTTAGCGGCGTGTTCTGTTGACTCGATTGTCGCAGTCGGAAACCTTACACTACACTTTAAGTGGTCATGTTTTGGCATAGGCTGCACCACTACTTGATATGTTTCATTACGTTCAACGCATGTACGAATTATGACTGGTTGCGCCCGAATAATATTTTCCTGGGAGTTCACAGCTTTCACTGATCGCATTAAGCACGGTGGCCAATCGATCGTATATTTTACATAAGGTCCGTGTAGCACTGGCGGAGTATTAGAGCACAAGGGGTCGGAGTCCGGGAGGGTGCCGTCCTTAGCGGCCGCGCGCCCACCGCAGCAGCGCGTCGGCCAGGACGTCCAGGTGGGCCTTCGTCTGTGAACAAACAGGACAGTACAGTAACACTCTCACATATGGGCCGCCAAACTTACCCTTCATTCACTGCCTGGAAAGAAATAAACTACTACAGAGCATATCTGTAAACTAAGAATGTTAAACTCTCATCGTTTCACAGCTGAATTCTGTCTTGGGTGCCATTACTTACACAAACTACGTTCCCATTTATTTACCCAGACACTAATTTATCCTGATCGGGACACTAACGGTGGGCTCTCCAAATGATTATTTATCCTAATATGGGAATTACATCCGAGACCTTAGGGTTGCCTCTATGCTTTACAATTTACTGGACGGTCGATTCGATGCTCTGGTCGTATCATAGACGGAGGGGGAACTAAGTCCTACACGCAACACTTTCTGTAATTGGACAGATATGTATCACGTGACAAAATCTTATCAGTTACTAGGTGCGCTTTTAAATGGCGTCAGACCTACCCTAACGCCATAATATGTGTGTTTCAGCTATGGTTATTAACTATTATTTGATACAAGCCACCAAAACAGAGATAAGATCGTGCTGGCCGATGATTTTCTTAGGATGTTTCAGGCTTGGTAGAGATGTTATGATGAGAAGAGATTTAGCGAATTAGCAAGTAAGTATAGAATCACCGTTTTATAGAACATGCAGGCCTGTCGGTCTTCATCCTCGCCGCTGGGGCAGTCGATGAAGCCGTCACACAACACGTGGTCGTCAATGCAGCGGTAGCGCCCTTGCCGGTCAGGCGTGGGGCACGCGAACCGCTCCATGCCGTCCGCAGCCGGTGGACATTCTGGAAACAAAACACATTTTTGTAGGTACCGGGTACTGCCCTGTTTAATAGTATTGGTAAATAAGAAAAACCGAACGAGGAACAAAAAGGATAGGCTGATGACACTATTTTCGTACTAGTCTAGCATTTACTCAAACAGTAACTCCATCTACTAGTGTTGTCAAAGTGATGTTTGCAATACAAGTTTCACGTTCCAAAGATAATCACAGTCTTCATATATATTCTAATTTCACAGTAATTTTCTAACACATTTCATATGGCAAACTTATTGTGTGAGAATAAATTGGGTTAAAAATAATTGAACATGCTACAAAGCTTTTGTCGTTTGAGTTTCGTTTAATTTTGGTTTCGTGAGCTTATAGACAAACATTATATTATATTTGTTTAAATGTTAATAAATAATTATGAAAAAATTACAACATTGGTCCACTGGTTAGTACAAAAACAACTTATCAACTAAGGGTTAGTTTTATTAACTAAGTCCAACTTATTATTCATCCCTGCCGCACGAGCAATCGGACAGATTAGTGCATCGTGCTGTTTGCTAGGGTTTTCAAAATACTGTGACTACTAGCCCTCATTCTGCTTATTATGATGCGGCCTTCCTCATGATGGCATAAAAGTCGTCAGTTCGTGCTACAGCAAACATGCTAGACGCGCTGCTGAACCGGGCAACCTCATCAGCACTCTGAAGTCATTATTATATTGCACACGCAGAGCACCTAGAGCCCTCCGCGTGCCATAATATAATGGTTTGAATGTTGATAGTCATAATTCGAGCGAGGGTAATGAACTTTGACCTCTGGTGTAAACCTAGTCACTTTTGACTTTGGGTTCTTTGTTCTTTTATGAATTGTGCTCCGAAGTCCGTCTCTTGGAAAGGGTTTAATGAGCTGTGCTAACTGAGTACACAGGATAGTGTGTTGTTCTCTTCGAAAATGTAATATTTATGTATTATCGCTTTGGAATAGGCTCACTACCTATCCCCTCAGAAGTTAATTTACTGTCAACGAATGGGAAATGTAGACATGGTTAAAACAAACATCTTTGACATCCTACTCGTACAACTATTGTTTTGGAAGGTTGACCTTTGTCACCTTTGTCACCTTTGTCGAAGGAGTTTTGTTTGGGCCTCTGTCGATATCTTGATACGCAATACTTGACTAGCCGTAGGCAGCTTTATAGCAGTAATTGGTATCAAATATCGGAGTAAAATAAAACAAAATTTTAATAATTAACCTTCGTCTTTTTAATATCAGAAAAAATGGCTTCTGTTGGCGTTAATTATTAGATCTCTACTAACTCTGACAGCTCAGTAAAATGTATATCTCGAAGCTCTTGTAACATGAACTTTTCTCGACATTATAAATGGTGTTGTTCTATAAATAGGCACTAATCTCACCTTTTAACAAGAGAAGAAAAACATTGTACGTAAACCCACATGTATGTTATAAATTCTTATAGACTGATAGTCTAAGAAGCGCGATAGGTCATGTGTGTGTGTAGGTTATGTGGTGTACAAGGCAACGCGGCGCTAGAAAATTTTATTTCCACGGTAAAATTCCACTAAGTTCTTACAAACATAGAAAAAGCTTTAGTCAAATAAAATTTGGATGTTATTTGACCTGCAAAGTTAAATTAAGTTTCCTTGATATTTACCTAACTTTTTATTGGCGAAGGCCGCACTTTGTATACCTATAACGCGTACTGAAAGATGTATTATCTACTTGATAAAATATACTTTAAAAGTCAATGAACGCGTTAGCTGTACGATACATCAAAAATATAATATTCTTATCCATTTGGTTGCATTAAGTGAGCGGTGCTCTTTGCTCTTTCCCCGAGAGGTTGTAAGTTTCGGTCAGTTAGCCGTACGATATTCCCAAACTCTGCGACTAAACTGGTTGCTTACACTGTGACGGCAGACCACTCTATCGCGAGCGTCTATTTTTAGCAACGCCGGGGAAAGTGAGGCTCGTGGCTCGATTGCGCGCGCCCTCTATACACCTCTATCCTTAGCCGCTATCTATTCACTTTGTGGGGAGGCAGCGACGACGTTTTGTGCATTCGTAAGCAGCTATAGGTAGCGTTCAGGTGAAATAGCACGTTACGGTTCTCAAATCTATTGTTATAACAATTTTAAAATTTTCGTGTTATGTATTATTCATCTTTACTCAACGATTATGAAATGTAACGATAACGTTAAAAATCTATTAAGGTTCAAGTTTCTTTAATTCTTTATTTAATTAGGGACTTTTATGACCGCAATGCGTATGTCAGTCAAGCTTCCAGTTAGAAGCCTAATCTTAATCTTCTCAAATTGACAACAGTTTAGGAAGAATCAATTATGTAGACAAAGAGATACCAACAAAGACCTATGAAGAAATAATCCAGCAATATTATTAATTTCAAAACTATTGTTATGAGATAGAGACGAAAAATGATGACACATGATGACAGGATTTAACGACCGCAAATTAACCCACACAAGGGCTGCATCGATGCCTGGTTTATGATAAATTAGTAAAGCTGATTATTCTCAACCAAGTGCAAACTTTAGTAGTGAAGAGATGAAAACAAAATGGTGTAAATAATGCCAATGGTCAGCCTCAACCGTAACTGTAAGAGATGACAATAAATTGTGTAAATAGAAGAAAGTAGTTAGCTTGAAACTTAGAACTAAACTGTAAGGAGCAAGATTTGATAATATATTATATCAGCCGATATGTAAACGTCCAAAAATAATATGTTTAGGTAGTTATTTATAGTTAACATGGCTTTGTCGTTATTTAGCGCTTGTCGGGAGTAGGTACTAAGAATCAGGGTAACATCATTTCTCGCCGATTTAGCTTCGTACTTCTGTAACCTGCGTGGGATGACAAGCAACTGATACATTCATGTTGTTAAGGCCGTTACAACTTATTAAATAATTGATGGACTTATTTATTCTTCAAACAGAATAATATACTTCAGATAAAATAACTCTGAAGAATACAAGGTTAGAAAATTAAGACATGAAAATAATGTGAACGTATATGTTGAGGTGATATTGTGAATAAAACGTTGATCTGAATAAATAAGGGGCATCGAAAAGGGTTGTTAATCGTCTACACACACATACGCTGAGGTATTATGCACATTGCAATTTGAAAATTCATCAAGGACGCATAAAATAATAAGTCTAGTAAAGTAGTCAATGAATGTTATTCAATTATGGTTTACTTTTATTCATTTAAGTTAGATTGTACAAAATAGTATTCATATTAAATGAAAATGTACTTAAGTTATTAAATTAAAGCGGTTTATATACGGCACACGTGTACGAGATATAGCTTTAAAGAGATACTAATTTAACTCAGGGTGAAAACATCTTTCGCATTAGAGATACTTTGTTAGGGTACTCTGCGTTTTATATACGTCCTTCACGAGCACAACTAGTTGCTTCAATCACCTAGAGGTTGTAGTTGTATATTTGCAGAGACATTTGACGTCAACTTATAAGAGTGGAAAGTCGCGAATCTCTCAATAGCTACTCCAGAAGGACATTTCTTGAACCGTACAAATTCAATACGTTCATTAATCATTCTAATTCTTTTTTTTCTTTCTTCTTCTTCTTTCATGTGTGTTTTAAAAATTGAATACTTGTCTCATAAACATACTTAATAAAATGGTGACACAAAAAGAGATTTTGAAATCATAAGAATATTTCCTTTTCTATACCAAATAAGTTTAATGAATACATGAGCAAACGACTTCAGAAGTTTGAAGAATGAAGATTAAGAATGTGACAAAATAATAAAGTTATAAGCGACAGAAGCGTCAGTACTGAAGGATCACCACGGAGGAGGAAAATATCGTTAATAAATCTATGGTGCTCCTGTTTTCACGTGTACCTACAGCGAAATTTTGAAGCGCTATAGGACGCTGTATATCATAACGATCGCTTCAGCGTGTACAACGAATAATAAGTGTACAAAATTATGTGTGCAGGAAGTGCCGTGAGTAACATCATTTTTAAAATCATTTTTTATTGAATTTCTATCATAGAGATATATTTCTTTCATCAAGGAAAAGTCCCTAAGTGTCAAATAGTATACCGAACTTCTATAAAAGGTACTGTAGCCGACGAAGGAAAAGAGAAGTGACGTGCTAGCGTAGAGCCTGCATCAAGTAATCAGGGCGATGCAGATGGCAGATACAAGCTATCTCCGGGATCTCAACATGCGTTTAAGACCTCGCACTGTAGAAATATCTGCCATTTGCAACGCACTTTAAAGTTAAGGTGTCTGAAGATTCACACCTCTGTCATATTGTCTTTTAAATATTTCATACTGTCTATTTGCTGGATTAGCTTTTACCTATTTTATAAAATAATATTATAAAATGTATCGTATGCTCCAACCATCATAAATGTCTTTATTCACTAGAAAGTTTTTACATATAAATCGGATGAACTAAGCAAGAAGTTAGCTTTCAAAAGCTGGTAAAATATTTTACATTTACATTTCACTATATAGAAATGTAATCAAGTGATATTCACAGCTTAGACGCGGAACGCGCTGGTATAAAGCATAGCAAGCACTTTAAGCTTTTAATAGTAGATTATGCACCAAGGAAATCAAGCAATGTCTTATGTCGCGGGCGCTGTATTGAACCCCGAGCGTAACGATGGATTCTAGCATTTAACTCAAAGCGAAGATACGTTTATCCCCGAGGAGGATGCTCTACTTTTCGAACCTATTGCGAAGTAATAAAAACCGATTCGAAAATCGAATTGATAGTTTATGAATCTGTTAAATAACCGGGGAATACCTAGTTATGTGCAGCTTCATACACTATTTACCTGACTACGTGATAGCAAAGACAGGGTTATGTTTTTTATGCGTACGTATCTATGTATCTTTGTATATGGAATTCTTTATACCTTCGAAGCATCCTAACGGCAGGGTGGATTTGAATACATGATGTCTATCGACTCGTCTGAGTCGCGCGAATGATATTATAGGCTAGGTTTTGTTTTCCCAAAATCAAAATGGCGGACTTTAGATAAAATAAAATAAAATTGCAAAATCCAGAGACACGACTACAACTAAGATTCAAAACAAGCTCGCTTTTCAAGCAGTCTGATGCAGTTGGTGGCATCAAATCTGAGATTGAACTAAATAACTTACTGCCTGTCGGGTTTTTAATTTGTAAAATCTAAACTCATGAAATTTCATCAAAAAACACAATAAATAATGTCGTCTAAATCCAACATTCGAACGCAGGTTTACGCTCCATCGCAACCGATCATTTTGTTTGTCGACGACAACCAACACCTGTGAAGTGAGAACTCTTTGGTTGAGCTGTACATTGATAGAATAAAAACTTCTTTTTTTGTAAAAGTTTTCATTGCTTTTGGTATTGTTTAGAGGTTGTCATAAAATTTTCTCAGTTAAGCCGGGCTTAAATGACTTTTATGTCAGGTTTGCATGACATATAATTTGGCGTTAGCGAGCAGGTGGTGTGAAGTAGTAGATTATGAACCCAGGGGATAAAGCAGTGTCTAATGTCGTGGGCGCCGCGCCGTCTTGAATGCGGAGTATACGACGGAGGCATCAAATTCATATTATTTTTTTCGTGAATTTTCCTATGTTTTAATAGTTTTTCTGCTATTCGGGGCGGAGACAAATCCAACAAATCAAAGATCATAACTATCCCGACTTTCTTTTATTTAAATAGATGATCCCTATACTCCGAATAAGGTTACCAAAGAAAGAACAATTGGAAAATTTTCCTGGAAAATACTGAAAATGTTTTTTTCTACGGGATTTGGACACGACAACGTATGTCGGGACAGCTAGTCTTTTAAGTATACGACGCGCTACGTTTCAACAAGAACGTAGCCAATTATATTATATGAATTCTACGTGACTTATCTCAACATTTAAATTTTCTAATACTAAGAGAAACTCTTAAAGTGAAAATAGCATTTAATAGGCAGATGTTCCACAAAAACTAGAAATATACTTTCCGATAAAAATATATATATAATTTACGACGAAAGTAATTTAGTTTCATTTCGGGATAATCTAACATAATGCGTGTGTAGCACGCATCTGTTTCTTTATTAAACTTAATCGCCCATAAAAATAAACTAGAATGAGTTTGTAGGTTATAACATTTCCGTTAATTAAAAATTGAGTAATGTCTGAAGCATTATAGCGAGAAACATGTAGTTGGGCCTTTCCTTCTCTAATCGTGTAGCAAGAGACGAAAAGTATCTATCTGTGTAGAGATACTCCCAATGAGAAAACCAGTACTCTATGTATTGCTTTGCTTTCTGGTACTATCTTTTTACTCAGCAGGTACTTTACTTAATAATCAGCCAGAGTTTGTTTAAACAACTCGTTTTACGGATTTACACCTTAATTCCGGAACACGACTAGGCGACTGACTTTGTTTGTTTGGCATCTCACAGGTCAACCTATGAGGTTGTCGTCTGCTTAAGCGGACTAGCCTGTGGTTACCCTAACAAATTAAGGCCTCCAGCCAGGACTTTAACTTAATGCTAACTAAAACTAAGCGACAACGCTAAGGGCACCCCCTGTGGGGTACGAACCTCGGCTTAGGGCGTCGCTGGAAGAGGGCAGCAAGTGACTAGCTGGATCAGAATTGATATTATTTTGGGACGAATTTAAAGCTACAGGCTCAGCGGCGCGGGCTGGCTCGAGCAAGGGTCGGGAGGGGCATGGCGACTGTCTGACCGTATTAGTATTTTTATACTTTTCTGTCAATGCATCCCATGGATGTAATACATTTATTATTAAAAACAACATCCACAAAATATTTAATTGAAGTATTAAATATCATCGATTATCGCCATATATCGGAACTGAAGTATTTTGTATCCACACCCGTTACGGAAAAATGTATTGTTTTCAATAACGAACCCTTATAATCCGGTATTACGCGCAGCTGATGTATTATTCCACCAAAACGGCTATAAGTGTAGCCAATAACACCATGCTATTAACTTTCTCAAAAAAACGGACAGCGATTACTTAAAGCACCGCCAAGTTGGTACATATGTCACGGGCGTGGGTGTTATCCCGTATTACTCATGATAGTGATCGCGGGATTGAGTACGCAGCAGACTTTTCGGCGTCGAATACGTCATTGGTCGTTACCACAATATCGAATGACTTTCATTCGAGTAGTGTTGTATATAAATGTCCAAAACGCCTTTAGTTATGACTAGGCCATTGTTTGCGACGGTTTTTTCCCTACGCGCCCGTTATAACTGACAAATGAAACTAACTTCACCTAACCACGGTTGAGACGAATTTGTATGAACGAAGTATGCACTCGTACTTCACCAAAATCGATACTCTTATGAAAAGAACACTTCATAAGGAATTAACTTTTATTATTAGTGTTCTAAACGTGGAACCGTTTTGAGTATTTTTCCCAAGTTAGCGCACAGGAATCACGTGCTATAACTTGGATTTAAAGCTTTAGTCTTGGACTTCGGTTGGATTTAACTTAAGCTTCACAGTAGTGAACGGTTTCGTTTTATTTGTTTCGAGTTTGGTGTACTAAAACGAAAGTACTTAATATAATAAAGAAACTTTCATTGTGGAAGAAAGACATAAAAAGTATATCCACAGTCTTCGGAGTAAGTTGCTGAAGTTACATTTTGGTGTACCTACTAATTGTATGTACCAAGCATAATAAATTGTAATCGAGTCGGCAATTGTTTTACCGTAAAATAATAATTGGCATATAATTGGACACTACTTAGTTTATTGAATGACAGTGGCTGTTTTTCAGCACGTGGTTTGCTTTCCCTTTCCAGCTGATAAATATTAACTAGATGTCGCAGTACGTGCCTTTATTATTAAGGAGAAATGTTGCCAATTCTCCACTCTGTAATTTGCCATGCTCAAGTTTTAAGTCGGCAGACACAAACAGAAAGATAATCCGGCTTAACAGGTACTTTAATGCATTGACACACCAGTTTCTAAGCTTTCTATAAGCTGAGCTGTTTTAAATACATTTACATGATCTGTTTTTATTCATTCAGTAAAGGAGTGGTTTACCGTCATATATGTATGCCTAAACTTCCTGGAAAATAACATTTCTTTTAAAACGAAACAAAAAACAGTTTCAGTGCTTTTAAAAACATAAAGATGCGAAAAATAAAGTTAGCTAGACAAAAGATTTTTTGCGCTTCTCACATGCATGTAATATTTTCAATTCGTCTAAAGTACCGATTTAAAAAATATGCGCTTGACGTAGCTGCTAAGGTGCTACGCGCAGCGTAGGCGGGGAAACAGATTGCTGCGTAGCAGTCTTTCTACACCATGTGGTCATTTAATGGACGTCAATCTGTAGCTACGAATAACTTCCTAGCAATTACGGAATTCGTGATATTGTATGAGTCACTGTTATTTCGTATAAAGTATCTAATTAAAATCTATGCTCATTGCGTAGCTACAACGGCTACGAGCAGTGTAGGCAACAAACACTTGGCTGTGTACTAGTGATGCTACGTGAGCAATCGTAATATCTGTAGCTACGAATGACTTCCCAGTCAATTTAAATGGGGTACAGAATATACGCTTGGCGTTGCAGCTACGCAGCGTAGGCGGCAAATACTTTGTAGCGTAACAGTAATGCTACGTGGGCAGTTCATAGACGTAACTCTGCAGCTACGTATAACTTCATAGTAAATTTAGTTAGAATACGAGATATCTGATACGGATGAGTCATTTATAGCCAAAATAAATTATCTGCCCACATCAAATTTATTGCTAACAATTTCAAGTAACCCAAAATAATATTTTGGCGTTAAATAAAATATGATCTTCAAGTAGACAGAAAGTTTGCAAGTAACAAAGTATATCGATCAGTGACAAATAAAATACTTTTCGTTAGGTCGTATAGCTGTAGCTTTCATCTTCAGAAAAAGTTTCAGATTTACGAGATTTTATATTTAGGGTTCATCTACAGTTGGAATTTTAATCCTTTTCGTGGACACGTTCACAAGAAATTAAGGAACATTGAAGAAATAGGAGTAGACAATTTAAATTTGATGTTGTTGAACTTAAAGTTTTAAAACAAAGTTCTCTCATCTTGATATATTTAAGACCAAAAAAGGTATATTCAAGTTTTTTTTTGTAACTTCTGTATGCGACGAATTGACTAACAGTTCTAAATAGTATGGAATAAAGTATCCATACACCATTACAACTCCTCGATCATGCTCCTACATACAATGCACACCTAGATTTGTTTAGATGGTGCGCTAGTCTGTCATCCTGTTTGTTTCTGTGCATATCGTAAGTGTAGCTACTAAATTGTAAAACCGTAATTGGCTAAAGAGCTGTCTGTGGATAAATAAATAAATAAGTTATTGTATTGTATTTTTACCCGTGCAGTCTCATGCAGTCGGAGGCATCCTCAACAATAAAGACCTGTATTGCTGATTGATATGATTGTTTGTAATATTAAGTTTAAAAGTCCTCTTAAAATAAAATTTTCTTATTTCCATTTTTTTTAAGTTCACTTTGTTCGTTGTTACGCAGTCGGATTATTTTAAATTTGTGCATAGTTCCACTTTATTTTAATTTGTGAATTATGTTATTATCTAAAGAATCTTTATGCATAGTCCCACTTTTCATCTGTCGTTTAGAGAGATTCACGCTTGCTCGTAAGTTGCGTGTCGTTCCTTTCCGCAATCTTGATATAAGGAGAAACTAGACCATGGCTGCGGTATATCTTTAACAAGGATTTTATCAGTGCTACTTGGGCATGTGTGTGTTTTAATTTTCAGGAATGAGATGTTTCGTTATAGTCCTAGTTCCAGGTAACTGACTGTGAAGAATGAGCAGGCAGTATTAGAACATTGAAAAATATTGTAAAAAAATTTGTTACGAGGAAGGAGCCTGCTTCTTCATGCTTTGTTAAGTTAAGTTAATCGATCTTTTTTTTTTCTAAAATGAATAATAAATGAAGTAGGTATTGTAGAATCAGACAAGACTACTTTTCTAGTAAAAACAACTTGTAAACTACCCACATTAACTGTTCCTATCATGTGTTTCTTTCAGAGCTCGGTAGCACAATGGCCATCGCGTCGAGCGATCGAAGTGAAATTGATATAACCGTAATAGTCCCACATTACTCACTTAAATTCCTACAACTGACGTAAAAATAAACAACCCATAATAATTTTTTGTTGAAATAAAACAGCAAAATGTAAATTAATTATATTTATATAACCAGAAGTAGTTACTTAGTCCTCGTATAAACGAACTTCATTTAGTACCTGGGGATCAGACTAATTAAATTCATAAATAAATATTTACTTACATAACCAATTGGTATGACCTCGACATATAAGTGAACCTTTATCTCGACAGAAACTTAACATTTGTTTACTGATCGCTCTGACAATTTTTTTTCATTTGTGTGACAATATTTTTGTACATGAGAATATATTATTAGATGTCTGCGCCTTCATGCAACTTCTTGTGAATTATTATTATGAAACAGAAATGATGTTGTTTTAAGAACGTATGAAAACATTATTTTACATTGCCATGTCATTTTATTAGTTGTTGAGTAACGATCAAGACTCGAATGGGTGGGCGTCGAGCGGAGGTTGCAAACCCATTAATCATAGTAAGATACTTTATTGCTTCAATGGGGCGCCGATATAGGACCGTTCAATGAGGTTCAATGTGGCGCGGGCGGCTCCCGCGGCTCGCTTATCCTGCTCCACTGTTACGTTTTTGCATTGTGTTTAGCAGGTCATTTCAGTCTCATCGGCAACCTTTTTTACCCAACTCATTGTCTTGTTTATTTCTAAAGAAAACGATCCATTCAAAAGTTTGCGAAGTAATTTTCGCGTTCTTCATTTAACTTCAGTCAATAGACGCATTTGCTCTATGAAACATCGTCGTTATATTGATAAAAATCTCTTATTAATCTCTTAGGCAGTCTAAGAGTTGGAGTTAACATCTGTCTGTATCTATAAACCTACATTATATAATAAATATGTAGCCGTGGCGGTTCTGTACATTGATAATATTTCCAAAAAAATAGTTGCGGTGTTAAAGGATTTTTTGTCTGTTAGTCGGTTTGACTGTTTGGATGTAAGAGATAAAGTTGAGCAGGTATAACGTAAAAAAAGCGAAGCCAATATGGTTAACTTTCACACAAAAATATTTTGTATAATTGTTGTAATTGTAAATTGTTTCATCGTAATCGCTTTACTTTATCAAAAGATATGAATTTAAAATGTTTAAGTATAACTTTTCCTAATATTATGTACATACATGTAACGACATCTATTGACTCCAAATGGTAATAAATTATGTTAACAATAACATGTCATAAACTTTCTGTGTGTTATTTCAAAAAGTAATAATAAGATTATTTTCTACTAATATATAAAATTCTCGTGTCGCAGTCGCAATGTTTGTTACCCAACTCCTCCGAAACGGCTGGACTTATTTGTATGAAATTTTGTGTGCATATCGGGTAGTTCTGAGAATCGACCAACACCTATAAAAAAAGAAGGAAATTCATTTGAATCAAACTAGGCTATAAAGCCGATTTATAATTGCGTTATAAAACAACCAAATGTTGGTGATGTGATTACTGCTTCCAAAAAGGTCTCGCCACAGAACAGGTCGCGTGAGGGTTGTTTTATGCACAATTCCGGTAGACTGTGCTTCTTCGAGTACTCCAAACTGAATTGGTTGTCGTTCTAAGAACGCTAGGGGCCGTGTTATGTTAAAAACCACACCCAGCTATTTCCTGAATCGAAACTATTAATCGAGACACCAGATTTGGACGCTTAGCCACTAATAGTAGCACTATATCTTCTAAATGAGGCAGAGTACGGAAATGTGAAGTAGCGAAATACTACTTCAGTTTGCACGAAGAACGATTGTTATGAGTATTGCTACAGACTGAGTCTACGGTGCGCTTGTGCTAGTTGTTATCTTAACAAAAAGTGCCTAGGCCGCTGTACTGGATTGAGTAAAACAGTTGTGTGCAGTGCTTAAGAAACGTGTTCTATTAGAATCCTATTAGTGTCCTCAGAAGTTCTATGCGTTAGGTCTAGTAGATCAGATTATAAAATCATTTATTTGCTCAAACATGAGTACAATACATACCTACAACACAAATTTGTCAGCATGCAAGAGATGTCAAAAGTACAGATAAAAACAGATCATTACGTTTATCTTAAACAATGGCATGCATTATATTTATAAAGTCACTCCTAGTCAAATAATTGAAGAATGTCATGATAGTATAAGAACATTAAAAACAATAAATAAATAAAACATAATCAAAATCACTCATCTAAAAACTCATTCAAATTATATTAGGCTCTCTGCTAGAAAATTAATAACATTCTTTTTGAACGCTTCACTTAGCTGCTTCTAGCTTTTACGTAGTTAATTGTAAATTTTTGGAGCCATGCAAAAAGACACTTTTTCGCACAAGTGCCATTCTATATTGCTGTAATTTTGACTATTGTCACGTCTATTACGAGGAAATTGATCTGCAATGCGAGAAAAAAGGACAGGGTTGGATCTTAAGAACATTGCATTTTCTAATGTATAAAATTGTATTTTTGCAAGTTTTGCGACTCTTGGTGGTTTCAAGTTTGAACAACGACCTAATCCAACGCTTTTGAGTTTTAAATACAAGTTCCCGGTCCGTCGAGTTACCTCAAAAAATAACGCCGAATCTAAAGATGGACTCAACCAAGCCGCAGTGTGCGGTGAGCAAAGCATCTACACTAATTACTGCTGCCAGTTTGTACATGGAATATGTTGAGGTACTTATTTTCTTACTGATAGTCTCTTTAAATGCCTTCCAATTCAATTTCTTGTCAATAACAAGTCCTACAAATTTTGTTACATCAACTTCTTCAATGTTATTTTTATTATAGTTTATATTTAGATTATTAATTAATGTCAAGGAGCTCTGACTAAAGTGAATATAAATATTCTTATTTAAATTCATTTTTAAAATAATTATCATTTAACATTTCTATAATTGTAATTAGTGTGTCTGTATTGTGTCAGATTTAGATGTGTCTCGATTTTCACACGCAATTATCTCGACACTGTCATCGGCAAAGAGGCTCATAGGTTGTTCTGTGGACTTAGGTAAGTCATTTATATATAATGTAAACAGTCCCTGGGAACACGTCCAGTGACGCAAATGTACTTACTGTATACAGATAAATTAACCTACGTTAATTATAAATAATGGGGATGATGTATAATAATTAAAAAAGTTCGAAAAACTAATGTAATTTTAAAGAACGTATAGTATAAGAGCTATATATAGAACGTATAACGGACGGAGGGGCGCGTTCCCTTTCACTCAATGGAAAAGGCGATCTTAACACTAATACAATATAATCAGGAAAACAAAAAAGAAATACCCTAGGTTGTTCTGTAGTTTCGGACTCTGGAGCTGGATCTTGGAATATTTTGTTCTGTATTTCTCTCTAGAGGTCTTATCTCACTGAATTTCTCACTCAGTTGTCTTAAACTGAAGCTTTTGAAGAAAAACTGTCGATTCTTTGAGGCATCTTTATGACGGACTTCAAAAAGGAAGAAGTTCTCAATTCGTCTGCTTTTAGGGTTCTGTAGCCAAATGGCACTTAGAAACGGCACTCTTTTCATTTCATCCTGTCCGTCTGTCCATCCGTAACTCAATTATTTTTGTGAATGTGTAATCGTAAGGAATATGAAACACAGTAGAGAGCTAGTTACTACCCAACAGGGGTCAACTGATAATGGACTGCGAAGAATCCCTACTGTCACGGAACTCTTCAACGAAAAACAGTGTACCTACCTATTGTAACTGCTAAAAATTGCCAAGTTTTTATATAAAGTAGTACACTGTTTTGTGTGAGGGTACCACAATTAAAAGTTTTAAAACTTTTTTACCGACATCAAAAACAAAACACTTCAAGTGCTAAAGACTGGTAACTTCTTGCTAACGACTTCTCAAATTAAAAGTTATTTGCACTTTTTAGTGTTTTTTAATCTGGAAATTTAAATATGAGATGATTTAAGACATCTATTTTATTGTTTACATTTAGTCTCTTCCAAAAATGCTTTGTTCTACGTTAGTTGCGTGTGATTACGCCTAATATAGGCGCAGTAAGTGTAGTGTCCGAAACACCATCGATCGGCAAGCAAAGTACTAAATTATGTAGCTTCCATACAACTACTTGGGGATATTTATACCAGCATCGATGAGCGGGTTGAAGGGTCATGTTAAGCCAGAAAGGTCACGCGTATTTGAATACCGCTTGTAGGTAAACATCTTCTCTAATCTGGTAAATTTCGTAATCAAACTCAAACTCAAACTCAAATCATTTATTTCAATTAAACCATTTACAGGCATTTTTGAATTGTCAAGGAGTCGGTCAGTCAGAAATATGAAGCTAGTTGCCCATTCCAAAGCGTAGTAGGTACCTATGGAGAAGAACATGTTTGTAATAAACATGTTACTGCGACGTCTTATGATATTACGGGGTCATTAATTAATTATGTGCACGTTGGTTAGTAATTTTTACTTTCATTCTAATAATTTAACCGAAGTTCAGCGAAACGGCAAGCTATGTGAATCAAATTAAAGTCGCTTTTAACAACAATGAATTAATTGACGCAGTTCACCAGTGGTAACGGGTACTTCACCTATTGTTAGTGCACGCCTACGATTGTTTGTAATAGACGCAATAGATTAATAGACTACGGTACGGAACTATTATATAGGTAAAGGAGAATTTTGTCTTTGTTTCTACAATGAGAGAAGAATTTTGTCTTTGTTTCTACAATGAGAGGAGAATTTTGACTTTGTTTCTACAACCTACCGATATTAACATAATTATATGAAATTATATATAAAAACAAAGGGTTATGATTTGGGCGATCTTGTATTAATATTTGTGTTTAACCATTATGGATGAATGGGCAATTTTTTCGTATTCACATGCCTCAAACCATCTACCACGTAAATGACTAAATAGCGGCTAGAATATGTGAGGTTTGTGCGTCATTAGCGATAAAATCAATGATTCGAAAATATTTAGGCTGGTATGAACACCGATTTGCTGTAATTTATTAATTAATTCGTTTATCTTTAACATCTTACAAAATAATATATAACAATTACGATTGATTAAGCATACGTTTTTGAATTGTGATTATTGATGATTTACGCTATGTATCTGAGTTCCGTGAACAATATCCGATTGAAAAATGCAATTACATTAATTTATTTTTGTCAAGTGAAGACAGCAGAATGGTTCTATTTTGCAAACTTGTGTGTTAATATTCATACATTATAGGGATAAAGTACTTAAGCTGACAGTGCAGTCGGTCGGCGCTGAGTTAAAGTTCGATGCCAAGAGTTGGAGATGCCAAACAATAGGCAATATGCCGCCGCAGCTCCCTGTCTGTGTTATAGTTCCGCCTATTGCGCTGTCGAACTCCCGCGCCGGAAGTCGTTGTGCGCCATGTGGCGGCCGCGCCCGCGCCTCCCTCGACCCGCGCCGCTCGCGCCTCGATACTCTCTATACATGCCATCAACTACATCATGAACATACTTTATTGCCTCTCAAAATTGGTTTTATGGCATTACAATTTAGTATTTCAAATAAATTGAGGCAATCATATTGGAAAACGATGCCATTCGTCGTTTAAAAAGTCTTGTTGTTCGATAAATTAGAAAGAATTTATAAATAAATTGCCTCATTACTGGCTAATTTAACTCATACAAACAAGTATTACTAAGAAGATTTACAAGCATCTCACATTTTATTTTACAAAACTACAACTGTATTTTTTTAAAATTATGAAATAGACCCTCAATGTGATGGTTAGTGTCTGAAAGGTTTCAATATAAATATAAATAATTTAATTAGAGGGCGTACTCGTTGTAATAAGGGGATTTTGTTTGAGAGGCTTAAAAGTTGAAAGTTAATTGTTATGGTGGCACTTGTTGTCGCTGTCGCGTGGTAGGGCAGGCGAGAGCGAGGTATCAGAAATGCGCGAGTGGCGAGTGGCGAGTGGCGAGTGGCGAGCATCCGACCGCAATTTATGCCTCGGCTGCGGCTGGCGCGCCGCCAGACGCCGCCGACACACTCGTTAGCTCCTGAAGCAGCCCACGATCTAATGGTTTTGTCGTCTTTCAGAGACCATTTAATCCGCTTGTTTATATTTGTTGCAACTGGAACTCGAATACAGGTCATTTTACGGTGTTTACGTTTTCTTCCGCTCCTATCGTATCGTTTTCATATTCAGAAATTACGTGGGTACACGATGTATGTGTCGTTTAAGCTATAAATAAATAGAGGAATATTAAATAAATATGTAATTTAATTGAACATTACACAAAATACGTTTTACGATTCAAGTTTACGATTTAAGTCCCAATTCGATTATACAGTATTCGTAGCGTTTCGTAGCAGCGTGCTACGAAGCGTCTACGTCGGTAATTTCTGTTCATTTTACGCCGAAACTAATCTCATACGTTGTCTGTTATGGTAATTTTCATTGTGTTATAGACTTATCTGCTTACTTTAGCTTAATATGTCTACCAAAATGATTATGTTGTTTTTTTAACTTTCAAGGTATGTTCACCTCTGCGTAGCGATCGTAAAATTTCATCATATTTATGTAAAAAGTTTGGAAACTCTTAAATATGGTTGCGTTGTGTGAAAATTGAAGTCTTTTATAGAATGAAAAGTAGAAAGGGTAAGGCTCCGGCATAAATCTGTGTAACCCTCATCAGTCGCCCAGCTTTGCTCGCTTCCGCGACACAATGATCCAATATCCAGATAAACTGCCATGTTATGTGAAATTCTTCGGAAGGCACCATTTGTTAACGTATGAATGGTGTATAGTGCAACGGGTTCAATGGAATCCGGATAACCGAAAACGTTGCTGTAGCAATCCTAACTTAAATATAACCCCATTTTTATTGACAACCATTTAAAAGTATAGTATTTATTTAAAATTATTTATAAAAATCATACCTACGCTCAATATCTCTAAACCGTGGAAATCAACCTAGACCTTCAACATTTTTAGAACTGCTCAAAAGTTGGAGAGATTTTTTTATTCAATAGTAAAGTTATTCCAGATTTCTAGTTACTGGGTACTAACCAAGTTTTCATTGGCTGTTTTAATATTTAACTAGAACGTCGTATATTAAAGCAAGTTATTTTTCATTTTAATGGTGCGACAACAAGCATGTTTATACAGATTGATGGCAGCAATAGGCTCCAATTTGTCGAGTGCCTGTGCTACGGTGCGGGTTTTAAATTATTCGACTAATTGGGTAGATCACGGTGATTTTAGGTCGTACTGTAAGCCTTAATTGGGGTTTCTGGTGTAATCGTCGATCGTCGGATACGTCGAAGCCAAGCTAAAAATAAACTTTATGTTACCTGCGTGTGCTTTCGAATACCTAAAACGGTACAAAATGGGGCCGTTTCCCTTTCGTTGCTATTCTTGTAAAATCTTATTTTTAACTCGTAAGTAGGTTACAGACCAAGTGACTTAAGTGTTTTAAATAAGTTCAAACATACCAAAGTGTTTGTGGGCAAACTGTTTTAGTTTTACTCAAGCGCTATTGGTGCGTAATATTTACTGTATAAACTCACATTCGACTTGAAACAATGATATTATGTCCTATTAGCGGTATTTCCTTTCTTTGTACTTGAAGTGATAAACTAACTAAGTGGACTAGTAGTGAAATAATGTAAAGGAAATGAGCAGGTTGCTAGGTATATTCCAGCAGGAGCAAGTTTCAAATTAGGAACTAATTAAATTTGTCCTTCTAAGAATAGACGCTCCTATTCCAGTGGGTATCGTAAAACGCGAGGAAGGTGTTATAATAAGGTGACTAAGCAGGAGTACCAAGTCTTCCGACTTATAGATGTAGAATGTCTGGATTATGTGATAGAAATGTTTAATATCTAACAAAAACGAAGTTGTCAAATAGTCAAATTGTTCAGTAAAAGTCAGTTTAGGAAATTAAAAGTTACATAATACGAGTATCCGTCCTAACTATCACTATGACGCAAATCCAATGTATATAGATTTACATTGTCATAGTCTACATAGTAATGTTACCAAAAATAGCCTGAAACATTATCTAAGCACCGGCTTACCTACGCACATAGTTGCTTGTTGACGTTTTCCTACAAGAAATATTATGTTGTTTACTTGATCGCTGACTTTGCAACGTTCAAAATCACTGATTTCTTACTTTGTGGTTTTACCTGGAGAGTTACTGACTTCGAAGAAATAATTCGCTTCAGTGCCTTTTGGTAAATGTCTGATCAGACATGGCGTAGCGTACATGCTTATGTGCAAGTCTAGAAGAAACAAGCATTCCGATGCAGTCATGAGCAATATTGTCATCAAATTGTGAAGTAAATGAATGAAAAAAAAAAAACTGACAGGGAAAATAAAGAAAAACACATAAATTCATAGTTGTTTCACATGTTGAGATGTAGAGATAAGAATAATGATGAGATAAGAAAGAAGATGTACGTAAATAATTGTTAGCTATTTGTATCTTCCACTAACATTATGACAAACAGGATGGGCGGCAGTACGGATAGGTTTACGAGTATCCGTACTGCCGGCCATTATGTTTACACAGAATTAGGTAAATGACTCTAATAACCGATTAATTTATATGCGTAGGCGGAGCAATACATTGAAGATCACTCGAGCACATCGGGTAATTGCATCCTACTCGACCGACGCATCATTGTTTGTTTTGCTAAGTGATATAGCGTATATCAAGTAAACAACAACATGTCAAGAACGTTGCCGATTTGAATCAGTTAAAAAAGTCTATTCTTAATCTAAAAAGTGCACCGTGGTAAACTTTTCGGCGAATTAAAACAAATTGGAATGTTTTTGTACAAGCTTCTCGGAGTCGGAAAAAAATTGAATGGTTAAAAATGTATCACGAGAGCTGGATGCGTTTGATTATATAATATTTATGATACATGTTGGTACTTATGTATTTCGTTAAATAGATAAAACCTGTCACAGCATGTTAGCAGACATACCCATGGATGTCTGCTAATATAAACAGTTCAGTTGGATTCTGACTGACTCTAAGATTCAGGTTCGGGACACTAATGCACTGATTTAAAGATTGAAGCGTAAGCTTGCGCTAAGTTTTGTGTCTGTATCTTAGCCCACGGAGCAAAGTTATGCCGCCAACCTTAAGTCTATGAAAATGTATGGTACATCTGAAGCTTATACTCGTACTGGTTGTACCAAGACTCCTTGTTTATTAAAATGACGACAAAACAGAAAATAAGAAGAGAAGACGTGAAAAACTTTCCTGACGATGACAAATTTTAAATGTTAATGTTGTTGTTGTGTATTGTGTTGTTTTTTTGCTGAAGTGGGCCTTTTTGGCGCAGCCGTCAGGCACAATTCCCTGCTAATTTATTACATCGCACTATTGGGTTTAAAGAACTTTATTTCTCATTAGAACTTAAAATAACAGTTCGTTTAAAATGAGATACTTAAGTGATTATAACTAAAGGTACTATTAAAATTAGTGACCTCGGTGTTGGAGACTTTATTCCGCTTTATATTATATTGTGTGCCTTTTAGTATGTGCTAAATTAATGTATTTTCTTTCTTTCTTAGACAAATATTTTTCGGGTTTACGAGGTGTACTTTACGATTTGGCTAGTTACGGTCAGTGCGTTAGTTATTATAATGTGTCACGATGTCATGTCGAAGTTCGGTGGGATGTGAGAGGTAGGCGGGGCGCGAGACGCGGGGGGGGGGGAGGTGTGAGCACCTGCGCAGGATGCACCCGCGTGCAGTCAGTGCGCCAGCCAGTCTGGCGCCTATCAGCCACCCCCGCACCCTCCCCCCTACAGCCCCCCTTACCCCAACCCGCGCTCACCCGCCGTACGACTCCCACGCCCGCGTTTGTTTTCAACTTTGATTGATAATTTGTTATTGGAGTGCGTATAACGTTTCGAAAACACTACTACATTTCACTGAATTGTAGGTAATCGTGATAATAGTATTTCTCGATCAGAAGAGATGCCATATTTGCAATTACAGAAATAAAAAAACACTATTAATTTTAATCATTTAATGTAAATACATTGTTTTAATTTTTAATTTAAATTCAAAATGTTCATTTGCAAGAAAATACATAGTTTACAAGGAAAGATCTTGCAGCCTTCAGTCATTGTATTCTGCCAATGTTAACCGTGTATAAACTGATAAAGTAATGATGGACCATCCCAAACCCATCCCTTCCAAAATTTAATTAATTGTAACTGACAGCACCTACTCAGTGAGTGTTGTTAGTTCTAGTCGTAATTGTTTTACCGCCCTAAGTTTGAATAACTCTTGCGTGCCATAAAACGTCAAGGTGTAAGTTTTAAGACTAATGTGACGGTTAAGGCCCTTTTATAGCGCGTCTCGGTGGTCACTGGCCAGCCGGTGCGAGTAACATACCCAAAAAAATTATAAATAAGCCTTATCTTTTGATATAACTTTTACATGGTTTCATGATGGAATCTCTCCAAGGTACACGTTTTAAATGGCGATTTAGTGTTATCTTTATGAGCTAATTATTGTAATTCACGTTTCCGTCTCCACACAGGGCTTGACTGCATGTTTAAGTTTTTTTTTAGTAACATTTACATAAGAAAGGTTTAAGAAAGTTAAAACTCACCTTAAATAGTTTCAACCTAATTGAAGTTTTAACTCACTGGAGCGTTTTAGTCATAAGTGGCAAAGCAATTACGAGGTCGACTATACATTTAACACACACACTTGCCTTAAGTGAAAACTGATTTTAGTTTAAAGATGCCAATTAAATAGAAATATGTAGCTATATTACTTAATAGACTCGCCCCGTATTACATGGGACTTAAACCTAACTAGCGAAATCTGGGTGTACTATAGGTATACATTTGCCTGACCCTTCAGGAGTTATAGGCGTGATATTATGTAAAGCTTAAATATCAATTTTGAAAAAATATACTTAGGCGTGTTTATAAATGATTATATGCCATTGCCAAACATTTTGCCTTAATTAATCTCTTAACATAAACAATATTACGTAGAAATATTTTTTACACTACAATTATGGGAACGTTAAGTACATACAGTGTTTGGGTGTTTGAGTATTTTAATGTAGTTTTTAAAGGTAAAATATTCCACGCATCTGAAAACGCAAAGCAGCCTGGATCCTTCCGGTTATGTTTATATATTCGTATATTCACGTTGGCACCTAATTCATTTAGGTATTTTGCCTACTTAGCTACATACATCTACATCTTTGCTACTTCCCAAAACAAAACTCAACGATCGAAGTATCGACGTGTATTCAAAATTATTTTGTAATCTTTCAAGCAGCCACCTGAATACTGAAAAACATACCTGAAATTTTTGGTAGAGAACAGTAAAAATCGACCGCACCTTAAAATGGAGAAGTGACATAAACAAACATTATAAAACCGCACAAACAGCGCTATTGAGCGATCGTGTTAAACCGCCATTCACGCATTTAGTAACCGTCACACGAGTAATTACACGTGAGAAACTATGTACCAAGTAATTATGCGAGGCTTGATTAGGCACCTAATCTTAAAACACTACTTAAGTACCTATATAAGACGGATTAGGTGAGCGTAATCCATCTTAAATCGGCCGTACATATTTTAAGTAGAGTGTGTACGTGTTTAACCGCCGCACTCACAAGTAACGCGGTTGCTTAAGAATGGCCAGTGGTCAAGAAAATGTTAAGGCACTTCTATTTTGGATTGTTGTCTATTTTTTGGCATTTAATCATTTTTAATTACCGCTTACGTTGACTGACGTCTTTACGTGCGGCTGTTCATTTAATTATATTTCAGTTTTAGTATCTAGGTATTAGTAAGCACCCCAGGGGAAACGTTTGCCTGACGCGGGATCAACGACGTATTCCAACGAAACTCTAAATTATAGTAAGAGTAAATATGAGTGTCAGCCGAAATTTTATGTTTTATGTGTTTGTTATGGGCCATAAATCATGATTCTGTGGCATAAAACGTGAAATAAAACCGGCTGCCGGACATTTCGTGGGCAATAATTGTACATTATTAATTTTTGCATTTTAATGTCTTTATATGACTTTATTTATACGAAGTACACCGTAGTAACAATATGTAATAGGTAATAAAATATTCATATATACATGTACATGTTACATGTATACTTTATTGAATGAATTAGGTTATTAAATGGATTAAGGGTGGGGTGTTACGCACTTGACGTGACGTCAGGCCGCTATTGCGTTATCACTGCCTAAAAAGTGTGTCAATTTCTTGGAAAAACAAAGTCGCTTAGTATGATAACGTACGCCAAATATTTAATATACTAAAACATATTTTAAATGACTGTTGGTTGGTAAACATTTGAAGTTAGTTTACCAATACTGTTTGAGTTAAGGTAAAGGTTCATCGGATTATGTTTCTGATTCTAACTCATAACTAACGATTGAGAGTTTTTATTTCTTCACAAGTTTCTGTGAAGAATTTCAGGGCTGCTCTTTTAATATTTTGTCAGATTGTTTAGTTGTGATATCATTGGATCTGAGACTGAACTGAGCAGAGTTCAGATTTCACAAATTGCGACCCCTTGTGTCTTACCTCCATTTGACGTTTCTATTCAGATCGCTGGCTGTCGCCTACCAGACAAGTTTTGTAGCCCATATAATTATAAGTATATTATTCTCGTATCCTGGCAAGATGCCGCACTGTTCGTAACGCACAACCTGTACTTATAAAACCTTCTTAAAGTCCTTAAGAGAGCTAGAATATCTTTGGTTTGAAGCCAAATACTTGTTCCTTTCCGTCTACGCTATTTGGAAAGTTCCAAAACCTGATTTTCATATATTCTTCAAAAGCTAGCACTTTACGTGTCTCAAAGTCTAAAAGATATTCTTTGAAATAATAACACAAAAAACTCAGTTTCATTTCAGCGTTCCTAGGGTATAATTTTAAACTAATATAAAACGTACATATACAATCCTTCGTATAAAGTAAAATAAAAAGCAGAACGCTTTGTTTACTGTAGGTTCCTACGAACAATTTTTCTAAAACGTTAACTTTGTTATTCAAGGCTGTCTTTCATATTTCCACAAAATAATGTTTGAAGCACAATGTTTTTAATCCTTTAGCTCGGCATGAATAAAATACTCGTATTATTTCATTCATGCCGAGCTACATGATTACAGACTTTTTAACCTTCCGTCAAAAGAGGTTTTAATTTTCGAAGTTCATTGTTATTTTTTTACTGCATTTTTAATGCCCAATGGCAGATTAAAAAACCTTGAATGTCCTAAGTTTTTTATTGAAAAAGCTACTTCAATACGACACATTGGGTTATAGAGAGCAACCTTCACACAGGTATTAGTGACAGAGACAACGCTCTCTCGTCGTCGTGACGGACAATATTTTCCACTTTTTTGGGTCTAACTCATTCACCAGTGAGTATAACGGTGCGAGGGACTTCGTTCCAAAACTCGATGTGCTATAACACACTGTTATGCATTCTGTTTTCCTTAATCTCTGTTTACTATTATTACTTAAAATGTTGTTAAGATTAATTTCAAATGATATGTTATGTTTAAAAAGTTAGTTAAGAAATTAAGTTTAATTTTTGTTCCGTAAAAAGGCGTGACTTTGGTGTTGGAATTCTCTATTGTGTGTTGTTGCTTACTTTTAAGTAAATAATACAGGGATATGAGTGACTTCTGTTGGGCAATTACATGTTGCTTGTTTCTATTGATATAAACTTAGATGCATATTTTAAATGTCTTCTTTGATTTACCTTTTCACGGAATGTATCTTTTGATCTTTAATTCATGTTCGAGTAACTATTCTTACTGGAATAATAAGATGTCTGACAAACCCTCCTTCAGTTCTATTGATAAAAGTAAATTATGAATTATTCATTTTCCTAATCTTGTTTACCGTTTGGAAATACCTAATTCCACAAAATCATGAAATATTCTAAGTTAAAAGAGGTAAAAAACCGTAATGATTAACCAATATGCCGTTTTATCTTAAGTCTTATGAAACATTCAGCCAAGTCATGTCATTGCCTAATTATTTAGCTAAATTGCTATTCCTCTCGCATTTCACTAGTAAAGTCACTAAACACTCGGTCGACTGTTCCATCCACAGAGCACCGAGAAACCGCAGCGGCCGCTACTAGTGACAGCAATGTCAACACGTTTCATACAAACCGAGCTTGTCAGAAAGCGTTTACTCATAGAAAGTGACGGCCCGTGACATTTAATTTTTTTAACTTCAGGTTCCATTCATAAGAGCAATGGCTTCTCAAATCGCTGCAGGGGCGCGGCGCGGCGATTCTGTGCTCTATGGTTCCATCGTTGCAGTTCACAATGTTCACATGAACTACAGTGTAGTAAAACCGTTCGCTTCAGATTGTGAGCTGTATTTTAATAGGCTTCGGGTCGTGCGCTGGTTTATAATGTCAACATCATATACGTCGTTTCTTTGGCGGAAGTTCCGTAATGTTTTACTTTCGAATGGGACTACTGCCAGTGGTCACACTGTATAACTTTTCAGATTAGAACAATCTGAAAAGTTTTACCTATTATAGCTTTTGGTTTTTGTAAACGTCAATTTTAGACTACAGCTTAATGATGTTATGATCAATTCGTTCGATTTGGTTCCAAACAAAGAAATTTTTAATATATCTTTTCAAAGTACTCTCCACTAGCCTCTATACAAAGTTTCATGCGTCTGAACCAGTTTTCGAAACACTTTTTCCAGTCCGGCGTAGACACCTCGTTTACAACCTGCTCGAACGCTGACATCACGTCTTCCGGCGACGAAAACTGTATCCCTTTGGGCTGATTTTTAATTTTCGGAAATAAAAAGAAGTCACACGGTACTAGGTCAGGGCTGTAAGGAGGGTGACCCAGGAGTTTGACCGGTGTGTTGTCCAGGAAGTCCCTCGTTTTGAGCGCGATGTGAGAAGGCGCGTTGTCGTGGTGGAGCAGTAACTAAAACTTCTGGCAAGCATTTGGTAGTAAACCATTCAACGTCGATGCTTCTTTGGTTCCGTAAAGAAATTGACACCAAGTACCCAGTCAAATTGAAAAAAAAAAGCTCGCGATCAAAATCTTCTCCCCGCTGCTCGATCGCTTCACTTTGGTAGGCGTTGATTCGTTTTGAAACACCCACACCGTCGACTGGCGCTTAATTTCTGGATCGTATTGATAAATTCAAGACTCATCACCTATAATGATGTCGTATAAACGCCGAGACGAGCCTGCTTCAAATTTGTTTATCTTAACACGGCACCATTCCACCCGGGCCTGCTTCTGAGCATCGCTCAGGTTGTGCGGCACCCAGCGTGAAACTATCCTCTTCACGTGAGATGCACGTGTAGAATTTTGTGAAGGCTTCCCGATCCAACCTGCAGTATGTGCTGAATCTCTTGATACGTACCTTGCCTATTGTCTTGGATTTCAGTGCACTGCTAGCACATTTTCTTACGTAACAGCCGTCAAAGGACGACTACTTATTTCTTCCGAAAGTTAGGCGACCGCGCTTGAATTCGTTATGCCAACGATACACGGTTGCCTTAGAAGGGTCTTCATCAATGAATGGCATTTGAAGTCTATCGTACGATTCGTCCGGTTTCAGTCGACACTTGAAATTGTAAAAAATCATAGCGTGAAAGTGTTCCCGGCGCAGATCCAGTTTTAATGAGACACGCAATTAGCTCGCAAACAATGTGGAGGGAAATTTTGAAGTTGGAACGTACCTATTTTTAGTTACAAACAATCATATTTCCAAAATAGACTATAACTGGCCAGTTTTCATTCATAAAAACTTTTTTTCGCAATACTTTCTGAGTTGCCGTAGTAGTAGTAGTGAGAATAAAGGTTTTATTGTTTTATGTCCATATTCATGTGAGAACTTACATTATAACCTTGGAACATAATCAGACCTATAAGATAATTTTGGTTGATTGTATTATTGTATTAATGGCACGGAAGTCGAGCGAGCCTATTAATGTTATTGTAATTAAGTTTTATTTAGAAACTTAATTATAGGCTCAATCTGAAACACACACTACATTTGACTACTATTTCGTAGTCACCCCTACCTAAATAACGGCAATGTAATTAGTTTTGTCTTACCGTCTTACGCTATGCTATTTGCCATATCATAAAGATTATAAATAATATCGGGGTAGGTACTATTTTAAATGCTACCTGTGATTTTGTTAGTTAACATTGGCATATTGAGTGCACACATGCACAATTGTGTGCCTTAGACTTGTAAAGACGTTTCTTGTTGCAACTTACTGATGTAGATACCGCGAGACTAGTCTATTTTAGTAACTTTCATAGTATTATGTCGTACGGTATTTTACTATGGGGACGGGCTGCAGACATCGAGTCCATTTTCATTCTGCAGAAAAGAGCCATCAGAGCCATATATGGCCTCCGCAGGCGCGACTCTCTAAGGGAATTGTTCAAAGATATTAACATCATGACGGTACCTTGTCAATATATCTATGAAAACATCATGTACGTAAGGAAAAATCTACATCTTTTTAGTAAAAGAGGTGAAAGACACAATTATATCACTAGAAATAGGGACCAATTAGTGCAACCAGGTTTCAGGCTGGCTAAAGTAGACTCATCTTTCATGGGGTACTGTTTAAGATGTTACAATAAAATACCTCCCCACATACATCAACTGAATGAAACCAAATTTAAATCTTGTATAAAACGCACCAGGGCTGCCAGGTGAAAAAATTCCGCAATCGTACCACAGCATTAAAAAAGTCGTATACCCAAGGAAAATTCGAAACAAAAAATCGTACATTATTATTCATCCGTTTATTGGTTTATTGACTTTTATTACAAAATTAACAATAAAATACTACGAAAAAAGTAATGATATGTAATGAAAATAGTATGAAAATTTAAATTATAGTAATGAAATCACTTTTTTTGTATAAATTTTCCATTAGTTTTATCATGTCATCTGTCGGTTTAAAATCGCTGCAGTTTCCGGTGAATCTTATCATTTGCTTTGCCAGCAAGGTGCCATTGACAGTTTCGTTTGCCAAACTATTTCTAAGTTTGGTTTTTATTAAATTTACTTCACTGAACGCTCTTTTACAATCAGCACTCGAATGTGGCAAGCATAATAGATTTTCGTTTCATTATTTATTATTCTGTCACGGCTCTAGATAATTACTCTTTTGAGACGTAAGTCTGTTACTTTGTTGCCAGACCTAATTGAATAAAATAAATGGATTGAATGTAAAAAAATCGTATGTTTTCCGTACGATTTCGATGCTTCGATCGTACTCGTATGAAATCTGCAAAAAGTCGTACAAATACGATTTAAATCGTACAAATGGCAGCCCTGAAACGCACACTATGCAGCCGAGCATATTATAATTTGGGGGATTACATTGCTGATAAAAATGCTTGGCTAATCGCTGGTCCTGCTCCTCAAGGACGCATCAACTAATTGATTAGCATTTAAAAATACTGTTGGAGCTGCTGAAGATTAAAAACAAGAATCTTTGCATTGTATAAACTCAACTTTTTTTTTAGTACTGTATAATTGCTATATGCCATATGTGAGTACTATGTACATGCTTTAAAGCTACCATTTACAGGGTACGTCTTTCATTGACTTGAATGTGTCCTGGCGGCTGAGAGTATGTCATGCTCACTTTAATGTTTCGCTGATGGTGGCGCGTGTGTTGGATCATTTAGCTCCCTTCAAAATGGTTGAGTTGAATGGTGCTAATCCATGCGTCATGTTCGTGAACGGGCGCCGTCAGTTGAGACTGGTCATCTCTTAGCTGCCACGGCGTATTTTAATTAAATTTTATTTTCGAATTGTTTTCATATAAATAACGGACGCTTTTAACGTTCTGCATCGTTCTCACATGCATAATTTCAACATGAATGATGTAACCAATCTATTGTAAACATAATTTGATTTAAAAGAGTGTCCGTGGAGTTTCTTGCCCGTTCTTCTCCATAGGTACCTACTACGCTTTGGAATGGGCAACTAGCTTCATTTTTCTGACCGACCGACCTTGACAATTCAAAAGTGCCTGTAATTGGTTTATTTGAAATAAATGCTTTGAGTTTGAGTTTGAGTTTGAGTTTTGAGAACTAATTGCTAAAATTAATTCTTTGGTTAATTTTAACGTAAGGCGTTTCCCGACCAAACAACCTTGAGCGTTCAGTCCTCTTCCGTCCCGCCGCACAGTCTTGCTCTGTTCCGCTCACTGCGCACGCCCATTTATTATAGAATTCACACATTTTCCCAAAAAAGAATATCGATCTTTAGAGAAAAAAAGTGTAATCATCAACTTATCAGAACTTCACCTAGCAACAGATGAATGCAATCAATAACTTTAGGCACTTTTTACAATGAAATTTTAAATGTATTTATAACACATAAAACCGGTCAACTGCGAGTTGAACTCGCGTAGACAGGGTTCCGTACGAGGGTGTTTCACACCAAAACATTCCATGTAAAGAAAATTGCCAAGACTTACATAACGCCTTCATTGTTAAAAAGTTATCGGATCTAATGAATAGCCAAGCCCCTAATTCTCATACCTTAGATCTTGGTCAAAATGTACGGCTTAGCCGTTTCGCGGCCGTCGCACACTCCTATGGGCTTATGGTAAGAAATTAAGTCACCGGTCTTAAATGTTGTATCATGCAATTGTTAAATGGAACAGTCTAGCCATACATTTAGACCAAGATACTACAGTTAGGTTACTACAGTTAGACCTTGTAGAGTTATGGCTTGGCTGTACATTAAACCTGATAACTTTTGAACAGTGAGAAGTTTTGACTACCTACTTAACATGAAATGTTGTTGGTAGGATTTCATTTCTTTTTTTGTAGGGTGTTCTATTCGTAAAAAGGTATATCATGCACGTCAGCAGTTACTTTCTTCACAACCAACGAATAAATAAGTAGGTTACAAAAAAAATGTGAAATAATTAGGCCCCGTTGGTCTAGTGGTCGCAAGAGCTACAGCTGAGCATGAGGTCCTGGGTTCGATTCCCAGGTCGGGCAAAGTGTTATTGGGTATTGCTATCTAGATTTTCTCAGTAGCAGCCTGGAGTCTGCATTTTTGCCCGGTTGATGGCAATAGGCTCGCCCCCAATTACATGGGACTTAAGCATTACTGGCGAAATGTGGGTGTATTATAGGTAATTTTGGCATTACAGGCGTGATGTTATGTTTATAATTAGGTCCCATCATCAGACCCTCGTTACCAAGCCTAATCTATTTTACTCGTCAAAATAAAAAAAACATGAGCACAAACATGAGGGGTTTACTAGTAGCCACTGAAGAGCTCCACTTTCCACCTCCTGTCTCCATCATCAGACCCTCCGCAATCTATTCAACTCGTCAAAACGAATCATATGAACCTGACCTAGACAGGTTTACTAGCAGCCACTGAAGAGTTCCAAGAGCAATATATTGGAGTCATCAAAACAAATCTTATGACACCAAACTCGAGGGATTTACTTGTAGCCACCGACGAGTTCCACTATAAACTTCCTGGTTTCATCATCAGAACCTCGACACCAAGTGCAATATATTGTACTCATCAATACGAATCATATACACCCAAACTCGTGTGGTTTACTAGTAGCCACTGAAGAGTTCCACTATAAACCGCATGGCTCCATTATCAGACTTTCGACACCAACTGCCAATTGGACACATCAAAACAAATGAAATGACACCTAGCTCTAGGGGTGAAAATGTTATTGCATTGTTTGTACGCATGTTATTGAAAGATTTACCACGTTTTTTTAAGACCATAGAACTACTTTCTGTATTTTTTTTTTAATTTTGGGCTCGGTAGGTTCGGAGATAAGGGTGTGGGGGGGGGGGGTACTGTACGGTTACAAGTCTTATAATTACGTTAATAACTTTAAACTGTTTATTTTTTATTTTTCAAATTTTACTAAGAAGACCTTTCATTTGAAATGTCACAAGGTACAGTTTGCAAAACTTTCGTTTTTAATTTTCTAGTATTCCCCCAAAACTGACCCCCATATTTTAAATTCGTTTATTTACGTTAAACGACCGTGTTTGGGTAACAGACCAAAGGGGGATGCCCGTTTTCGGCCCTAAAGGCACAATAACATACGTATAAGTAAAAAAAAGTCGTAATTTCTATTTATTTAACAAGTTATTCATTTATCCGAACAAGTTTGCAATATTTTTGCAATAATAAAAAGTACTGAAACGAAAAATGACATTCGCGGTTGTGGATAAAGCAGCAGTGTTGCCAATACTTATCAATTTCGTTCACGAAATAATCGATCATGTTTTCATGGATTAAAAAAAACACATCCGTAATGCTTGGTATACGATCTGTTATAACATATACGGTGTTATGTTTTTACTTTTGATATTAAATGCACAAACTATTTAATAGTTGATATTATATTAATGAATACATAGGATTATAACAATTCATGTTTAGCACAATAAAGATCAAATATGACAAAAACGTACTTATCTTCAGTGGGGTTTTAGTAGTGATTATAATTTTGTATTAAATTATGATTCGAATAAAAGTCGATATTGATTTTTTTGTTTTGCTAATGTGGCAACATTGAACTACTCTGGCCGGCTGTCAAGTCATGACACAGTCAAGTGTCAAATCACGAAAATCTACTGAATGTACTTTCATTGTTTGCGGTTGCCTTACTGAGTTTAATTCTTGCGGATTTGTTATTTTATCCATCAAATAAGCTTATTTAATGGATTTCGACAATTATTTTAACCCTAACTTAAATATCCAATGATAATAAAGCAATTGCGTTAGTTAAGATTAAAAACTATTTTATATTTTAAAAACCCTAACATTTTTGTAAACCAATTCCTTGTCCAGTTAATTGTTTAAATTGCATATTATCCTATCCATATACTTTAAAATGTGTGCACTCGAGGCCGAAGTGTCTATGGACGGCGGGCATTCCCCTTTCAACTTTATCAGTCTTGTAGATTCGGAGCTAATTGGCTGTGACAAACAGTCAGACAGACAGCAACACGAGTGATCATATAAGGGTTCTGTTTATCATTAGGACGTCGGTAACCAAAAAAAACAAATAATAACGTGCAATGTGAGAATATGATATCGAAACTACTATTTGTCTACTATAAATTTGATTACTTTTAATTAATGAGTTAATTGCCTCTGAATAACGCAGGTTTTTTTAGGGGTAGCGCCTTCAGCTATATATGCCGTCATATTGAACGGCAACTTCTAACACAAGGAAAAATTCAATCCATATTCATTAGATTTTCACATGTCATGTCATACCCGCAACCAATATTTTGTAACTCACTGCATAATGATCCTACTGCGCCAGGTATGCTGTGCCACCTTAAGTACGTAATGGTACATGAGGTTGTACATTTGACATTTGCATAATGTCAAATGTACAACCTTATGTACCATCACTTACATTTACGACCTACGCAGGTAATGAATACATGCGCTGCTCTGCTGCTCTGATAGCATGTTACTGCCTCTGGCCAATTAAACGCCGCTCCGTTCAATTGCATTGCCTTTAACCACACCTCCGAATAAATGTTTTATTTTGCTACGAAAGTTGCACTTTAATACAGAGCGTAAAGAATAATGGAAATGTTTTGGTTCTCACTTTACTTAACTTCCGCATTTTATCCAAAGGATATTTTCCGAAACTTAAGTCGTTACAGAAGAGTGACGAAAGACTAGCCTGTAACGGCTGTAAAGTGGTTATAAAACTACGTACGAGTATTAGATAAAACGTTTTTGGGTTTGGAGCTCTTTAGTAACTTTGCTCATTTAAAATAAGCTACAGAAAAACGTCAGAATTATGAGCGCTTGCCTTTGATCAACATGAAAAGATAATTTTAGAAAAAATGAGCTTATTCTCATATTAATGAGCAAGTCTTTATCTAGCTGTATAGATAGTAGGCAAGATCAAATATAGGTTTACCTATCTAATCGGTGGCAAACATGAATGGTACTATGATACGAGTCAAATGGGTTATGTTGTGTTTTTGTGTGTGGTAATAGGACAAATACGAAATGTTTGAATAATTATTTCGAGCACATTTGCGAAACTTTCATGTACGAAGTTGTTAAATATGTTATTCTAGACTTAGATCAGTAGAAAAGTAGTCCAAATTACGAATGTAAGTGAGAGGGCGAGTCCTTGAGTGACCCCTAAGAGACAAGCGTGGGTGGCCGGCGCCTCGTTGTTTATCTAACTACTTAAATGAAATTATCTCCTTTATCCACAGTTAGAAATCACGAAAGATCAAAGGTCTTTCTAGTTTTTTTTTTCTCTATTTATATCCTATTTTTTATATAGCAGTTTGCCTAGTGAAGTCTTTATTCATACCGCAAAATATCACCTAAAAATTGCGAGTGCACTGTCGCTATTTCCTTGAAATCCGTATCGTATTTCTACAGTCATGGAGATTGTATCTTTTATAGTTTTATGGTTATTCATGAGAGCCTTGTATTAATTACTAGAAGTACTTATTTTTCTCTGAGTACAGTTAGATATAAGTATTTTGTGTGTTGTATATTCATATAACTTGAAAAAGTTTTTTCGTATTTTTATATAAATATAAGACATTACATTTCATAATAATATACGTGTGCCATTTTGTTCGATAACTTTTTGGCATTATTTAGGTAGTGACATAATCCTATTGCTGTAAAAATTTTGGGACTTCTGATAAAAAAAACTGTGACAAATAGTTTTGACAGTCCTCTCCTCATGCCTACATAAAGAATTTTAAAGAAACCGAAACAGGTGGTAATCTGAGGGTGCAAGCCCTGACGGCTATATGGTGGGTGGATGCATATACATCATTCCCAAACAAACTCTCTCAATTTTTGCTGATTGGCTAAGATATGCGTGGTCTGTCCCTTTCTGTTGATCAATTCCGGCCGTTTTTTCTCAATTTCTTACTTGAGGCTGATCAGCTGTTGGCAGTAGAAATCGGAATCCATGGTCTTGCCCGGCGGTAAAAGCTCATATAATTAACGATTCACTTCCAATCCCACCATACACACAGCATAACCTTATTGCGAGTTAATCCGGGTCTGTCCTTTGACCATGATCTTTTCATCACCAGTTATCAATCTTTTAATAAATGGTTCGGTTTCATTGTTTCAATAGAGAATCGCAAATGAGTACGCGCTTAAATAAATGATAATTCTCGCGGCGCTCGACTTGTTAAAAGCGAATGTATTTATATATTTGTGTATGTTAGGCGTAGGTTTCTTCTTTAGAAAAATGAAAGGTATGTATATCAATGATTAGGCCTCATTTTAAATACTTTTTTATTATTATTTATATACGAAGATTTTTGTTTTAATTTTTCGATCAGGTTCCTTGGCGAAAGTTGTTCAGTTTCATGTGTAGAATCACCCCTTGAAATAGTTTCAACTAACATTTTTACACTTTATGTATTAAGATTACAAATATATACGATAAATAACTTATAGAACTTAGATAAATGAAATAGCATAAATAATAAAATACAAACACAATAAATTCACATTTTATAAAAATCTCAACAACGGGGAACTTGACTCTTGTACGCGGCAACACTGAATGGGGTTTAGGGTTCATGTTACTTATGTTGAAATTTCGAAATTATACGATACTTACCGTTGTTATGTTATCCCAGTGTCCTTCTTATTCCTTATAGTATTATTTTTAACAGTTTTACTACGCGAACTGGCATTTTACTTCGGATTATGCCCAAAATTTAATAAAACATTCGGCACGTGCACGTGACAGACAGCTTGCAGGCAGTGTGACTGGCTCGGGTACGCCAACTTGGGCCTGGTATTTGTTGTCGCATTTGACAAGTACGCCAGCGGTATCTAGTCTAGCGCAGCGAGACCAAACATTTATCTAAGAGTAAGCGATTAATTCGGTTCCTTTCAATGTATGTTTTAACCCAAAATCGAGCTCATAACTCTTTAGCTATGGCGTTACTACTAACCCGATCTTGCTGCACTTTTTCAAAAATGGCTGCCACTATATCCGTAACAGGGCGACCAGAGAGAGCTGCATTTTTTTTTGACATCAAAATTTTCGGGTTAAAAACGCTTGAACTAACTTAAGTTAAGTCCATAAATGTCACGTTTTTTATTTCCTGTGTTGCACCTTTCAAATTTTAATCTTCAAAATATATCGAATTTCTTCGTTACATTCACTCATATATTGGGACCGAAAAACAATTGAAAAATGGCGGGAAATCATTTTAAAAGGTCTTCTTCTTCTTTTTGATTGTGGCAAGCGGATTTATTTAAAGGTATCAAAACCAGCCAGATACAAACAGAAAAGCCAAACAGATTTTACTACAACTTTTTACCTATAAAGTAAGAAGAAATTTTTAAAAGATGAAAGTGACCTTCTCACTGACTGACATATCAACGCACAGCCGAAAATACTGGGACTAGGAACGTGAAAGAAGGATGGCGAGGTTGGACCCGCATAATTTAAAAATTAACGGAGAACCGTTCACGGGCAAGTTTATATTAATTATAATTAAAAGTTTATTGGAGCTCTATATAAAAATATTAAGTTACTAGTGGATGGGAATTGAAGTTTTTAATGATTTTAATTTATTTAAAATAAGTTATCGTGCAGTTTCCGAACGGAACGTTTTTCGCGAATTAAATTGATACATTCCAATCTACATGAATAATTTACCTTCTTACACCTAAGTACGTTTTTGCTTGGCGGTTTAAAACTAAGAATATTTAAAACGAAACATGAAAAGTACCTACAATGTTTACATACCGTACATAAAAACATTTTAATTATTTTGTGTTATAACGGTATTGAAAAACATGAAACGGATAATGGACCGTCAGAGTCAAATTGTCATGTCAAATATCATATGTATTTGTCATTTGACATTGTTTGTGTCTAACGGCTAACGTGGGATTTATAAGCTATTTTTGCAATTTTGTGGATTCTTGACGACTTGGCTTACGGACTATTCTGCACACCAACCTAGACTACGGCATTTACTCCTGGATAACTATTTGCAAGTGATAATATACATATGTAGGGGAGCACTTAAGAGCCTACGGAATGTGTGCAATAGAAGTTTTCCGAGATGGGACTCCTCTAGAAGGGATATTTGTTGGCAACCACCCATCTATTCTATGTGCCTGAATTCAATCTACGCAACTAAGTAGCAAGTCTTATTAAAAATAATATTATTACATGTACGACGATGTACGTGACGAACGAGGCTGGAGAGTCGAAATGCCATATTAGAATATTATTTAAATTTCCCCGTGGGAACACGGACATAATCGTAACAGACATAATCATAATCATAACGGACAGTGGGCTATTGCTCTCATACTACGAGCTGTTGTGGTACATGTTGTGGTACATGAGCGATGCAAGAAACCAGTGCTTTGTCTCTGCACCAGCTTCTTTCTTTTAATTAGATATATTCCCTATTTTTGAATAAATGATTATCTAGGATTGAATAAGGAAAATAGTTATGTACAATGATTGGATATATTGAAAATTTTATAAGTAATATTATAAAGTAAATAAAACACATTTTTTAAATCTTTTATTTAACACACTCCTAGTTACTAGCTATTTTCACCACCGTAATTAGAGTACATAGGGTTCCCTAATCCGTGCAGACGTATGTAAGCAGTTTTATGAATCATCAATTAGACGGCAACGTACTCGTATATGGGTTTAGGTATACTCGTACGAGTTTGAATAAAGACGAAAATCAGCATTGTATACACAGTTATCGCCGAAAATACCAGTGATGCAACTCTTCCACTACATTATGCAAAATGAACCGTAGGTCTTCATATACACCAGTACCCTAATTGCGTAATACACAATCAATCGGAATCTGAATCGTTTTGAAACAGATTGATAATACATTGCTTCATAAGTTCGATAAAAAAATCTGCTCAACAATGTAAATAGCGCAATGAATGTTGTTAAACTGACAAAATATAACAGATTAGCCGTAATCGTTTACGATAATGTGTTACGCAATTAGGCTGCAGGTTTATCTGGCTAAACAGATGTTGAAGGAACAGACCTAGATATATATTTTTATTCAGATTCAGCATTATTTTTATTGGCCAGGAGAAGACACCCTGATGTCCTTAAAAAGTCAGGTAAGTAGTATTGCAACCCGCGTTTAAGACTCGGATGTACAAACGTGGACGATGCAAAAGGAATCGTAGCAGGTGCCACCTTCCCCCACGGGATATATATGTGAGTTTAAGTAAATATGTATAAATAAGCCATTCTGCTACTGAATAATAAACAAATTATTTTAGGTTATAATCTTCTACGTTTCATATCTTTTCTCTCCCATCTTCTTAAAGCTACTTACCATTTGCTTTTTTGTAGTCTTAAGTCGTTCTTTAACTATTAATAGGTTTCCATAATATACGCAACCTCTATCAATGGGTCCCAAATTACATGCAAGCTAGCCATTCTCCTTTGGTACACGGCTTCCTTTTATAATGTAGGGGAGCATTAACAAGGGGTTTTTGGAAATTCGACCTTTGAGGGGGAGAAAAGGGATTTGGTTTGTATGAAAAATCTTTTTCCTTGAGTCAAACAAAAACTCGGCTCGAATACTTCTTAGTAAATTATAAAGTTTGTCGTTAAGGGAGATAAGGCGGTGTAAAAGTTCGTATGAAGAGTTTTAACGCAACGTTCGATTGACTCGAAACTCGGTATATATCTACTTAAGACCGGAAATAAATACTTTAACAGGATTATTCTTAAATCTACCCGTAACGAAGTGAAAATGGGTAGTAAATGTTAGAGGATGGATTATATTGCGTGGCTTGACCAACAAATGGGTACAATTATTAGAAACATCAGAAACGATTATTCAAAGCTAATACAGAAAAAATAAATTTCCATCAAATCAACTTGAAAATTGACAATAACACTTTTAATTATGAGAATAATCAATCAGTTTCGAAAAACGAAGTGGAGGCGGTGTTCAATTTTGTAGGGGAAAATTCGAAATCTGAAAATGCGGACGTAGTCGCGGGCGTAGTGCTAGTGTAGGTATATTGGATGAGAGTAGATGTGTGAAACTTTGAATTACTAAAAAGGGAGGGTCAGAGTTTTATTATTTCAATTAAAGTTTAATATTGGAATGGGAATGATGACAATTTTTTTTTTTTATCTCAATTTTTTATATATTTCCAAATAGTGCAAATAGCATTACAAAAAAGTGTGAAAGCTTAAAAAACTGCCAAGTTTTAAACTTTTTAAAGTAAGTGTTAGACTAGGACAGCACTATCGTAGAGATGACGTCACGACTACGTAACTTCATACTAGCGCCGTACATTGTCCGTACCGCGCGACAAGGACAGGGATAATCCCCTCCATAAACTTTTAAAGCGTGTATCTTCTTCATATTTACATCGATTTAACAGATTTTTTTACTACGATAATATCATTTTTGAAAAGCCTTCTTTGAAATTACATTATTTTTACGAACATTTTTAATAGTAGTCATCATCCCAATTGATGTTAACCTTTGTATGTATATTGTTAAGTCATAATAAGTTATTTCATGTGAATAATGCAAAACCACAAAAAAATAGGTAAGCTCAAATTCATATTTCGCTCCAAGTGGGAGCGAAATACTTTATCACTCTATCGCGCTCGCACTGTCAAACTGATTCAATTAGGGTGAGCTACACTATTGATCAACGTAGGTTTGGTAATAAATGATTTAACCCAATATGTTATTATATTATTATTAATATCTCGTTTATTAATCTTCATACAAAAAAAAGTAACATACTATTGTTATATATTTAAATATAATAAGTTGCGAACCGAACCCTGCTCCCGATACTAGTGGACGCCGGCATCGGGAGCGAGTTCGTTTTGGCTACAGGTGGTTAGGGCTGCAGAGACAGGAACCTCCTCATGATGCGAGCCGTATCGAATGAATTGAAAGCCGTGTGAATTAGGCCCTTGAACTAACCGCCTAACGAGAGCTTCGAGAGATGTTGATCGAGGCTTTCGGCCATCAAGCGATACGACAATCGGCACAATGACAGCCGGGCTCACATTCCACATATCCTCGTGTGCTAAGTACACGATGATGCTGGTATATTTAATTTCTCTTTCTCAGCTTTCACGAAGTTTTCGTCATGTGGAACGGTAACATCGACAATCATTGTGCGGCGCGCTAATCGATCTATCACCACTACATCAGGCTCATTGGCGACAATGTCAGTAATGATATCGATGAAACCGATCTCAGTACAACGTGACATGGTCAATTTCGAGAACTGGGTATATATACTTGAAATACGGTACAAGTTTATATTTCAAAGCAAGTTGCTGGTGAACAATCCTGGTTACTTGTTTATGCCTGTGCAAGTACTTGCCTTTAGCTAGACGACAACAACCAGAGATAATGTCTGATGGATTCACCCGGATTGCCTGAAACACGTCAACCGTCCCGTGTTTCATAATATGTCTCCAGTAGTTATTCGTCAAGATAACTTTGTCCTAATTGCAAAAGGCGTAACCTTCAGTCTGTATTCGAATTCTTGGGAGTCCGGGACCAATTGCTGTCAATGGCGATGCTTTCAAGGTTGTTCGAGAATACGTTTACCTTAGGCAAGCTCTGCAGTTTGCTAAGAACAACTTTGAGAGAGAGGCTTACAGAAGAATTAAACTGGACTGGGCAGCGTTTGGGAAGCTTCATCGAGTCCCCTCGTCGCGTATTCCAAAGAGCCGGAAGACTAAGGTCTTCAATCAGTGCGTCCTGCCTGTGATGACTTACGGAGCCAAAACGTGAACACTCACGGGACGGCAGATTTATAATTTCAAGGTCGCTCAGCGAGCTATGGAACGGGCAATGCTTGGAATCTGTTTGTGTGATTGAATCCAGAATGAAGTGCGATCCGGCAGAGAATCAAAGTTAAGTTACCACTACCACAGAATAAGCAAGCTGCAAGGCAATGAGCCAGCAATATTAGCCGATGCTGTTGGGGCAGACGTGTTTTTGAGTGGAGACCGCGAATTGGCAAACGTTAGGTACGCCGTCCTCAGACTAGGTGGAGCGACGATCTTCGCAGGGTGGCTGGTAACAGCTGGACGAGAGTTGCCGAAAATCGAGTTGAATGACGTGCAATAGGAGAGGCCTATTTACAGAAATGGGCTGCTGTAGGCTAATGATTAAAAAAACTTTTCAAAACTTTTGAGTGACAGATGCCGAATACAACTCAAACTCAAAACGTTTATATAAAATAAACCAATTACAGGCACTTTTGAATTGTCAAGGGATCGGTCAGTCAGAAATATGAAACTAGTTGCCCATTCCAAAGCGTAGTAGGTACCTATGGAAAAGAACGGGCAAGAAACTCCATGGAGACTCTTTAAAAAAATTTGCTACAGAAAATTTGTAACATCAGTCGTGTTGAAATTATACATGTGAGAACGATGTAGAATGACGTACACGTTAAAGGCGTCCGTAATATAAAACATACAAAACAAAAAAACCAATTCGGAAATATAAAAAAAAAGCCATGACAGCCAAGAGATGACCAGTCATGTGTTCATGCTAGTTCGGAAAATCAAAGATTACCCAGGTACATACCTTTTCTGGTATAAAGGGACGGACCTTCTGGCTGTGAAGATGATGTACTTCACGCACCAATAAAAGCGAAAAAAATCAGTAAGTTGGGTTTTAGTTTATGTCTTGGTTTGGCTTTGAACTCGGCCAAATTTAAACTTAGTTGGGATGGGATTTATATAATATCTGTTAAATTATACAAACTCGTACGTATCATAATACGATATGCCTCGAGAATTAGTTTTATGACTACATATTTTTATTTTTTACTTTTCAGTTTAGTATTTTCTTCATTTAGTTAATAAGTCTAAAGTCGAAGTTGAGCGGATTTCTAGGAGCCAATGAATAGTTCCACTATCCATCTTCTTGCTCCATCATTAGATCAGCTCCAAGATACAAAGATATAGCTTTATCACCCGAACTACATTTACATTTAAGAATAAATGTGTGAACGACTATTAAATTAAGTTGAATGGTAATGTTTGTCTGTGGCCTGCTGTAACGTTATTGTCTTTTTAATGGAAAACGTTCAACAACTTAAATTTTATTCAACGCAATATAATAAGATGTCATTGTAAAAAACAGTTCAGCTTCTCTACTGCTATATAAGAGCTCGTGGTTAGCCCCGTGTAAAATGTGGAATGGCTTCCGCTCTGGACAGCTTAATAAAAGTTGAAGAGAGTCCTTTTCAAGAAGTGTCTTTTTCGTTTCAAGAAGTGTTCTCATCATATTTGAAGGGTAGAGAGCAATTAGTTGAGATTGAACATTACAATGAAAAAACAACGGAAATACAAACCATAAGATCCGATGTCAGACAAATACATGCTTCAATTCCCCAGGGAAGCGTAATAGGCGGCCTCCTATTCCTCATATACCTACATAAATGACCTCTCCAAAACCATAGATGGACCATGTGTACAGTTTGCGGACGATATTTCGCTCCTCACTTCGTGCCAAACAAATGCTAACTTTGATGAAAAACTGTTCACTATTCTTAACAAAACAATGAGTTGGATGAGCGAGCATAATCTTGAAATCAACTTCACCAAAACCAAATTAATAACTTATTAACCCCGACAAAAAAATCCGAAATATAGACTTTATCAACAAAAAATAGAAACAGTTAACGATTTCACTCTCCTAGTTTTGACAATAGACACATATAAACTGGAATACACACATACACAAGATTTCTTCAAAAATTTCTACATTTTCTGACGCCCTGCGCGAAATCAAAATGACCATTAAAACCTACAAATCGTAATAGTTACAAACTATGCGTATGCCCAAGCTTGGTTTAGCAATGGCATCATCTTATGAGGAAATAGCACAGACGCTCCCTCCCTATTCATCCTACAAAAAAAACTGATACGAATAATTACAAACATAGAACAAACAGATAGTTGCAAGCCTTACTTCCAGAAACACAAAGTTCTCACTTCAGTTGGTATTTAAATTTTAGAATTATGTAAACTAGTCCGCACATACCCAAACTCTTATAACACACGGGATAACATACAAACAAAATATTCGTTACGCCATAAAAACAGATTAAATATGCCTCTTATTAAATTAAATACACTAATTGAAATACAAAATATTAAAACGAATAATTAAATAAACAATATTAATAAATAATTGAATCCAACAAATAAATTAATAGATTGACATTTATAACAGAATTGTTTTATAATGTATTTCCTACCACAAATTTTACCATAACTTATATTCAAAGAATAAATAAATAAGTGATCAAAATACTCATCATTATATTACAATGTAAAAAACAGAAAGATAAAATATAATTCAAATATTCTATTAAGTAGTAATAAGAAAAATCATAATAGCGCTTTTCTTCTCTCCTAGTATAATGGTGGCTGTGGAATAAAACCAACGTTGGATGACAGATAGGGTGTTTATTCGCTTTACTTCAAACACTTGACAGATTTTAGCAAACACAGTTAGACTTAGGTTAAACCTATGAGTGGTCCTAGGGATGGACTGCGGGGCTATCCTATCCCTTTACCTCCTAGCTCGGCTGTTCCTGAGGGCGACGGGGCCTCCGCTCAGGTCAAGCTTATGACAACAGTGGTGACTGCGGGGCTATCGACCACTGTGCCTTCTAAGTAGCGAGTGACTGTTCCTTTTGTTTGTTTGTTTGGCATCTCGCAGGTCAACCTATGCGGTTGTCGTCTGCTTAAGCGGACTTGCCTGTGGATTCCCTAATAAATTAAGGCCTCCAGCCAGGACTTAAACTTATATACTAACTAAAACTAAGCGACAACGCTAAGGGCACCCCCTGTGGGGTACGAACCTCGGCTTAGGGCGTCGCTGGAAGAGGGCAGCAAATGACTAGCTGGATCAGGATTGATATTATTTATGGACGAATTTAAAGCTACAGGCTCAGCGGCGCGGGCTGGCTCGAGCAAGGGTCGGGAGGGGCGTCGATTTGGGCGTCGCGGCGGGCCTCGGCGGCGAGGGCGGTAGGACGGCGATCGGGTTTTGGGCTTATGTAGCGTGCTAGTGGCCTTACTACTCTCCTGGAGGAGGGTAGTGGCGTCGTCGGGGTCGATTAAAGTATGCCTTGGTCGGCGAATACTGCTAATGCGAGAGGGAGTGTAGCGGGCGGCCGCTGTAATCAGGGGGTTGGAATGTTTGATGCTGCAGTCGAAGAAACGCTTTGATAAGCGTTTCATGAACTGTTTTATGGTTGGCATTTTAAGGTCGACGTGAAGATCGATATTACGGACATAGAAGGGGGCACCCGTGACCCTTCTGAGGAAACGGTTTTGGAGGGTCTGCATCTTATGGAGATGACGTGGGTGAGCGTGCGCAAATACAACGCAGGCATAGGTCATAATGGGACGGATGACTGCGGTATAGATGCGGAGCTTGCATTTAAGGGACAGTTTACTACGGGCTGTCAGTACGAATTGCAGCCTGCTAAGAGCGAAGGAGGCGCGCGCGCGAACCGCCTTAATATGAGCCTTAAAGGTAAGGTTCTCATCGAGGATCAGTGACTGTTCCTCCTCGGTTGACCGTTTATATACCGTCTCATGCTTGTATGTGTTTGTAAACCTCGTTGACGTCACGGACACTTCACACGTCGAATGTTAGATGTCGTTAGTAGTCTGTAGGTACTGTTGCTGTTATCATCATAACGATGATTGATCTTGTTTGTGTTGCGATCTACTTTGGTGGCATAGTGTTGTGCACACAAGCCAGTAGATGGAGTAAGGCGTCGTGTTATATTCTCCCCCTCTGGTACTCTATGGTCGTCCCGACTGAGTACCAGCACCAGTTCCTTTCCGCGGTCTTCCTCTTCGGCGTATCGGATAAGTTGGTTTGGATATCACGTTCTTTCTGTTTTCAAACTTCGTTATTGCTGACGTATGATACTTTCCAATAGGCTTGTCTGGGTTTTCTGAGTGAGCAATTTCATAAGTGGAGGTTCCATGTTTCTTTAATATAACATACGGTCCATCTCGTCGAGGAGCAAATTTCGAAGTAAACTGTTTTTCGATGTTGCTAACGGGATGAGATTCAATCAAGACTAAGTCTCCAACTTGATAGTCTGGGTCAGGTCTTCTCTTGCTATTTGCTCTTTGTCGAGTCGTTTCTTTGTTACACTCTATATTTTCTTTTGCTAGCTCCAAGTCTTGGGCTAGTTGTTTTAATTTAGGGGTGATTTCTGAGATAAAGTTTTCTGATTCTACAACCGAGCTTAGATCATGTGTCAACTCATATGGTGTACGTAGTTCTCTCCCAAATGTAAGGTAAGATGGTGAGAAGCCTGTAGTTTGACACTTAGCTGTATTCATTGCGAATCTTATTGCAGGTAAAGTCAATGGCCAGTTCTTATGTTTGTCTTTCACCATAATTGCAATTTGTGACTTCATATCCCTATTTTTCCTTTCAACCACATTTGGTTCAGGGTGATATACGGGTGTGAATATTTGTTGAATTTCTAAACAATATGCTAGTTTTTGCATTACCGCTGAAATAAATTGTACTCCATTATCGCTGATAATTTTCCTTGGTAACCCATACCGTAGAAATATTTCATTGAGTAAAATGATGGCGCAATTTTCACTAGTTGCTTCATTTAATGGGAATAATTCTACCCATCTTGAAGTAGTATCTTCGATGATCAGAATCGACTTTTCTCCTGATGGTCCCTTTGGCAAAGGTCCAAAAAGATCAATGGACAATACCTCAAATCGTTGCGAGTTTGGGGTGGACTGGTATAAGCCTGCTGGCTTCTTATTAGATGGCTTATATTTTTGGCATTCAACACATGTTTTTACGTATTCTATAACATCTTTTCGTAGTCCCGTCCAGTAGAAATTATTTGTTATACGTTGCACTGTTCTTTCTACTCCCATATGACCTGCAGTAGGTGAGTCATGGTAAGCGTTCAGTATGTTTTGTATTTCATGACGTGGAACTACTAACTTTGCATTTTCAGTTTCTTGCTCGGGCATGTAAAGGTATAATACACCTTTATGAAGGAGATATCCTTTCTTTATGTAGTCTACATAACTTGTTGATTCTTTTCCTTCTTCTAATATTTTTATGATAGTTTCAAGGGTTTCATCTTTCATTTGTTCATCTCTTAACTGTTTTTCATTGTATCTAGGTAGATCTAATTCTGTGCTGCATATGATGCATTTTTCATCATGATGCTCACACGGTGATCGAGACAATGTATCAGCTACTACATTAGTTCGTCCTGGAGTATATTGGATTTTGAACTCGTATGGTTGCAGCTGTAGTGCCCATCGTGCTAAGCGACCAGTAGGTGTTTTAAGATTCATTAACCATTTCAACGGTTGATGATCTGTAATAGTTATGAACTTGGTTCCTTCTATATAGCCACGAAATTTTGAAATAGCCCATACTATGGCTAGTGCTTCCTTTTCTGTGACACTGTAATTGCGTTCAGCTTGTGTTAAGAGTCTACTTGCGTATTCAACAGGGTGCTCATTGTCTCCCTCCCCCTGCACTAAAGCTGCGCCAATGGCATACTGGCTGGCATCAGTCTTGATAGCAAAGGGTAAATCCTCACTTGCTTGCCTCAACACTGGTGACGTAGTCAATGCATTTTTTATTTTCATAAATGCTTCTTGTTGCTCTTGTTCCCACTTCCAGCTTATTTTCTTCTTCGTTAGATTAGTAAGTGGTCTAGCAATGTCTGCAAAATTATTAATAAATCTCCGATACCATGATGCGGTTTGTAAAAAGATATTAATTGTTTTATGTTTTTAGGCGCCTGTCGATCTGCAATAGCAGATATTTTCTCTGGGTCTGTTTTGATATCTTCTGAAACGATGAGGTGTCCCAGATATTTAATTTCAGAGCACATAAATTTACATTTCTTTCTGTTGGCTCGTAGCTTGTAATCTCTCAGTTTAATAAATACTTCTCTTAAGTCTTCTATGTGTTGACTGAAAGTATTAGATCTTATAATTAGATCATCTAAATAGCTTAATACACACTTCACGTGCAATCCTTGTATGAATTTGTCCATTAATCTTTGGAACGTAGCAGGAGCGTTTCGAAGACCGAATGGCATTCGCTTGAAACTGAACGTTCCAAATGGTGATACAAAGCTTGTTTTATCGTAATCATCTGGATGTACCATAATCTGCCAGTAACTTGACTGTAAATCAATTGTTGACATGTAGGGCATCGCTTTTGCCTGATGTAATAAGTCATCAATACGAGGCAACGGATATCTGTCAGGTTTAGTTATCTCGTTGAGTCGTCGATAATCTACGCAAACTCGAACATCGGTTTCTCTTTTTGGTACTAGAATCACAGGGGCTGACCATGGGGAATCACATTCCTCGATAATGTCATCACTCATCATATCATCAAGCTTTTCCCTCAGTTGTTTTTGCCTTGTAGGTGACAATCTATAGGGCTTAACACTGATAGGAGGATGATTGCCTGTGTCTATTCTGTGTTGTGTGAATGGAGTTGGTTCTGTGTTTTTCTCAAAGATGGCGCTGTGTTCAATTAACAATTCCGACACTGCCTTCAGTTCCACTGGCTCCTTTTCTACTTCAAATGTCATCCGCTTCACTGCTTTCATTGGTATGACGTCATTGCTGAGTTGAATGAAGTTGTGTATTGTTTGTGGTTCGTTTATAAAATTCCAGCTGCGTTGCGGTGCATTAAGTATGATTCCTGCCTGTTCTAGGAATTCGATACCTAACAGCGTACGGTTGTCAACAGCTTCTGGTATGACTGACAATGTTATTGGTAGTGTGCGTTCTCCAATACGTATGTCAGTTGTCGTTGTCAACAAGTTTGACGTTTTTACCGTTCCATCGGCTAATTTGATGTCAGTTAATTGCTGGTCAAACTGTGTTCCTTTACGTAACAACATCTTATATAGTTGCATACTAGCAATACTGCTACGGGCAGCAGTATCTATGTATGCATAGCCTTCTTCCCCTTTTATGTTAACCTTTATCGTCAGTATTTTTGCTTGTATTTTTAAGGTATTTTGTACTGTATAAAATGCAACGGGCTTTGGTGGCGTTTCCTTGTTTTTACAGGTACTGCAGTTGCTTCTGTAAACACCAGGTGCTCCACATCCATAGCACTTGATGACCGGCTTCTGTTCTGTTGGAGACATTGCCGTTTCCTTTTGTTCTGCCAACCTTTTGCGACATACGTCAGAAAGATGACCCTTCTTGCCACAAAAGGAACATCTTTTGAGCGGCTTTCGTTCTGATTGCGTTGATGTCGTTATCTCACCAGCTTCCTTAAGCAGACTTTCAATATGACGACCACGATCCAGAAGTTCAGCGAACGTCTTCACTGTCGTGCGAGCAATCTCCTTTTTGTAGGTAATATTGAGAAGTCCGTAAACAAAGTCCAAATGTTCGTCTTCTTTTTGTCTTTTCGCAGGTAACTGAGCGAGTAAGGCACGTTTTTCACACACAAACACGTCAATTTGTTCAGTTGTTTGCTTCTTTGAGTAAAGTTCAAGATAAATTTCATGTGGCTGCATTTTCGGAGCAAAAGCAAACTTAATGGCGTCGAGAGCTTGGGTCCACTTTTTTATATCGCCTTTTACACCGTTCCACCACGTAGCAGCAGCTCCAGACAATAACAAAGTTAAACCTTCCAAGGCGTCTTCGTCACTGATTTTCTCAATTTTTTTGTAAACTGAGATACTGGTCACAAATTCTTCCACTTTATCAAAATTTCGTTCACCGTCGTAACGCTTTGTGCACGCAGCAAAACTTTTAAAATGTCTATTTCCACTTTCGTTCGCTTCTGTCACTTTTGTTATGAGTGCAGTGAATTGTTCCTGAGTCATCACCACCATCTCTTGTTTTTTCTCAGACATGTCAATACTGTCAAAATAATATGAATTCTCTTGAGGGTAGGCTCCTGTTTATCCGCCAATATGTGGGTACACCGTCAAAAATGTGGGTACTCCGATAAAATTGGTTGCGGGTAGAAGAAGATTTCGTTGGGCGCCAATATAATGGTGGCGGTGGAATAAAACCAACGTTGGATGACAGATAGGGTGTTTATTCGCTTTACTTCAAACACTTGACAGATTTTAGCAAACACAGTTAGACTTAGGTTAAACCTATGAGTGGTCCTAGGGATGGACTGCGGGGCTATCCTATCCCTTTACCTCCTAGCTCGGCTGTTCCTGAGGGCGACGGGGCCTCCGCTCAGGTCAAGCTTATGACAACAGTGGTGACTGCGGGGCTATCGACCACTGTGCCTTCTAAGTAGCGAGTGACTGTTCCTTTTTTTTTTTTTTTTTTTTTTTTTTTTGTATGGCATCTCGTAGTTGACCTTGAGAGGTCGTGACTACTTAACCGGACTATCCTGTGGCTGCCTTAAGCGGACTCAAAGCCTCCAGCCAGGGGCGTAAAACTACTACTTATATTATTAAGCGAACGCTCGCTAAGGGCACCCCCTGTGGGGTACGGACCTCGGCTTAGGGCGTCGCTGACGGGAGGACAGCAAGATGGGACAGGCTGGATCAAGTTTAGTTGATTATTATTAATCGGGGAATTTAAAGCTACAGGCTCAGCTACGGCGCGGGCTGGCACTTCGTCGAGCAAGGGTCGGGGGGGACAATTACGTCGGGATCTTCGCGAGGAACCTCGGCGGCGAGGTCGGAATGTCGGTCTGTGTTTGTGCACTGTACTGGTGGCCCTACTGCTCTCCTGAATGAGAGTTATGTGGTCATCGGGATCGGTGAGGACATGCTTGGGACGGCGGACCTGACTAATGGAGGAGGGTATATAACTAGCGGCTTTCACAACCAGAGGGTTGCGGTGATTCGCGGCGGTCTCGAAGAAACGCTTTGAAATACGTTTCATGAACTGGCGGATAGTGGGAATCTTTAGGTCAACGTGAAGGATCTCGTTGCGAACGTACCAGGGGGAGCCTGTTATCCTACGGAGGAACTTGTTCTGGAGGGTCTGCATTCTATTGAAGCGAACGGGCTTGGCGTGTGCAAAGACTGCACTGGCATATGTCATGATCGGGCGGATGCACGCTGTGTAGATACGCATTTTGCACTTAAGTGACAATTTGCTACGAGCATTGAGGACAAAGTGAAGTCTACCTAGAGCGAAGGCGGCGCGCGAACGAGCCGCCTTAATGTGCTCTGAAAACGAAAGGTGTTCATCTAGAACTACACCCAGGTATTTGGCTCGCTTCTCCCAAGGGATCGGCTTGCCGAACATGGTGATCGGTCGAGGGGGGCAGGGGGTATGACGCGGCTTCGAGAATAGAACCGCTTGAATTTTGTCGGGATTTACTTCGATTCTCCATTTCCTAAACCAGGCGCCAAGCTTGTTGACTTGGGTTTGGAGAATGCGAGATATCGAGTCTGGATCGCGGCCGGTGTAGTAAATGGCCGTGTCGTCTGCGAACAGAGCCAGCTGTGCCTTGCTGCACTTGGGCATGTCGCTGGTGAATAGCGTGAAAGCTAGAGGAGAGATCACAGAGCCCTGAGGGACTCCTGCGCGAATAGGGTGGGGGGAGGATAGCGCTCCTTCGATGCGATAACGGAAGGTGCGATTCGACAAAAAGTCCCGTAAGATGAGCACGAGACGATCTGGCACACCGAGTTGGTACAGCTTATATAATAAGCCGTTGTGCCAGACTTTGTCGAACGCTTTCGCTACGTCGAAGAAAACAGCACCGGTCATCAAACCTCGTTGGAAACCGAAGTTGATGTGTTCGACTATACGGTGGACCTGTTGTACGCACGAGTGTTGGGTTCTAAAACCAAACTGTTCGTTGGGGATGAGGCCCTTTGTCTCGGCGTAGTCTCTGAGGCGCTTATAAATAAGCCTCTCATAGATTTTGCCGAGGACATTGAGCAGACTGATGGGGCGGTAACTACTAGGCTCTGACTTTGGCTTGCCGAGCTTCGGGATACCGATGACGGTGGCTTCTTTGAATGCCTGTGGGAAGATGTTGTTGCTCAGAGCACCATTGAAGATGGTGGTCAGTAGCATTATCAGGTGGGCAGGGAAAAGTTGGAATACCCTATTGGTGATTCCATCTGAGCCGGGGGCTTTACGAGCCTTAAGACCTTTGATGAGGTCGTGCACTTCGTCGGGCGTGACTGGGGGCAGTGGATATTCTGGGTCTTCGACGGGAGGGAGGGAGGCTCTATGTTCGACTTCAGCGTCGACCTCGGAGAGGTGAGCTTGGTCTACTGGTTGAGAGCTAGGCGAGCATTGGACTTCTAGAGTGTCGGCTAGAAGTTCAGCCTTGTCGACATCATCGAAGGCGATGGTCTTGTCGGGACGGATCAGGGGGGGCATGGAGACTATTTCTCCGGATCTGAGCTTCCTCTGGAGTTGCCAGAAGGCTAGGTGGGTGGGCTCTAGTTCGCTCAACATCTTGTCCCAGCCGGCGGTACGCAGCTCCTCTATGCGTGTTCTTACAGTACGCTGTAAGTAACGCATATGGGCTTTGTTCGCGTCGCAGGGGAAGTTGCTGTAGGCACGGACAGCCGCGTTCTTCTCATTCAACAGTTCGCGTACATCGTCCGGCAACTTCCAGCGACGGTCATCCGTCGCTGGAATTTCCCTTGAACAATCGTTCAGGACTGATTGTACGTGAGCTGTGAATGAGTCGATCGCGGCCGTCGTGTCAGCGATAGACTCAAAATGATCGGGGATTGGGTCCAAGTGGGGGGACGTGGTGGATTTTAAGCGATCGCTTACTCTCCTCCAGTCCGTTACCACTTTGTTGGGAAGGGGTTGGGTGGAATCGGGCAGACCTATGCGGGGGACCAGTTTCATGACTACTGGACGGTGATCGGAAGCGAGCTCTTGTACCACTTCTATAGAGTCCAACCGTAGGTTGACGTTCTGTAGGAGCGCCACGTCGAGTACATCGGCGGTGTGATTGGGATCGGGGGGAAAATGAGTGGGAGTCATCGGCGCGATGACATCGAAATTCTGAGAGGAGGAGAGGTTGAACAAGTGTCTCCCTCTGGAAGAGGTCCTGGTGCTATTCCAGGAGGGATGTTTTGCGTTGAGATCACCCGCTATGATAACGGAGTCACTCAGGCTAAAAAGGACAGAAAGATCTTCAGTAAGGAGTTGGAAGTTCTCCGAAGTATTAATGGGGGGGAGGTAGGCCGAAACTATGGTGATCGGTTGATTGACTGTTCCTCCTCGGTTGACCGTTTATATACCGTCTCATGCTTGTATGTGTTTGTAAACCTCGTTGACGTCACGGACACTTCACACGTCGAATGTTAGATGTCGTTAGTAGTCTGTAGGTACTGTTGCTGTTATCATCATAACGATGATTGATCTTGTTTGTGTTGCGATCTACTTTGGTGGCATAGTGTTGTGCACACAAGCCAGTTAGATGGAGTAAGGCGTCGTGTTATACTAGTTATTTAAATGTTGCTGTGCCCGGCAGGGTCCATCAAGTTTCTATTCCATTAATACTAACCACCTGTATTTATTGAATTGAATTGAATTGAAGTGTTCAATGGACTGATGGATATTATGAAATTATAATGATACTTCAAGTTATATTGCTGAAATTACATGCAGCGTATTTGAGAATCAATTTTCAATCAAATGGGTAGGTCACGAGTAACAGCGGAGTCCAGCTCTGCTCAACATCTTGCAAAATTACTACAGTTTTACTAGGTACAATACCCCAAGTATTGTCCTCGTAACGTAGTGAACGTTATCATTTCGCAAGATCCGTGACGAAGAGCGAATTCAATCTTGAAGCTGTGTTCAAGGAAACATTCCATAGTTCAAACCTACCATCAAGTTTAGCCTTGGTATGTGGTACGTGTTTATCCAGAGCAATGGGGTTCGGAAAGAAGCAAGATTATTATTATTATTACTCCAGCGAAAACGACACAAGAAAAAAAAAACACGTCTTGCGCAAATAGAGTTGCCACGAATATTCGGTTACGATTCCGTATTCGGCATATTCTTGGTTTCTAATTAGGTACACCTGTCTTGTTTATAAATATCCGATTCCCAAAATAAGAATCCACTAAAATCAAACATGGATAATTTTGGAAAGTTTATAATTACGTGTAATAATACACGTAATTATAAACTTTCGTAATTAGAAACGTGACGACAACGGTGCCAAGCAAGTCGCTAAATAGAATGACCAAAGATAAACAGCAACACAAATCACAATTATGAATCCCATGTGAATGGAAAAAAGTACCAAACAATTAACAAAAATAGTAAAGGTTGTAGCGTTGTGAGGGGTCTCAACGGTAAATGTTTCACAATTAGTATATTGCTAAGCACATAAGAACTAAAATCATGGAACAACACAAATTTTCTAGAAACAACAACGTCTTGTTGCTTGCTTAGCCACTCTTTGGCTTAGCTAGCAGAAGCTATTCCCTGACCCTCAGGATTCTGTATGTATATGTATTACATATAAACCGCGTTAAAGAGCCGTCATTGACAAACCTGATGGAATATTGATACTGACAGCCCTTGAACGCGGTTAAGAAGTGATAACGTTTAGTTTTATTGGTAAAATCCGCACTCAGCGCCGATTTCTGTTACTGTGCGCGTTCAGCACATCTAAAACGCGTTCAAGAGCTGTCGGTGTCAATATTCATCAGAAAATAATGACACTGACAGCTCTACAACGTAAAAAATAAAAAACACGTATGCCTCATATAAACGCCTTACTTTAAACGCATAATATCTTCAGAACATAAAACGTTTTCAATCGGGCATTTTTAGCGCAAGCGAAGTGACACAGGTTCCCCATTTGATATGCGAGGTGGTAATGACAAGTACTGAATCCGGGTCCCGTCAGGGGCCGGGCGGCAGGGCGAAGTGTGAGTCTCATAATGTTACGATAAATATAACGGTAAAAAAGTAAACAAACCATAGATTAATTTTACTTTTGCCTGCTTTATGCATAACTATTTATATATATACATAGTAATATTTCATGACTTAATAAAAAAAAAAAAAACATTGTATTATCTATCTGTTGTACGGCTTAGAGGTTTTTTTTTTGTTAGCGTGGTTTCTCAATCGACGGTACTTAGCAGTAGTCCCCATCTAACTGTATATTAATAACAAAGTGAATACTGCAATAAGTACTGTAGAAACTACAGCCATTCATGCTAAGACATTTTTTGCAATTTGAGGTAGCATAGTCATAGTTGTATCTTTCTAATTGGAATAATAGATACCTTTTACTCAAAACTTAGTAAGGATTTCCTGATTTTCTATCAGTTTTAATATTTTCTATATATTAGGGGTTGGGCTACGCCGCCGGGTAGTTAAGGTTCACAACGAATCCTTTAATCGTCTATTGTGTGATCAGTATCCGCCGAACCCTGAGCCAAACAGGTAAAATAGAAGAAGAATGTAAACCCATCATCAAAGGCTAAAACATTAGTGTTAAAGGACGTTTAAGGGCAGGTAACCTTTTGCGTCATAACATAATGGGGTTACTTCTAATTCACACAAGTTAAGTATTGAATAATAACACGTTGCATAAATAATAGAAACATGCTCCATAATGTGTATCCTTATTCATGAATTACGTTTCTATTAGACACATACAGGAACAATATTTAATCAAGGCATGTTAGTAACCAATGTGATTACTGAGTAAGCTTCCTTCAATACGATGCAAGGAATTTATTAATGAAAATACGATGTTAATTGTATCAACATCGTTAATACCCGTGAGGGCGGAATATGATTTTAATATTTACAAAGCAAAACGGTTCCTCATTATTTGTTGGTTAGACGAAATTGTAATCAGTCAAATTGTACCGATTTGTTGTAAGTAAACGTTGATTTTGGTTTATACTTTTTTTTAAATGTAGCCGTAAATGTGACACATGAGTTTCAGTAAATGTTCCTCTTTGTAGAGTTGTGTCCTTGTCGTTTATTCTTGTGCGACGGTCTCTTTCTTAATCTTGATGTTACGTTTTTGAAAGGGTTCTTTTTGCGGGACTTGTTTTTTTCCGTTTATGATTTTGTTGGTTTATTTTGGTCTGACCCACTCAGGTGTTGAGATCTTTAACATCATTTCTTGGAAGCACGTCAACACTATAAGGAATGCATCGTCCTTACACGTTTCTTTCTTCAGTAGAACTAAAGGTTGTTCGTAGTCTATTAGAAAGCCAGTCACGGAATAGTTTTAATGTATAAGAATGTGTTCTTTGTTCCCCTCACATTTCACATTTCTTCATACCTGAATTAAAAACACTGCGAAAGGGCTTAAGTTCTCCGAGATTCCAACTTAATGTACTCGACAGTATGGAACTGTATCTAAAACAGAGAAAACATCGTCGGCGTATTGACTAGTCACATGACTCTCCATTAACCATGTAGGAACACTGTTTCTAATCTAACCGTATCTGCGATCGTTTATCTCAGTTCGAGGCGAAGTGCACACTTACACAGGGTAACTAAGTAGCGGAGCCTAAGGACAATAGTACACGTAGGAATATTAACACCTATTAGGAAGGAAGTACATTTGTGTGACCTTTGTTTTTTTTTGGGTGGGAAATCATCAAATGACGTCTCCGGCTCTGGTTGGAGCGGGAGGGCGTGTCAGACTTTTACTGACTTAAACCCACCCGTGTTCCTTCAGTTGCCAGGGCCACGGTATCTCAATCGAATTTCCCGCGACCCTGAAGCAACAGCCCTATCAGATCCCGTCATTATGTGCTGACATCTCTTTGAGGCGCGCGTGGAACACGACGCGCCGTCGACCCCGGCATGGTCCTTACCGGACGGCGAGATACCCATTGGTCGCCGTCCGCTAGCCCACGCATACGGTGGCCGGGAATCTGCAGGCGACTCCCGACGCCCAGTGCGTCTCTTGCGGCGACTAGGGGTTTGAGGGCGCAAAGCTCTCTCCCTCACGCGCGCCGCCTCCTCCTTCGTGAGCATTACTGCTTCGCAGAAGGAGGTGACGGCTTTCCATTCCCTTTGTTTCGGGCGTTTCCTCCTGCCTTATGCGAAACAGGAACCTCCCGAAACAACCGTGTCCAGTGGGGACCTGTGTCAGCCGGAAGGTGAGGACGCCGTGGCGCCTCTCCAACCACTCCTCAAAGAGGGGACTTATCGCCGCCGCCTCGCAGGAGACCGTGCGATATCCCCGGACCAGCCGGATGGCCATGACCCTTTGGGACGCATTCAACCGGCGGGCTGGTCGGCGCCTCAAAGAGCGCGCCCACAACATTTGTGTAAACTACCTTATCCTTTATGGCTATTATCTTCATAGCTAGCGTAAAAAGAAACTCCCGTCATTTCGGGATACCGTCCGACGTGGTGGGTCACTTTGACGTAATCATATTATTACGACTCGGACATGATAATATAATATTATCTTAAGAGACGATTTAAATTTAGCCAGCCACACATAATATTACGAGGAACTGTTAGAAGAGCAACTTCATTCAAAATTCTATGATGCTTCTGTTGTTTTTGTTGCCCAGTCTAAACAGGAGTTACCTAGCGGTTGAAAACATTTTGTAACGATAATAAAGTTGCGCCGCTGCACTGTTGGAGACGGGATTGAGACAAGGTAGACTGAGAGTCGCCGCGCCGCAGACGATGTTTACCCGACACAAGTACACACACCGCATTGGAAATAGAAATATTTTTCCTTAACAGGACCGCTGCGCTAAATTGTAGGTTATGTTTGGACGTATTGTTGTGATTTCTTACAATAGCAATGTTTGGTGTAAACGATGATGCAAACCATTTTTTGAAATGTTGTTGTGATATTTTGTAACATCAAAATCACATCTTTTATTATATTTATCTATCTAACATTTAGGGAGCTGTTGTACACAGCAATTCTTTCTATGATTCAGTAGGTACCATAATCTTGATGAAAATTGTATGACACTCATTTAACTCACATTTATTTAACTGATAATTGTTGTACTGCTGAAAAGCAAAACCTTTAGTTACCACTGTGTGTTTTCATATCCAAATATCTAATTTCATTTGATTTCTTGTTCTTAGATAAATAATTGGTCTCGCTGCGCTAGACTTGATACCGCGCTCTATACAAACAATAGCTCCGTGAATGCGGCAAATCAATATTGTAGTGTGTGTAACACATCGTCACTTGACATTTGAGAACTAGTGTGCGTGAAGAATTGTGTTACCAGCTGCTCAACTGTTCCCCGAGCTAATGGAAAAATATTTTATGCTGTGGTCTATTAGTTAAGTTATAAATATAGCTTAGAAAATACTTAAAAATTAACGATAAATTAAAAGCGAATGTATTAATATGTTTGTGTATAGGTTAGGCATAGGTTTCTTCTTTAGAAAAAAGGAAGGTATGTGTAGCAATGATGAGGCCTCATTTTTAATATTTTTTATTATTATTTACATACGACGTTTTTTTTTGTCATTTATCGATCAGGTTCCTTGGGGAAAGTTGTTCAGTTTCATGGGTAGAAGTCCCCTTGAAATAGTGTCCGCAAATTTTTTACACCATAAGTGTATAGATAACAAAGATAAACATTAAATAATTTATAGAACTAGGTTAGATAAATTAAATAGTATATATACAGTAAAATACAATAACAATAACTGCACATTTTATAAAAATCTCAACCACGGGGAACTTGACTCTTGAATACGCGGCAACACTGAATGGCGTTTAGGGTTCATGTAATTTTACGTTGAAATTTGGAAATTATACCTTACTTACTGATGGTATGTGATCCCAGTGTAGTATTATTTTACACATTTTTACTACGCAAACTGTCATTTTACTTCGGGTTTTGCCCAAAATTTAATTAAAAAATCGCATTCGCTTGCAGTGTGACTGACTCGGGTACGCCAACTTGGGCGTGGTATTTGTTGCCGCATTTGTCAAGTACACCGGGGCGGTATCTAGTCGAGCGCCGCGAGACCTATCATTTATCTAAGCTCTTGTTATTATTTTCTTAATATACCTTTTATTGAATGTTTTTATACTTTGACATTTTAATACTTACATTGGCATCTGTCAGATTTGGCTTTTCTATGCTATAGAGTTAACTGGCCAGCTATTTATTGTAAAGCTATTGTAAAAATCGTAAAGCTAAGTTCTCACTGTAAGCCATCTTTATTGTTTCTTGTCGATAACCAAATATGAAGTATTTGGAATTTTATTATATTATAACACATGATTTGTTTGAGAAGGATTGAACCGTTCGAAGTGGCGGTGCTTGGGCGAGGCCTATGTCTGAACATAGGCCTCGCCCAAGCACCGCCACTTCGATTCAGTGTTATAATTTCAGTCTGATGATGAAACACATGTACCTACCTCTTTTTTGGATATATATATTAGGTTTATAATTAATTTTGTAGGCACTCGCCTCGTCCCAGTACCAAGAGGTTATTATAAAAACACTCACATGAATTCTGACTATATTTTAATATTATATTTTTTTCCTATTGTCGTTGTATATATATGACTAAAAAATATATCCGTTTTTATTGTTTTCTCTCGGGTGGGTGATTTATCAAGGTTAAGGCTTATTTAGCAATAAAATCTCAGACAGTTTAGATGACAAACGTATAGGAGTTACGTACCGTTCTCTATACGGTGGGTTTTACCTACTGCACTAAATCTTAGGATTTTTTTATTATACCCCACTTCGAGTAATTAAGCTTTTATAATATACATAATAAAGTTTATTTGTCAGATCAATACAATCCAATATTGTTAGTAAGGACATAAAACAACTTACAAACTAGTGTTAGTACAACATAATAATAAATACATTCAAAATTCACACTACATAAACTACTTCTGGGCACGATTTGAAGGCGACACTACCGTCCTCGTCCAGTGCTTCCAAATAAGGCCATCAGTCTTATCAGATACGGTCATCAAGAGACTGTTGGCGCTGCTACGCACCCGCCACACCAGGGATGCGATACGCTTTCGAATAATCGCATAAAAGTCATCTACACGAGCTTCAGCGAACATCCCTGATGCGCTGCAGTGTCGCGGCAGCCTCAACAGTGCCCTGAATGCGTTATTGTATTGGACTCGCACGGCGCCGTAAGCCCTCTGCGTGTAGTTGACCCATAGACTGCAAGTATAAAAAGATTGGCAGTACGCCCTAAACAGCATACACTTTACATCATTTGAACACCTCGCAAACATACGGATCAACATATTGCTCCTGACTGACAGCGCCCTACGTTCCCTCTCCATGTCAATGTTATCGTCCTGTGTAGCGGTGACCCAGTGCCCCAGATATTTGAAGGATGTGACCCACTCTCGAGCGGTCCCCGCGAGTGTGATAGGCTGTACAGCAAAGGTCTTAGTGCCTGCCTTGAACAGCAGACACTCACTCTTTTCTGCATTATATCTAAGACCCTGTGCCTCCGCATATCGCTCACACACCACCAGCAGTGTCCTGAGGGCGCTGATCGATGGGGCCAGCAGCACCATGTCGTCGGCGTAACTTATGTTATTGACAAGTGTTCCGTCAATTGAACAACCTACCATAGTGCTACTGAGCTCACGAACCAGCCGATCCACATACAGACAGAAGAGTTTTGGTGAAGTAAGCCCTCCCTGCCTGACCCCACACTTCAGCCCGTACGGATCGGATAGCGAGCCTGCCCACTTCACTATATTGGTTTGATGGCCGTACCAATATTTAAACAACTCAACCAATTCCCCTGGAAGCGTTGTTTCATCATGCAACTTCTTCCAAAAAACACCATAGGACACCAGATCGAAGGCCTTTGATAGGTCAAGAAAACATGCATGCACGGGGGTCTTCCTGTTCCACTCAAGATACGAACAATTCTCAATCAAATACGAACACAGCGCCTATGGAATACATGTGTAGTGAAGTGTACAGTACCGCGAAGCCATCTTCAGCGCTAAGCAGTGTACAGGAGTCTGCGGTAAGCTTTTTCGAACCCTCACCCTTTCTACTACACAATAAGTATTAATATACATATAAGAGAGTTAATATACATATAAAGAGTTTAGAGTAATAATATACATATAGAGAGAGGACCTTCTTCAAAAGGCTGTTCATTGTGATCTATTTACGTCACAACCCTTCGTAGGAAGGATTTATTGTTATCACGTTCAAATATGTGTCTGTTTTGTATTGTTCACTTTCACTTACTTATTTAACACGCGGCGTACCGTTATTAAAATATCCAATAACGTCCCACATTCTAGTAGAGAAGTTTGTGAAGTTTTGCTTCTGGACATTGATACGTAAACTTTCACCTTTTTATGTAAAATAAGTTTTTGATCAAATTTTTCCACGAGCAATTTAATTATTCGCCTATAGCAAAGAGAAAATACGCCCACTTAGTTATTATATAGAAAACCGAAACAAGTAGCGGTATTTAATTAAAGAAGTCGTTTGGCCGTCGGGTTAGTTTACCTCGGAATTTGCCAAGTAATTATAACATGAAAGAAACCATTCCATCATCGTATAATAAGAAGGGCGAAATCGTATTGTAATAGCTTTGTATACAGCTAAAGTAGCTTGCTAGGAGTATGTTAGGTCTTTGAAAAGTATATTATACAGGATGAGCAATTTGGAGGTATACAAAAAATTTTATGCCGCCATTTTGTTTTGGCGGCAAATATGTATGACAGCTGCTTCATGAAAATTATTTTGCGTCGATACGGAAAATTTGTTATGGAGCGTTTTACAACTGAGCAATGTAATTTAATTATTAAAACATTCTACTCAACCCAATCGAGACATTCAAAATAACGTTTCCGGGTCTATTTATCTCGAAAAACGGTGACATTGATTGGCCCCCAAGATCCTCGGATTTAACAGATCCAGACGTTGTTATCTGTTTTACTATCTTAAGGGACGTGTCTATGCTAATAAGCTCATGAACTTTTAACAATTAAAACAAATTATCTGAGACACAGTCACTGAGATAACGCAGGAAATGTGTGAAAATGTCTTGAAAAACGCAATGAAAAGGGTTCGCATATGCCATGCTGCTGGAGGTGGACATTTGTCTGACATTATTTTCCATACTTAATTGCCAGACATAAATACTATATTAAAAAAAACAACAATTTTTATGTTTCATAGAATTAAATTTTAAAAATAAAGTGTGTAAGTACTTGTTATTTGCCCACCCTGTAGTTACGCAAATGCATGTTTATGCAACTAGTCAAATATAGAAATAGTGATTTTAGTGATACAAACCAAGCCAAGCGTTTGTTTTATAACTTTGTTTATAGAAATACAAAATAAGAAATATTACTTGGAGACGAGATAAACGATTTAAAATTTTCACAAAATATTAAATATTATGTATCACAAAATATAAAAATATTTACAAGTATTACATAATTCACAAAATTTGGTTTGCATTTACATGCGAGCCAACGGGAGTTGGGAGTTCAGAGGTGCAAAAATGTTTTCTCATAAATTCTAAATGCGCCTTTTGGTAAGTCGTCGGGACTTTTGAAAGTAGAATATGGCCACATTCACTGAATGTATGTAGTTGATCGAGTGTTGAGCGAGCATACAAATTATTGAAGAGATTTTTTCTACTACTGAGTTCGTACAGCCGGGTGTGTGATTATTCCATGCCACGTGACACATTTACCGTACCGTAGCACGTAGACACGGCAGTGTCAAGAGTTTGAATAGAGTTAATTTTCATGTGTGTTTGGTTTGCAATAATCTTGGGAGATGAAATTATTTGAGTTCTGACCTCCAGTATGATATATATATACTCGTACATATCCGTAATCGTAAGTAGGTATACCTCGGAACTACATGACATTTGGCAATCAAAGCTCGACAAAGTAAAACCATCTTAATACATAATACTAATTCTAACGGTCTTAACAATAGAAACGGAATCAGAAGTGCTATCAGCACTGCGATTCCTATCAGTTGAGCGCTTGTTCTAGCTTTTCAAAGGCATCTTGTTTTAATGTCAAACATTTTATCTCGGCGGCGGCTACAGTTTATTCCCGGCGATCTTATCAGTTTATTAAATAAAAGAGAAACACTTTATTTATGAGAAAGCGGTGCTAAAGCTGCGTGTACGGTACTAAAATACGTGAAAAAACCCACAGTTTAATTAAGCGGAAACGGGGTTTCCGATTAGCTGCTGTCGAAAATAGCTAGGGAACATTTTGGACTGAGATAGATGACAAATTGTTGTACAAAATAAACAATGTGAATGTTTATTTTGTTGTTATTATGACGTGATGGACCAGTGTGGTTGTGGGTTCAAATCTGGGCAATTACCCATGTGAGTTTATCAATTTATATGTACTTTCTAAGTTTAAATTGGATATCACTGACGTCAGTCAAGGAAAAACATCGTGAGGAAACCTGGACTTATTGTTTGTTTGTTTGAACGCGCTTAACTATGGAAGGCTATAATAGGCTATTTAACATCATGCTAGGACCCTTAGGAGCGGAGCAAAACGAAAAAACTGAACGAACGCTCAGCGAAAACGAAGTAAGTAGGTAGTAGTAGGTAACAAGAAAATAATTAATTATATGTCTGAAATCGCCAATCCGTCTTGAGCAAGTGTGGTGATCAATGCTGAGGCCTTTGCCCTGCAGTGGGACCATTAATAACAATATCAGCCTATTGACTACGTAATACGACACTAATAAAGTTAGTTATTATGTTCCGTGAGTAGGTAAAGGTGAATGTTGATAGGCTCGCTCTCTGTCACGTAAACCTCAAAACCGATACTATATGTTAGTATACAAGCCTATCAACATTCACCGAGCACAATTCTGAGGTAGCTGACCCACAGATTACACTACTGCGTAAGCGGAGAAACCTCTACAAGGAAAACCAGATAACCAACTTGTGGGGTATAATGGGAACTCTGCTATACTATTCACGTACGGTATCCGCGTTTTCAAACTCAAACTCAAAGCATTTATTTCAAATAAACCAATTACAGGCACTTTTGAATTGTCAAGGTCGGTCGGTCAGAAAAATGAAGCTGAAGAGCTGAAGTTGCCCATTTCAAAGCGTAGTAGGTACCTATGGAGAAGAACGAAAGAAACTCAACGGACTCTCTTTGAAATCAAATTATGGTTACAATGTAGAACGATGCAGAACGTTTAAAGCGTCCGTAAAAAGAGTCCGAAAGAAGAAAACAATTCAAAAATAAAATTTAATTAAAATACGCCGTGGCAGCTAAGAGATGACCAGTCCCTACTGACGGCGCCCGTTCACGAACATGACGTATGGATTAGCACCATTCAACTCAACCATTTTGAAGTGAGCTAAATGATCCAACACACGCGCCACCATCAGCGAAACAATTAGAGTGAGCATGCCATGCTCTCAGCCGCCGGGCACATTCAAGTCAACGAAAGACGTGCCCAGTAAATGTTAGCCTTATTATATACCTAGTACTCACGTATGGCTTAAGGAATTTTACAGTACTAAAAAATTAGTTTATACTCGTGTAATGCAAAGATAGTTTTTTTTTAATCTTCAGCAGTTCCAACAGTAATTTCAAATGTTAATCAATTAGTTGATGCGTCCTTGCGGAGCAGGGCCAGCGGTTAGCCAAGCATTTTTTTCAGCTATGTTATCCCCCAACTTGTAATGTGGTCGGCTGCATAGTGTGCGTTTTATAAAAGATTTAAATTTGAATGAAAATTCAGTTGATATTTGTGGGGAGGTATTTTATTGTAACATTTTAAACAGTACCCCATGAAAGATGAGTCTATTTTAGCCAGCCTGAAGCCTGGTTGAACTAATTGGTCCCTATTTCTAGTGATATAATTGTGTCTTTCACCTCTTTTACTAAAAATATGTAGGTTTTTCCTTACGTACATGATGTTTTCAAAGATATATTGATAAGGTATCGTCGGTAGGTCTCTAAGGGAACTGTTCAAAGATATTAACATCATGAGATGTTAATATTTTTCAACAGTTCCCTTAGAGAGTCGCGCCTGCGGAGGCCAATATGGCTCTGATGGCTCTTTTCTACAAAATGAAAATAGACTCGATTTCTGCAACCCGTCCCTATAGTAAAATATCCGGACATAATACTATGAAAGTAACTAATTTTATCGACGAATTCTAGTTTCTCTTGATTCGATACTGACTCACAAACTGTACTTTTGACATTTGGTGAAGCAAATTTTATGCACTTGGTTTTTTCCCATTAACTACTATTATTAAAACATTCAATAAATTATTAGCAGTGAACCAATTTTGGATCTGCAGTAAGGCGAAAAACTTATAAAAAATACCAACGTAATTTAAAAAATTTGGTAAGTATCGTCAGCAACACCTACCTAACACCATTTGTAATTGGGTTTTAAATATTTTTTGTTTTCAATATCGTCAGTAAAACCTAGATATTGAGTTTTAACACACACACACATACATAACATCACGCCTGTAATCCCAGAAGGGTAAGGAAGAGGTGTACCTATAGTACACCACATTTCGCCAGTTATGCTGGGAGGTAAAGCATGTGTAGTTTTTCTGTTTATTTATTTTTATAGTGGATAATTTAGATTGTACTTTTTGCAAAAAATGTAAAGAAACTAGAGGCTGTGGCAATTTTGTAGGAACGACAATAGTCGGCCACATGGGATTCTCTCAGTTTTTTTTTTCGTATTTCGTATATCGACCTTCGGTCGACCGATCGATTGCCAGCTCCCGGCTGGCAATCGATCGGTCGACCGAAGGTCGGGTTTATTTTCATACAAATTGTATGCACACAATGAAGCCCTTATAATATTCTTCTTTATTGAAACTTAAATAGTTTATAAAAGGTTTTGTTCAGTAAAATGATCTGCGTCCATTTTAGATATCTTTTTGAGTTTATTTTAAGCTCCGTAATACTGAGAAAGGCCTTCATGTTCTTGGTATAGATCTCTTAAGTGGTAAATATATGAATGAGTAGCTAAATCCATTACACCTACACTAATAATATTATGAAATCACTAGTTAACTAACTTCCTTTATATGAAAGAACAACAGTACTCTGTAATGCTTAGGTCCCTCAATTTTTGAAATGAAATTAAATGAATTTATTTTCCAGAATATAGGTAGTTTCATAATAACATGGTAGAATAATTTTGTCGTACAAATGTTTGTAGTACATGCATAACTACATCAATGACATTAGTCGTTAGTCAAACACATCATAATCATAATAAAATTTACAGTCTTGCTTTGTTAATATTAAATAGGCACATTACATTATAAAATACATTACATTAGTTCATAAGATTATACTATCTCGCAGTTAAGAGAGTCGATCAAATGATTGATTAGATTTATGAATAATGTTAATATAATAATAGTTAGTATTATTAGTTATAATTTAAGCAAGTGTTCGTTAATTTATTAAGTTATACTTTATGTCTGTTTAAAATTTGGAATGTATCCATCAATGGAATAAAAACATCTGTCAGAAAGCCAAGTTTTTAAAGTTCTATAAATTCGAAGTTATTTAGTTTTCTTATTCTTTCCGGTAGTTTATTAAAAATGTTCACCGCCATGGTGTAGCAGTTTCTGTCACATAACTTTAATCTGCTTCGAGGTACTACCACAGGTTTTTGTACTATTTTCCTTTTAAATTGGGCCTTATCATCTTGCTCAAAAAGTGATAGGTGGTTTCTAACGAATTTACATATTTCAAAAACGTATAGGGATGGAAGTGTAAGTAAACGTTTATCAGTGAATATTGGTCGGCACGAATCAGTTCACTTCAGACTATAAATTGACCTTATGCATTTTTTCTGGGCTATAAATGCTCTCTGGGCGTTTGTAGAGTTTCCCCATATGATTATCTCATACCTCAATATTGAACATACATGACTGTGGTATACCATTAATGCTGTTTCTTTATTTGTTATTTTTATAATTTTACGAAGTGCGTAAACGAGTGTTTCAATCTTTTTACAAACAAGATCTACGTGAGATTTCCAGTTGCAATAATTATCAATATTTACTCCTAGAATTTTTATTTCATTTACTTGTTCCATGATGTTATTATTATGTTTAATTGGCAAGTCTATTGTGTCTCTTTTATTTCTTTTTCTGTTATATGTCAGGGATCACATGAATTTAGTTTTATCGGTATATATTTCTAAGTTATTTGCAATTAACCAGTCATACCCTTTTTTTTTGCGTCGGTAATCATCAAATGACTTCTCCCGCTCTGGGTGGAGGGGGAGGGCGTGTCAGACTTTTACTGACTAAAACCCACCCGTGTTCCTTCAGTTGCCTGTGCCAGGGCCACGGTTACTCTTTCGAATTACCTGCGACCCTGAGGCGTCGGCCCTATCGGACCCCGTAATTTTGTGCTGACATCTCTTTGAGGCGCGCGTGTAACACGACGCGCCGTCGACCCGGGCCTGGTCCTTACCGGACCGTCCGCAAGCCCCCGAACCAGTCATACCCAGCAGAGCTTTGTTGGTGTCGTTTATCGCCCGATCAATAGTAGCTTCTTTAGTTAAAACAGTGGTATCATTTGCGAATAATAGAATGTACTGATCATTTGATTCTGGCAATTCGTTTATAAATGCTAAAAACTATAACGGGGCTAGCACAGTCTCTTGTGGTACGCCATAGTGATTAGTTAAGTATGGGGAACTATAGATTACCTGAGTGTTAGTCTCTGGAAGCATTTTAACAATCTCTGTGCTCTGTTTTCGACCCCTTAAATAATTTTCAAACCTATTGTAGGCAGTGCCTCTTATACCGTACTGTTCTAATTTATTTAATAGTTTATCATGGCAAACCATATCAAATGCTTTGGTCATGTCTAGATATACAGCTATAGGAATTTCTTTTTTGTCTACTGAACTGAGAAATTCTGTTATTAATTTAAAACATGCCAATGTAGTGGATTTATTTTTAATAAATCATTTTGCTGTTTACTTATAACGTCATTTTTTTCAAAAAAAAAATCATTAGCTTAGACACATTACTTTCTCAAATGTCTTGGAGTGAACCGGTACTAAAGTAATTGAAAGTAAAAGACATATTTATTTAATAGGTCAATGGCTTTAGTATGGCAGATATATTATTTTTTAATACTCGATTTGTAATACCATCGTACCCAACTGAATTCGTATTTCGTAACTCCATTTTTATTTTATAAACGTCAACATTATCAACTGGTTCAAGATAGATGGAGTTTGCTAACCTTCTTCCTATTATATATATAAATAAACTATTATTGGTTCGATTTTGGGTGCTCGATGAATTTTGGTTTCGCGATGTTTTTATGAAGAAGTTGTTGAAATATGTTGCCATGTCATCGCCTTTTTCCAATAACTCCATTTTTATTTTATAAACGTCAACATTATCAACTGGTTCAAGATAGATGGAGTTTGCTAACCTTCTTCCTATTATATATATAAATAAACTATTATTGGTTCGATTTTGGGTGCTCGATGAATTTTGGTTTCGCGATGTTTTTATGAAGAAGTTGTTGAAATATGTTGCCATGTCATCGCCTTTTTCCAAGATGCATTTACCATCCGAAATTTCCTTGATTTCAGTGGTGGCATTGTTTTCTTTAAGTCGTTTGTTTACTATTTTCCATGTGTCTCTACACTTGTTTTTTGCTATTTCTATAGAATGTTTTTTTTACTGTTTTGAACATTGGCAGCACATCTTCTTAATGTTTTACTAGATGTAGTGTATTTTAGCTTGTTTTTGTCTGCTTTTGTTTTTTATAATTATCGTTTTGTAATTTTCGCTTAGTTACAAAAGACTTTTTCAAGCCCTTTGTAATCCATTTTGGGTTTGTCGAGTTATGGTTCATTTTGACTTTAATTAGTGGGAAACAAAGATTGAAAAAGAGCCATAAATCCTCACAGAACAAAGAGAACGCTTTATTTACATCTGTTTCAGCAAGAATCTCAGAAAAATATATATTCCTTAGGTAATAATTAAACTTGATCAGATTATATCTACATAGGTCTCTTTTATATACAAACCAATGTTGTTTAACAAGATTTTTTACTTTTGATTTAATTGAGAAAGTTTGCCCCGCGTTGTGATCAGACAGTCCTAATTCGTGTACTTCGCATCTTTTATATCACCAATTATACTGTCAACACATGTTTTTTGTCGAGTTGGTTCATTTGTATGGAGTGTCAAATTATAATTGTATATAATATTAATAAATTCATTTTTAATTTTGCTGTCAATATTTAAGCCACCGCGTATTATATATATATTATTAAATTAATTATTATTATTATTAAATGTTTATTTTCTCTTCACAAGTTATGCACTTAATACTAATATTATAATGATAGTAGTGCACAACATATTATCCTTGTCATGTGTCCTATTTAGCACTATTTGTAATTTCCTAAAAATATGTTCACGTTTGAATTTGGCGTTTAGAACATACATAATAAATTATTTTTTTGTAGTCGTGTACCGTATATTTTAATAAGGCCAGGATCTGCTGAAGGGTATTTAAACCTTATTTTATTTATAACCCTATCTTTAAATATTATGTTGAATAAAATTAAAATACAGCGTAAATTGTCCCATGCTAACTTACTAAAATGGTAGTAGGTAATTTTGGTGGGTTAAGGGCTATGTTAACAAAGTTAACTAGAGCATTAAATATAAATCAGCAGCCTGAAACCAAATAATCATTTTCAAATCTGAATCCGTTGAATAAAGAATTCGCAACGGCATAATTAAGTAGCTTTTGGAAAACTTTTCCAATATACAACTGAAACTCAACGAAATATGATTGGCCAACAAAGTTGGTTGAGCGATTTCTCCTAAAGTGTAGCTGTACCAAAATTTTTTTTTTCGTAGCAGAGACTATTTTTAAAGATATGAAAGTTGGTTTGTATTATATACGTGACAAAAACAGCTAGTTGGGAGCAGTGGAGTTAAAATGCAGTAATTTCTTGTCAGTTTTATCCGACGGACTAACATCAACACGCCGCCGCCGGATTACGGTCGCTAACAAGTGGTCGCGTGCAGCCGCGCCGAGGTCTCTTGGCTTAACCAATCACTTGTTCCCTTTTTGCTTCTAAAATGTTAACTATAACTGCATTTTAAACGCAATCTAGTCAAAGGGTTTGGTAATCTGTGGATAGAGAAGATTGTTTTTAATAAATTGTCTGAATAAGCATAGCCAGGTGACAACTGATATTTTAGTAAAATGCTTTGCAGTTAGGTAGGATATAATAACATTGTCATATATCATATCATCAGCCTATTATGTTCCCACTGCTAGGACACAGGCCTACTTATTGGTACTAAGACATGCCGGTTTCCTCACGATGTTCTCCTTCACCGTTTGAGAGCAGTGGTGATGAAATAACTTACACAAAGAAAAACGCTGTTGGCAAAATTCGATTCGCCTTATTTATGGTGGATAAATGAAATAATTTGCTTCCTATCTCACGTGATTCCTATCGGACGTGAAATATCTATAATGTAGGTCGATTGGCTATACGTTCAAAGTATGCACGAGCATCCAAGCCAGCCCAGCTAATCCATTCCTTGGAGGGCCAAGAAATGAATTAGCTGTATCTCCTGCTACTGGATAATATGACGTAATATGTCCGGGTAGCAGCACCCACCTGCACATTGATAACATAATCTGCGTCAGCTTGAGGTTGGATTTCGAATTCAAGTCAGGAATTCTGGAATAGTATTCTTGATAATGGTAAGCTCTAACAATTCCACAAGGCTGAATTTAAAAGTAAATCTGGAAGTTTTGTTGGTTTGTGCAGCAGTATTAGTAATATTTTATGCCAAGCTGTGAAATAAACATGTTCAGAATTGATTCCAGAGATTCTGAGAACAAGAACAAGAAACAAAAACGAACTAAATTATTTCTAAAATGTCTGACTCCAACAAGGCCCCTGTCTTAGAAATATAACCAAAACCCATTTGGGGTGCTAAATTCTGTATAAATAATATATGTAGTGTAAGACATCACATGGTTAAGTACCTAACTCATAAGTAAATATCCAGATTGGCTCGGCCATCGAGTGGAGGAACAAAGCTTTGGCCGATCCAATGCCACTTGAAATATATGTTATGTGGCTCCGCAACATACCTACACACATTTCTTAATACTGTCCAGATTAAGTCACAGTCACAACCTGGCTTTATTTATACGTCTATAAATGATACTTTTGTTACTTCGTCTCAAAGTTATTCTTCAACGTATAAAGTATCGATTTTCCGGAAATGATTCCCGTTTGTTAGTAAGGATTGGTTTCGTATTATCATTTTTACACAGTGGATACAATAAGTATGTTACAGAAAATACTTCGGAACCTCCTATTTGAAATTAGTTTAGATAAAACTCTGAGTTGATTCTATTCCTAGAGTCCCGGTTGGGATTGGCAACCTGTCTTCCCTTTGCAATCTATAGAATAGTGTTTTGCATTATAACTACCCAACTCTCCGTGCTGGGGCTTGTAATAACAATTCACATTTTATAAAGCCATACATTTTTGCAGCTTTGGCAGTGATATTGTCAATGTGGTTGACGAATATAAGTTTAGAATAAAGCTGGACATCCAGGTCACGAATCGTGGCAACTGTTTGTAGCGTTACCCCATTTAATGAGTAAGACGTAGGTAAGGGTTTCAGTTTTTTGGTAAATGTAATGTGGTATCACTTTTTCACATTGAGGGACATGCGGTTTTTTAGGCACCAATCGTTAACCGCGTCGAGGTCACCTTGGACTAAATTTACGTCGACGGGTGAGTTTATTTCTTTATAGATCTTCAAGTCGTCAGCGAAAATTGAGCAACTGCTGTGTTTTACTGACAAAAGTAGGTCATGACGAACATTAAAAAGAGAATTGGGCCCAGATGCGAACCTTGGGGAACTCCAGAAGAGGAGACATAAAATGGTGACTCGTAGCCCTTTACAATCACTCTTTTTTTTCTGTGAGATACGATTCAAACCAAAGAAGTAACTGTCGAAATATGCAGAATTCTACAAGCTTCTTTAGGAGGATTTTACGTTCCACCTTATCGAACGCACTGCTAAAATTAGTGTAAATTGAGTCAACCTGGGCACGAGACTCAATCAATTTGCTTTGATTTAATAAATATGAAGTAGTTTATTGGAAGTGCTTTTTTATTTTATATAAAAGGCCCTCATGCCATTCTCGATCGAAAGCCTGTGATATGTCCAGGAAGGCGGCTGAACGGTCCTATTTTTCTTTATATGTTGCATGAATTTATTCGACCAGCCGATGTATTTGTTATATGGTCCCGTGACTCTGTCGAGACCCGAATTGGTGGTCAGGCAGCAATGAGTTTCGGTCTATCAATGGTCTTAGTCTGTTGATGAACAATGCCTCCAGTAGTTTTGAAGGAATGGGCAACAAGCTAATAAATTGGTCGGTAGGACTTCTAATTCTCTAGGAGGCTCAATAATTTGAAAACTTTTTTGCTAATATTACCCTTAAACCCACTGAAGCTTTATATTGCTCACCGGCGATTTCTGCTGCCTTACTTAGAAATTATGAATAGAAGCCCCCAAGCTGTTGTCCGATTTATAAGTATGGTTGCTTTTGCACTAATCCAATATAAATATTAATTTATATGTTTGGCATGTCCGTTGTGTTTGAGGTCAGAAGCACAAAAAATTCAATGGAGTCGAAGGCATACTTGTAGTCCACAAATGCTATGCACGGCTCATTGTATTCTTCGGTATTCTATATATCTTGCCAAACAGTATGGTATGGTCTATGGTTCAGAAGGTCTTTCGAAAACCGGCTTGTTCTGGTGGCTGGAACTCGTCAAGAAGTCTCTTGGTGAGACGATTCGTAACACCTCTCGAGAACAGTTTGTACGGCGGAATATTGCTTAACATATTTAGGCCCAGTAGGTGGCCACGTTTATGTCGGCGTCAGAGGCGTTGTTCAGATCGACAAGGGTGCAGGTGCACGGAAATTTGCATTGGGCTAAATTTGCGGGAGAGGAAGCGTTTGGAATGCTTAGAGGCCAGAATAACCTGACCTTCCTTTGTAATGTTTGGAGGCAGAGAATGGAACAATGTGTCGCACTTAATTAGCAACTGCTGCTGTAGGGGCTTATCGATAGCTATGCCTTACAAATACATTACCTGTCGCGCCCATTTTTTCACTGAAAAACGCAAAAAACATTTTTTATTACTTATCAGTTTTTATTATTTAAAGTTTATTTTGTTTTATTAAAGTCTCGTAAACCATGAGACATTTCTTTTTACAGCTCTTGATTTACTAAGAACATACCTGATAGATAGAAAGGTTAAAGTTCAAGTAAACGGCATAAACTCATACGGGTCTGATATGGCAGTCTGAAATTGGGTACATTCCTCTTTTTAGTTTATATTAACAAAACCTAACCTAATGAAACCTAACCTAAAAATAAACCGAAGATGGTGTTATTAGCGAATGTGACATCCTAATGAATGGCGCAAAACTGGAGTTTGACTATTTCAAACGGTTTTCCTAGGAATCACGCTATACGTGAACGAGTTAAGAGATGTAGAAAGAACGCAATTGATCTATTTAAGCTACTTCCACAGCATTACTTAGACTTATGTCACATAGCATTTTACTGTGGGGTCGGGCTGCTGACAATGAATCCATCTTTACTTTGCCATTTATAATCTACGTCTATTAAAAAACAGAACGATTATTAAAGATTAATGTTATGACAATACATTGCCAATTTATTGAAGATATTATGTACGTAAGAAAAAATCTACATCTTTTTAATAAAATAAGTGATAGACATAAATGATAAATGATTTTATTTCTGTGAGAAGGTTCGTACAAACACTTTAACATGTCTATCATATCTTATAAATTAGATGAGGTTGGCGTATCCTATCTGAATACTCTGAGACGATAGGCCGAAATAAACTCAGAGGTCACACTCCAGACATAATCTTGGTCAGATCATGTGAAGACCATGTGGATTGATGTCTGAAATAGTCTTTTAGCAGAGATCCATACAGATTGAATGGACCTGTCTAGTCAGTGCACGCATTTGTATCTCAACGATTCGACGAACAATACCAAAGTAAAAAAAAAAACGCGAACCGCCAGACCAAGATTAGGATTAAAATTAACTAAGAAAAAAAACAATGATTACAGTAATATAAAACTTAAGAAAGTAAATGTTTGACGGCGCTACGTCATCGTACTGTTGTCAACGGCCCGTGCACCAAGCCAATCAGGCGATGTCATCTCTACCTACTCGACTAGTTTGTGCTCGGGTATAAAACGATCAGCACATATACCAGACTGGAGGCCTTAATTTTTTAGGGCATCAACAGTCACGATCGCTTAAGCAGACGACAACCACCTAGATTGACCTGCGAGAAGCCATTTACAAAACAAAATGCTAACGGAACATTCTATTCTTGACCAGAGTCTGATGCACGTGTCATAACGCCTTATTAGTATTAAAATCTTTTAATAAATAATTATTATTATTTATTAAGCCACAAATTTGATTCATAACTACTACTTTGTACTTTTAAATGTCCAATCCTGACGGTATTCCTATATCAGAAGTGGGATTAAGGATCCTATTGGCGCGCAATGTTTCATTGCCCATCACATCGAATGTCAATAGAAAGCAACTACAAAGTTAAGTTTGTTTTTTGGAATAAATTCATCCCAAAAACAATGTATGTCTTTAATTGGTCTAGTTTCAAAGAAAATACATGAAACATTAAAAAATGGGATGCACTTTATCAATACGGTTTTAGTTACTTATTTGTAACTAAAGAAAGGAAAAACCAAATCAAACTATTATAAAATTATACTATTATTATTATAATTATGTTCGTGTTTGCATTATGTTCAATGTTTCCACAAGCTTATGCATGGAATCGACGATAATGTCAAAGAACCTAGAACAATATTGAATCAAGTAGGTATTATAAGTCAATATTGTTAATCTTTTTGATTTGATGGTCATTGTCATGACAAATGTGTTATGCCAGTAAATTATAAATATCTCTGTAAGCCAATTTTGCAATCCACCTGTTATTGTTGTTTGTAAATGACACCGTTTTTTTTTGCACCTAGACAGTAGACTGCCTACCCTATCCTCAGCCTCATATAATCATTTAATAAAATACAACAACACCCACGAGTAGCGTCAACACACGGAAGACATAAACAACGAGGCATGATGAAAATACTCCCACTTCCTCCACTCATAAAAACACGGAACGTGATTTTCCCGCACAGCCTTAAATTACAGCAGTTAATGGACGCCTTCAAATTTAATAAATTCGTCTTTTCATAGTGACACTGATTGCGAGCTATGATCTTTGAAAGTCATTTGCAATGATTCCTACTTTCTCCTTTGTACAAATAAATTGAGTGAAATTACAAATGGCAGTGAATATTTCATTTCGATAAGAAGAAATAAAATACGCAAATTAAGCGTGGGATAAAGCAGTAAGATTTCCATTTCTCTCATTTATTATATTTCTTTCTGAAGTTGTCTTTGTTTTCTCTCGGTGAATTACAGCAAGCAAAGCAAGCTAACGCGACGTTTAAGTGTTGAGGAATAGTTAACTTTTTGTTCTTAATTAAAATCGGTTTCGTAATTGTTTTTCTCCAGGGGATTAGGATTTTTACATAAATTGAGTAAAGTTACGGCAATCCACACAAATGTGTTTAAGTTAGAGAACATTTAATTATAAGAACGTTTAGAAACTTTATTTTCCGATTGGTAAACAATTTTCTTCAAAGCTTCGTCGGGAGAAATCCGTTATTTTTACAGGCTCCATTAATTTGCCTAAACTTATTTAAAATTGAAACGCAATCATTAAAGTCCCGCCCATTGTTAGTATTAAAATATCCCTTCGAGTTGAGATTTCACATCAGAGAGCTCAATAAGATCTTATCACTGACATGTCACATCGGTTTAATGTGTATCGTCGAGAAAATTGGGTTCACGAGAAACTATTCGTAGTCGAATCGTATTATCTGCGAAACCTTCCACTTGAATACAATGCGTGAAGCCAATTTCAAACATACCTGATAGTGATCGATGCAGACAAAGTTAACTCTGTATCTCTAATAAAAGATTATTGCGTGTAGAAACATGTTACGTGAAGGTACCTAATACCTGTTGGTTTAAATATTGTTGTAGAAACTTAATTAGATCTAATTATAAAATAACGTTTTAAAGAACACAATTGACCTTAATTTTAGTCGAGTTTAGTGCTATTTCTCGAATGGACTTCATCTATTTTCATTTTCCGCCATTTAACCAATCAACTGCAACTGGAAGCAGTTTAAAAAGCCACGGAAAGCAGTATGACGTCATTAATGCCCGGTGAAATTAGTTGTGACGGCCAATTAGAGATACTTAGCGAAAGCTCACGGTGTGCCGTGCCATGCGCTGTTAGCTTACGGCGTTTTCCGGGTTGTGATGGACACCTAAAACGTGACTCGATGTTGCCACTCCCATCGATGTTGCCCACCATGATTGCTCGTGCCTAATCCCTCCGACTGTCAATAAACGTCATCACGTCTCCACCGCCCGCCGAGCTTTGTTATTGCTGTAACGACCAAAATACGACAGCCGAAACGCAGTAAGGAGTTTAATTTGCGACTATGCTACATATTTGATCCCATTGACATTTCTGAACTTTGATGTATCAGTTAGTTTAGCAAGGACAGTGAACTATCCATCTCTGTGTGACGTGGAGGTGGCGGTAACGGCTTAGCATTTTTACGAAAGCCTTCGTTAGTGTGCGCGTGTTGTAATAATGCCTCTTTGTCAGTAGTGGGCGTGTAGAGTGCATGTGTGCGTGTGTGAATGGGCGAGGGTAGCAGGTAGCAAGGTGCGGGGAGGGTGCGCGGGTGGGCCGGGGAGCGGTATCGACGCGCGCGCCGCGCCTGCGCCGAGACACTCACCTGTTGCCGTGAAACCATGGAAAGATACTCTTTCAAATTAATATGGACACCTGATACCGAAATAAAAGCAAAGTTTCCGAAAAGAAAGCACCGTATCTTAGGCCTGAAATTGGGCAAAAGTGAGTTTGTGTATAAAAGTTGGCGCATGATAACTCCATGTGTGACTTACCTCGAAAATTTTGACAACTGGATCAATTGTTTAATGTTTTGTTTTATATGAAAATTTATTAGGAAAGTAACAAAGTGGTGTAGAAAACAAAAATTTTAACGTTTCGTTCCATTGTTGCAGTTTGCGCAATATAATAAAAAATGGAACTTTCGCAAATTAACGGTCTTGACATGTCAAGACCGTTAATTTGCGAAAGTTCCATTGTTGTTTAATGGTTTAAAAAAAAATATACATCATGATGTATAATTTTTTTTAAACCATTAAACAATTATGGTACCGATTGAGCAAGAATTATCAAGAACTATTCATAAGTATTGGGTTATTTCAACATTTTTAATTGCCTGATACCGACATGCACTTGAACACTGGTTTTAAAAATATTAAAAAAAAACAGTTCACCTACAAAGCCCTGATGCTCTGATGCAACGTTTTACTGAGTTCCAATTATTTACTTGTATTTCTTCAAACGTAAGCAAGTCGTTAAATTTAGAATTCTTGTAATAGATATGACATACTATAACTTCAGCTTTAACACATTTTATCACAATATTATCATTTGAACTTGGAACGGAAATAGTTGGTAAATACCTTATGTTTAATGAACTGGCAAGTGTCTGCTTCCTTAATGGGGTCACAGGAAAAATCTATACATACATTTGTATTAAATTTCCAAGTTAGTAAATCTATGTTTGTTTTGACGGAACACGCTTGAATACGTCTACGTGAGTGGAGGTAAAGTGGAATACAATGTTTAGTGTTATGGAAAGGTCCTGTTAGTTTTCATACGAATGAATATAGATCGTCATCATAATGGACGCCGAGTCTCAAGTTTTATGATCCACGTCAAGTGAACATTCGTCTTAGCTAAATTGTATTATATGGACTGGTAGGGTTATATGGAACATTTTCCGAGGGAACATCCATCCTGAGGAAGAGAGCATTAGACATAAACATTGACATGTCTCGTTACGGCTAAATGGATATATCGTAAAAAATTGCTTGATGGAAATGGCGGTACAGTTAGTGCTTTTAAACTATATAGCTGTGTGCGGCCACAGTCTGGGCAGCGTGGGCGGTTACAGCTTTTCTGAACTAGGGGAACTCGAGCGTGGCGCATACCACAATATTCCGCGAAGCAGTTAATTTCATTTTAGTTCAACACGAGCTATATATGAAAACTGAGCAACGTAACTAACTACTTTATGTAATTAATAAAACTTACCATGTATATTTAACTTGTTTTCACACGACTGACCAAAAGCAGTGTTATCAGTCGTCGTCGACGACAGCTAGGAGTGCTACGAGAGCTACGGGTGCTACGAGTGCTACGCAAGTGCTACGAGCTTGCGGATACTATCAATAAATCTATATTTATTTAGGCGAAATGTTTAATTTAGTAGTTCCAATATATTTGATAGTTATTGTACGTTTCCTTAAATAGATAATAGTATTGACTCGATTAGTGAAACGGCAGCATTTGTTTACAGCTCTGATTTATAATGGGCTATTTTACGAAGAATTGTGTTCTCTGCACAAAACTGTATATTCGTACGTACTTATTTAATTTACCTACCTGCCTCGATGGTCGCAAGAGCTACTGCTGAGCATGAGGTCCTGGGTTCAATTTCCAGGTCGGGCAAAGTGTTATTGGGTTTTTCTATCTAGAATTTCTCAGTACCAGCCCGGAGTATGGATTTGTGCCCGGTTGATGGCAATAGGCTCGCCCTTATTACATGGGACTTAAGCATAACTGGCGAAATGTGGGTGTACTATAGGCACACCTCTGCCTAACCCTTTTGGGATTACAGGCGTGATGTTATGTATGCTATTTAAATTAACTAACATGTACTAGAACTAACACCAAAATCAACAACCTTAAATCTAAATGCGACGTTTGAACAACAACCTTTCTAAATGCCAGTTGTAGATATTTTTTGTAGTAAAGTTGCCAATTGATTGACCTTAGCGCAATAATTTACTTCAATCGGAAATCTAGAAGATTAATGACCTGAATGAGATATCAGTTGTCAATCCCACTAAGAATAGGTTACTCCTTGCCGATCGGAGGATACGGTAAGATGCGATTTAGCGATTACTTACGACTTGCTAATAAAAATATTGCTCTTACCATTATGTTCGCCAGGCGTGGTGACGATGACAGTTTTTTTAGACCCTTGTTCAACAGGATGTTTAAGGATTTTTTTATGGTAAGATCCCAGAGAAATTTGCCTTTTTCTTACATGTGAAAGTAATTGTAAAAGTTATACTTTCTCAAAGTCTTAAGTAAAATTTGTACACGGAAATACAAAATGATTATAGAAACACAATCTATTCATGCCTATTACCGTTCCTTAATATAAAAGATTTACCGTACAATATCCTCCACAACTCAGCATGTTGTTCCGGGCTTACTAAACGACATTCACTTATCACGACGTTGATGGAAAAACATAGAGAATATATTCGACGTTTATTTTATGTACGTTTATGGACTGCTGATGATTTCCTAAAGTATATTCCATTATCCTGATCGTGTACACACGTAACAAAATAAGGGCACTACATGGAAGGGGGCATGCATAAACAACAAACAAGTTACCTACAAGGTGACACCCGCTCGTCTGAACCATTTACATGTATTTGGAACTCTTAAACTAGTCCCTCATAGGAAAACGATGTCGTTTACATTGCGTACATGATTTTTACGTTTTCTGTGCTTTAGGATTTGCTTTAGATTTACTGGTAATTGGAGTTTCTTATAATATCATACAGAGTATGATCCGCTTAATTGTAGCAATAGGTACTTCCCACGTCCCTGATGACGTAAATTTTAATTAAAGACCTTTTGTTATTCAAAATAGCATGAAAGAGTAACACCATTTCGCCATAAAATAAATGTTCCCCTGCTCGCTTAAGAAATTGTTGCATCTGCTGTAAATGCAAACAAAAGAAAATGTTACGACAGCACGGAGGTTAAAAATATTTAAGGTGCGATTATAACAGCATAATTGTATGTATTAAAATAGATAAACAAGGTTAATGTGTAAGGGATGTTAGTAACTTGTTGAACGGATTTGGATGAATTTTGATATTGCTGTAGAAAGTATCCCAAGGCCAAAGGTCTTTTCTCAAATAAAAACAATTCAAAAATAAAATTTGATTAAAATATGCCGTGGCAGCTAAGAGATGAGCCGTCCAGGACCTACTGTCGGCGGCCGTTCACGAACATGGCGCATAGTTTAGCACCATTCAACTCAACCATTTTGAAGGGAGATAAATGATCCAACACACACGCCACCATCAGTGAAACTTTAGAGTGAGCTTGACACACTGTCAGCCGCCAGGGCACATTCAAGTCAATTAAAGACGTACCCAGTAAATTGTAGCTTAATAGTATGTACATAGTACTCACATTTGGCTTAAGCAATTATGCAGTACTAAAGGATTGAGTTTTATACAATGCAAAGATAGTTATTTTGAAATCTTCAGCAGCTCCAACCGTATTTTCAATTGAAATCACTTGGTTGGCTTTTTTCCCATTTAATATTAAATTATTAGCAGTGAACCAATTTTGAATCTGCAGTAAGGTTATTTACGTCGTCAAGATTTGATGCACTCCTGTTTATTTTAAAAATTAAGGAAGTATCGTCAGCAAATAACACTATTTGTGGTTGGGTTTTAAACAAATGGGGTAGATCATTATTATAAACTAAAAAGAGAAAAGGACCCAATATCGAGCCTTGTGGTACACCCATTTTTACTTTTAGACCGAGTGAATTGACACCGTTTATTTGGACTTGCTGTTGTCTGTCATTCAAATAAGATTTTACTAAACTGAGCGGAAGTATTCCAAGTCCATATTGCTCAAGTTTTAAGAGTAAGGCTTCGTGGTCGACGCAATAAAATGCCTTGGAGAGGTCACAAAAGATTCCTATGGCGTTTTGGGCCTCTTCCCACTATACTACCATGCGTTTTAATAAGGTAATACCGCCGTCAGTCGTACTACGTCCCTTGGTGAAACCTTACTGATGACCGTGTAAGATTTTATTGGTGTAAAAGGTTTTTTTTTTACATTTGATTCAGCGTTAACTTTTAAAACACCTTTCTGAAAACCGGCAACACGGATACGGGTCTATCATTATTGGTGACTTTACTGTCCCTGGATTTGAGAAGTGGTATTACCGTACTGTATTTTATTAGATCCGGGAAGACTTCTTGATCTATCCACAAATTAAATATTAAAGCCAAGTATGGCGCTGTAGTCTCAATAATGGAGGTACAAACTTTGATGGACATTCCCCATAGATCTTCTGTTAGTTTGATCTTGGTTTGCTTGAAAGGTTTCACTACTATTATGGGGTTTATATGCTTGAATTTAAATTCAATCGGGCAAGATGAAACGTTTGCTTTTAATAAGTCGATAGAAGGGCAAGGAGTTTAGGGTTTCGGTAGTTTTAAGTGGATACTGTGGTCAGTGGACAAGTGGTCTCGTTAGCACTAACAAAGAAGTTGCTTAAGAATTTGTTAATTTCATTACCTTTCTTTTTAAAGTTGCACACTTTTCTACGATCCGGTAAGCGATTTTCGTCCTGTTATCGGTTTACGCAAAGTGATTTTACACAGGGATTAAAGCTTGTCTGCTTACCGCAGTCAGCAATAAAGAGATAATTGAAAGAAACAATAATTGGGATATTCATGATGTCTATTTCTCAACCGTGAGGTATGGCAAATGGCCGCTCCGACGAGGTTAAATGCACAAACTGGGGCACAAACGTTCTGCTTACCTAAAGTTTGTTTTATATGTGGTTGAAATTTTCACACTATAAGCAAGAAAAAAATACATACATATTATGTAAGCTGGATATTTGTTGTAGATACCAGACGATAAAAATCTTGATAGGTGCATAAACTTGAAGTTGCAACTTGATAACAAAAACATTATTCACATTAGGATGAGATTTTGCACTTTTTTGAACGTCAAAACTACATAAGCCATTCCCTGAAAACGCCCTATTTATATCGTATTGATACGAATGTAATATTCTATGTTATAGTATTCGATTTAAGAATTTGATATCCAGTATGTAAAGTAGCCTTTGTCCTCCCGGGTCACGGTCTATCTGTGCGTCAAAATCTGTTTAGCCGTTTTAGCATGAAAGCGTAACAAAAAATCAAACGAACAAACTTACTTTCGCATTTATAGTATTAGTTATGATTGTAGTGTAAATTACTTATTTGCGGTGGAAGCTCCGTAAAAGATCAGCAAAAAATGCTGTGCAAAATAGAATCGTGTGTCGGGAAAATGGCGAACACGTTTGAACTTTGTAGCGACGTTAAAGCGGTTGTTGTTTTCCTACATAAATATTTTATTTTTTCTTTATCTTGCCATAAAGCTTTCGCCGCGAACCAAGCATGTAGGTAAGTGGGTATTCTAATATTAGACAGTCCAGGTTTTAGGAGGTTTGTGTCTGTGAAGAATTACCTGCCCTAATAATTTCAATGACGGACTGGAATACTCGGTAGCGAAATTGCCATGGATGTAGTCTTTTTAATGAAATCGTTTAAAGAGTCTCAAGCGCTCTGTGTATTCTTAACATAGCGTCAACAAGTGCAAATGTATTAGTTAACAAGTGTTGTAGTGGTGTCGGATGTGCCTAATGGACCTGTTGCATGTGACCTATGAATACTGTCTATGCCTTGCTAAGAGAATGTCCGGTCTCGTTATCTAACCTTTTTTTGGTTAGATAACGAGACCGACAATCTCTAAGGCACATTTTTTTGTTTATGGAATTTACTGAATTTGTGTATTACGCTAATACTAGTGTTCCTTACACTTGTAAACTAACTAAACTAAAATATAAGTTAAAAGCACATTTTTGTGTTTTTTAATGTGACAGAATTGTTTATGTGACAAAACTACAATTTAACGATTTTCGGACATTTTCTTTTACTTCTTCTCTGAGATGATTCTAGGTCAACGGCAAGTACACTATTGGTTTTTATTTATTTAGTATTGACAGACTGCCAGACAGACATTCAGATAGACAGACGGACAACTAAGTGATCCTATAAGGGTGCCGTTATTTCCTTTTTAGGTCCGGGACCTTAAAAATAGACGCGCCCGCAACTAATATAATATATGTTTACCGAACTATTTTCATTAAAATAATTAAAACAACTAACTCACTTAATGCTGTTGTGAACCCACAAATCGTATTAATGGATTGGGATTCGTTGTGTAGGCTTACACTTACACAACGAATCCCAACACAATGAAAGACCACAAAATAATTCAACATAATTTTCACAAGTTTAATCAAACATTTGTATGATTTCAATATTTTTGGCAATTGCGGTTGTACAACTTACAGCCGGCACCCGGCACCCGGCAGCTACTAACAATTATAACAACTCGACAAGGTAATTAACATCGCCATTCGTACAAAGCTCGAGGACTTACTGCGAATAATATACTCACTGCGGTTTCCACGAAGTAGACGAATGCAAATGCTAGGTGATTCACTTTTGTTTTGGAATTTAAGGCTAACACGAAAATTTGCGACCAATGAACGTCATCTGATAATTATTTCTGCAAAATTATGTCACTTTCCCACCGGCTTTTTTTACCTTGTAAGGCTGTCAAAATGGAATAAATACACAAACAGTGAAGTCCTTTGATTTCAAAGCTGTAAGTCCTAATAAAAATCCAAAATAGCTTTTATGGTCCGTATCTCATGTTTGGCGTCAAGATTAAACGGAGCGGAGATGTGTTCTGTTTAGTTCATATAACGGTCGGAAATAGGTATGAGGAGGTTCCAACCAGCTTGCAGCGAATTGAAGCCCAGTGGCCTACCCGCGTACGTGAGCGTACTTTCATAATTATGTTTAGTTGAATGTAGCATTAGGCTTTTTCTTTCAGCTCTCGTCCTGAAAGGTCTACATCTGTTTGAACTGCCTATTCATCAAGGGTCAGAAATAATCTTGTTTATACCGTGCTCCCTCCCTTCTTTGCCCCATTTCCTTTTATACGGATTGTAAAATAATTTGAGTTAAAAAATAAGTGTAGATTTGTACATCTAAACATAATAAATCGCAACGTGTTTGTGTACTATAGAAATATTCTTATTTGAGAGTCAGCATATTATGCATGTTCATGTCGAGTACAGTAAATATGTTCTGATTTGCAACATTTCTATGTAACAACCGAATGTATTATTTGCATGTTAATTAACGTTGGTGTGAAGCTCGCATCGAGTACGAGTGTTTTCATCATATTGTATTTCGCTTACTATTTGAGCACGACCAACAATGAATACAAATTTCATTTATCAGTCCATTCAATTTTAATGATTGGCATAACCTATTTGAATCATTGATTTGTGCTATCAAAAACAATGTATTTGGAACATTTCAATAATACGTAATGTTTGGTAGAAGGTAAACAAAGGCCAAGCCAAATCGAACATAATCATTTACGTTTGACCTTTGGTGTGACATTAGTCAGATAAAGGAGCCAACTGGTGATTGGTGAATGAAGGGAAAAACTTGTATTTAACAGTAAATATTCATCATAATCTTTGTATACAAGTGCCAGCCACTGAACTGAACGCAGACGAAAAAGGACTTGCCATTAATTATTAGTAAATAATCTAGGGGAGATTCTCAAATTAATTTAGTTGTCATAGATTGCATGTTCACGACAGCGATACGGATATGTGGATAGGAAAAAGTTACCTAAAATGTATTTTTTCGAGATTGTCATCTTAAAAAACACATTTCATTTTGGATAGATATCGAGACTGACTGAAAATCTCGAAAGAATTTGTAAGTAAATTAGATTGGTAAAAAAAAAGAAATATTTGTGACGCTAAATTATTCAACTTCGACGCTGTATATTTATTTCCAAAGAAGGCAATGGCTCCTACGAATTCTATTATTTTTACGTATATACCAATTTTAGAATATATTATTCGTCGTTAGATTACATTATTTTCTCTATCCATTTGAGGACTATTAAATGCTGTCATAATAGAAAACGAATGTTTTAAAGCATAATTCATCATCCTACTTGACATACATTTATAAAAAAAAAAAATGGAATGATGTGTTGTGTTGTGGACAGCAGCTCCCTAATAGATAACACACTTTCAACCACAGTCTGAAACATTTTGCTTCATATGTTCGAAAAATTTGTCTGCTCAACAATGTAAATAACGCAGTAAATGTTGATTTGTCAAAATTAAAGCCACTGCTACTGTTAGTGCATTACGGAATTACCCGCTGTATACAACGAATTTGTATTGCTATGTTTCAAAAAGTTGCCAATATATATGTACCTAAACATACAACAACTTGTGTGATTTTATGAAAACATGAATATTTAACTGCATCAAATAGTACGCGGCAACCCTAATTAACAGATCTTTTGCTCTATCTGGAATCTAAAACAATTACAAAAGCAGCTCAACTACGTAATCCTTACTCTCACTCGCACTCGGGAATTTCAACAAATCTCTTATTTCGTCTGTTATTAATGGTTTTGAAGAGCTTCCTGCGAGTTTATATACGGATTTAGAATTGGAAATGGGAGTATATGCTAAAATTAGAAATAACGATACCCAACGGAAATACTAAATATAATGGTGTATTAGGTACCTGCGTTATTTTTGTGACAATCAAGTTTCTGATCCCAATAACTGTGATGAGGTTACAGGTAGGCTTAGTGAAAAAATGAAATTAACCTCTATTAAGAGATTTGATTAGGTGCAAATGTTTATAAATAAAGCAATGCCTAAGTACTGATATATAAATAATAAATACAATCACTCAAGACTTGGCGTAAATAAAATACGTAGGCAAGTAATGAGTTTTGTACATATTACAGTATTAAAATACATAATTACAGGTGGTAACTATAGTTATTCTCTATTCTCTCTGCATGATGCAGTGCTGAATATTTAGGAATGTTAACATTTCGTGTTATTGAAAGAAGGTATCGATGGTATTCTAATCATGATACGACGGTTAGAAGCTGCTATACTATGCAGCGATCTAAACTACACGTCTCATATATTATATTACATCCATACATACACTTACGCCTTATTCCCATGCGGGTAGGCAGAAACCACAGAACGCCACCTGCTACGATCCTTACATACTCCCTTTGCCTCGTTTACGTTCATACATCTGGCCATACACGCACGCCGGTTTCGAGTGCTATGCACCTGCCGTTTCTGATGAACATCACCAATAAGGTCACTATATGTCATCCTGGGGCGTCCCCTCCCGGCGTTTTCATTCACATCTGCCTTGTATATACCTTTTGTTAGTAACCTTTCATTCATCCTCTTAACATGACCAAACCATCAAAAGCATACTCTTTTCAAGTTTTGTCACTACATATTGTTTTAAACCGCACCGCTTTTTTTTTGGGTGGGAAATCATCAAATGAGTTCTCCCGCTCTGGGTGGAGCGGGAGGGCGTGTCAGCCTTTTACTGACTAAAACCCACCCGTGTTCCTACAATTGCCTGTGCCAGGGCCACGGTTACTCTTTCGAATTACCCGCAACCCTGAAAAACCGCACCGCTGCTTTATCACATCATTCTGCAGCATATCATTCATAGGCACACCACACATGCTCCGCAAGGAACGCATTTCCACAGCATTTTTTCTGCTTTTATGCTTCTTTCACTTCCAGACACCACACCCAACATTCACTTCCATACATAAGCGTAGGCACCAGCACACCATTGTGAACAGCCAGTCGTGCCTTTTTGGACATCAACTGGTTAGCCACAACTGCATGTGTTACTTTATTTCACTCTCCTTTCCACATCTCCATCAATATTTCCATCTCTTGTAAACAGACTCCCAAAATATACGAACTCACTTACTTGGTCCACACTCTTATCATTTATTTTCACATCACACACCGATACATCTTCTTCTCTTTCAAACACCATAACTTTCGTCTTATTTACATTTATACTCACTCCTTTCATCTTATATAAGCTTCATCCAGCACAGTCACCATGTCTTGCAACTGTTCTGCAACGATGCAAGTAGAACTTGATATCTTCAAATGCCTGCTCATTTGACAGACAACTCATTCATCATCAATCCACATTCATCATCTTTCAAATCTGTGAGACAACTATCCATGTACAGGTTGAACAGCCACGGTGACGCTACACAACCCTGTCACAAGCACGAACTGGTTCTGCATCTCAAGGGGGGTTCCTTGAGATGCAGAACCAGTTCGTGCTTGCCCCATTTACCCTAACACAACCACTGGAATCCTTGTATAAAGATTTCAGTGCCCATACCAAGCGCCAGTCCACACCGTACAAGGATAGTGTCGACCACAGTTCTTCCCTCCACACACTGTCATAGGCCTTCTACAAGTCAACGAAAGCACAGTGGACTTTCTTGTTTTTCGGCTATGCATCTTAAGGAGAAGATTTGGTCCATACAGCCCATTCCCTCTCTAAATCCTGCCTGCACGTCCCGTATTATGACATCTGTCACTCTTATCACTCTGTTCATCAAAACCTTCGCATTCAATTTGCCGACAACACTCAAAAGACTAATGCCGCGGTAGTTTTCACACCCCTGCTGAGAGCCTTTTCCCTTATATAGTGGTACGATTACAGCCTTCCATCAATAATCCGGTACACGCCCATTTCTCCAAAACATGTTAAAGATTCGGCACAACAGGCTTGCCACCACCCCGTCACCGCTCTTCAGCATTTGAGCAGAACACTCTGTCGTACCCTTTCCTGACTTTCATCCCTTTCACCGCTTTTAAAATCTCATCTATTTCTATCTCATTCTCTTCATCTCCTTCTGAGCTTGGGTCTTCAAAACTGGCTTCTGCCTAGTTACCTACTCCTTGAAAACTATCCTGACAACTTACCAAACTTTCAAATTATCTCTTCTAGCGTTCCAAGGCCTTACGTTCCTCGCTTAGTAAACATTCATCTTCTGCTCTGATAACATTCATTCTTGATGTTCTTGTCACTCCGCGAGCCAATCTTACCTGTTTCCAGAACAGCTTAACATTGGCACTGAAGTTATCAGATAACTTCCTGTTGTGCTTTTCTTTCTTTTCATCGTTTTTAATTTTTACCAACTCTTTCACTTTCGTTTTCATTTTGGAGTATTTCTTTTTCATTCTTTCCAAATTATCCATCACATTTGTTGCCTGATTCATCTTATTTTGGGCCTTACAGGCTAACACATAAAACCAGGCTTCTTTCTTCTTCCTCACAACCTCTTTAACTTCACCATCTACCCAAGAATCATTCGTTTTACTACCACACTTCCTATGTGCCAGACCACATACTTTTGTAGCCACTTGCACCATACTATCTTTTGCTATATCTCATACTTCTTCTAGACTACAATCATTCGTGTCATCAAATTCTTAATCCGTCTTTACTTTTACTTCCCTGATATATTCGTACCCATTCCTCTTCACACCATCCCAACCATTAAAGTCTCCAAGCATATCAATTTCTCGTTTGACCTACATTCATTCAATAAATCACTTATACTGCCCCAAAATTCGTCCATCTCTGCAGGTGAGCTTCCTTCTTCATATCGGGTTCATAAACGCACAAAATAAAGATAGGGTTTAGGCCCACCTTTGCTCCTACCCATAGAATTCTAGGACAAACACAAACATGATCTTTCACACATTTCATCATCCGCTCGGAGAGGACAACCCCCACACCCTGGCAGGCCCTATGTGTTTCTTGAACACCGGACCAGATAGCGTTCAGAGGACCGTGTTTAGATATATCCACTCCCTTTCTTTTCGTCTCATTCACACATAGCACATCTATCCTTTTATCCTTCACCATCTCACACACCTCATCCAACTTATCTTTAATACATCCCTGCACATTCAGCGTAGCTAAGCGACATTCCGCCGCTCGCTTTTCGCCCCGTGGAAACAACTGAAGTGGTGTGTGGCGAGCATCACCGCCGCCACCGAGTTGGATTTGCATTATTAGGATTTGCATTACTCATTTAGTTCCCTAGAAAAGCAGAGGAAAAATCTGTCACCACCCTACAGAGCCCCGCATGTCGAGGTAAGGCTTGTTATTGCCTGGGGGCACCCGATCCCAGACAACAGGCACGCTAGCGACTAGGCTCCCCCCTAGCCATGCAGCTCTTGGCACGGCAACCTTAGCTTGGGCTGGTGTTGGTCTTACCACACAGAGGAAAACAATAAAATTCTCCAGCATTTCCCTTAGTCGCCTTTTACGACACTCACGGGATGCGATGGGTTGGTCCTATTATACTACCCGGAGACCACGTGGGGATATTTATGATATTACGTGTTAATTAAAACGTAATTAAGTTATGTTTTGAAGAGAAAAACTAACTTTGTAATGTTGTATTTTCAGTTCGATTGAAATAAGTACATTCGATTCCGTAGTCCAATGGGAGTTTAAGTCAAGAAAAAATTTACATCTTTACAGTAAAAGAGGTGAAAGACATAATTATAGTACTAGAAATCGGGACCTATTAGTTCAACCAGGTTTCAGACTGGCTAAAGTAGACTCATCTTTCATGGGGTACTGTCTAAAATGTTATAATAAAATACCTCCCCACATACTTCAACTGAATGAGACAAAATTCAAATCCTTTGTCAAACGCACACTATACAGGCAGGCGTATTATAGGTTGGAGGATTACATAACTGATAAAAATGCCTGGCTTAATGCCGGTCCTGCTCCACACCACAACTAATTAATTGACATTCGAATCACTGTTGAAGCTGCTGAAGATAGTAAGAATTTATTTGCATTATATAAACTCAATCTCCTTTTTATTATATAGATGCATTGCACAGATGTGAGTACTTTGTACTATATAGCTACCATTTACCGGGTAATGTCATAGATTGACTTGAATGTGCCTTGGCGGCTGATAGTATGTCATGCTCACTCAAATGTCTCGCTGACGGTGGCGCGTGTGTCGGATCATTTAGCTCCCTTCAAAATGGTTGAGCTGAATGGTGCTGATCCATGCGTCATGTTCGTGAACGGGCGCCGTCAGTTGGGACTGGTCATCTCTTAGCTGCCACGGCTTATTTTAATAATTAATTAGCTGGATTGTTTTTAATTATGTTTTGATGCACTCTGGACGCTTTTAACGTGTACGGTTTTTTGTACATCGTTCTCACTTATAGTGTCAACATTAATCGATGTAACTAAGATATATGTAAAAACATTATTATTTAAAAGAGTGTCCATGGAGTTTCTTGCCCGTTCTTCTCCATAGGTACCTACTACGCTTTGGAATGGGCAACTAGCTTCATATTTCTGACTGACCGACTCCTTGACAATTCAAAAGTGCCTGTAAATGGTTTAATTGAAATAAATGATTTGAGTTTGAGTTTGAGTTTGAGTTAGTTAAATAATCACTTACGGATATGCTTGATAACCGTGTAGGTACATTATATATTGATTCAATGTTGTAATGTTAGTTATTACAAAATGGGACTTAGCTAGATGCATGAGACTGTAGCCCACATATCGTCAATGACGGAATGTTACAAGTAACGGGAGCATTTTGTCAGTCTCTGGGCAGTCTTCCAAATTCCGATCCGTTACTAGAACCCTAACAGAAAACGGGGGTTGAGCCCAGGCTTAATGGTTGAGTTAGCGATAACTTTATTAATAAACTTTAATCTATAAATTTTATTAAATCTGAATATGTTTTATTTCTATCATAGATAAACTTAAAACAGAAGTCGCTTGACATTATTAAAAAGGTATGTTCACTTCTGAAAAGGTCGCTAACTCGGCTGAGACAAAAGGGCAACTTGCATAACCTAAGTGTTCTGTAATTATATTGGTGGAAATCGGTTGTGCTCAGATGAACAATTTGATGAAGAAAAGATATCTGATTATGGACACCAAAAAATAATTTTATCTTGTTGTTAACATATTTGGATGGAACTTTCATGATTCTCCTACGTATTACTGGTTTCTTATATTCTCGTGGTTTAAATTCACATTTGCCGGCACTTTTGAATTGTCAAGGAGTCGGTCAGTCAGAAAAATGAAGTTAGTTGCCCATTCTAAAGCGTAGTAGGTTGTTATGGAGAAGAACGGGCAAGACACCCCTTGGATACTCTGTTAAATCAAAATATTATTAGAAAATATTGGTCATCATTTGTGTTGAAATTACTAGTATATTATTTTTTTTTTTTTTTTTTATAAATGGCATCTCGCAGGTCAACCTATGAGGTTGTCGTCTGCTTAGACGGACTTGCCTGTGGATTCCCTAATAAATTAAGGCCTCCAGCCAGGACTTAAACTTAAATACTAACTAAAAACTAAGCGACTACACGCTAAGGGCACCCCCTGTGGGGTACGAACCTCGGCTTAGGGCGTCGCTGGAAGAGGGCAGCAAATGACTAGCTGGATCAGGAATGATATTATTTAGGGACGAATTTAAAGCTACAGGCTCAGCGGCGCGGGCTGGCTCGAGCAAGGGTCGGGAGGGACTAGTATATTATCATCAGTTATTATTATTTATACATAATAGGTTGGGGAAAAAGTTTCTTCGCATTTTTTAAGAAAATTCAAAACATTTTTTAACATAGTTTATTTAAATTTAACTAAAGTATGTAGGTACCATTTTGTTCGATAACTTTTTGCCATCTTGTAGGTAGGGACATGATCCCATTGCTATAGAAATTTTGGGACTTCTGATCAAAATACCGCGACAAGTGGTTTTGGCAGTCCTCTCGTGATGTTAACCTGACACTGCCTAAAGAATTCTGAAGAGACCGAAACAGGTGGAAATCTAAAGATGCAAGGTCAGGTATCTACGGCGGATGCATTAACACCTCCCAGTCAAACTCTCTTAATTTTTGCTGAGTGGCTAAAGATGTGTGAGGTCTAGCGTTATCATGATGAAAAACCACACCCCTTCTGTTGATTAATTCCGGCCGCTTTCTCTCAACTTCTTGCTTTAATCTCATCAGTTGTTCGCAGTAGAGTTCAGAATCGATGGTCCTTTTCTGGTGGTAACAGCTCATAATGAATAATGCCCTTCCAATCCCACCACACACACAGCATCACCTTGTTGCGAGTTAACCCGGGTTTCGCCACAGTCTGTGAAGCCTGACCGGCTTTTGACCACGACCTTTTTCGCACGATCTTGTCGTACGTGATCCACTTTTCGTCACCAGTTATCAGCTTCTTCAAAAATGGTTCGGTTTCATTACGTCGTTATAAAGAATCACAAATGAGTACACGGTTCATTAGGTTTCTTTCAGTGAGCTCGTGAGGTACCCACACATCGAGCTTTTTTGTGTACCCAGTTTTTTTCAAATGCGCCATAACTTTTTGGTGGTCAATTCCCAGTTCTTCAGCTACGGCGTAACTACTGATATGCCGATATTGCTCCACTTTTTCAAAAATGGCATCCATTTTATCCATAATAGGCCGACCAGAGCGACGTGCATCTTTGACATCATAATATCCGGATTGAAAACGCTTAAACCAAATTTGTGCTACTCTCACAGACACTGCACTAAGTCCATAAATATAGCAATTTTTTTTCGCGGCTTGCGTTTCATTTTTACCTTTTTGTGGTAAAATTTTAAAATGTATCGAATTTCTTCATTAGATTCGACTCATCTTGACAGTACGAAAAACAAATAAAAATCACACATTTTCCTAATTTGAATTTGGAATTACGTGTGTTCTTTAAAATTTAAACTGTCAATGATACCAAAACCAGCCAGATACAAATAGTATAGCCAAAGAGATTTTATTACAAGTTCATACATAGGTACTATAATGCGAAAAGACTTTTCCCCCAACTTAATACATATAAGTGAGAAGGACGTGCACGGTTCAAGCGGCGCTGATTGAAAAGAAAACTAAAATGTAATATTTAATTAAAATAAGCTGTAGTTACTAAGAGATGACGAGTCCCAAGTGTCGGCGCCCATTTACGAACATGACAAATGGCTCAGCACCAGTCAGCCAACTCAACCATTTTGAAGGGAACTAAATGGTCGATTACACGCGCCACCACCAGCGAGACATTTAAGAGAGCATGACATATCTCAAACGCCTGGGCAAATTCAAGCCAATGAAAGCATAACAACTGGGTGTCCATTTACTGAGTAACCCAGTAAGTGATAGCTTTACAGTGCATAGCAATCACAGACGGGCTATGCAGTTATATAATTCTTACAAGTTTCTGCCCGTGGAAGTCTTTTCTTCATCAATGATACTTATCTTAAGGCAGTCGGCAGTAGTGTAACTTTCTACTATCGAAATATTTTTTTAATTGGATCATAAATTCCCCTACAAACAAACAATTCGTAGGTTTTGTAAAAGGTAACTGATATCTGAGGTCAGCGGTATAGGCAGCAGCATCTTTTTTTTGTACCAATCACAGATTCCATGATTCTGATCTGTTTGCCATTTGGTAATGATGGCTACAGCTAGCTAAGTATTTGACCACCAACCCGTTTTCCGATTCCAGTTTTCTGTGTTCTAAGTTGTATGTTCAGGATTGGATTGCAAAAAGCAGTAAAAGATGATACTATTATAAACCGATAAGAAACCGATAAGAAGAAAAATTATCTGTCTCTCTAGCGTTCTCACAATGTTGCAGAGCAAACTATTTCATTTTGCGGAGCAGCCAGTTCACAGAGAGTAGGGAGACCTTTGGGCTCTAAGCGACTATTAAATTAGAACTGAAAAGGGAACTATGCGCTCTGCATATGTATGAAATAATTTACATCGAGTAACGTTTCAGTATCGTTCAATTTATGCAGATGACGATACCCGAAAATGGCAAGGCTTTACCAATTTCAAATTATTGTTTTGATAAAATTGAGATAATTTGGTCATTGAGACGATATCGCGTTCTATATTTAGAATAAAAGTTTGCTGGGGAGAAAAAGTAAATACGGCTGTGGGAATTGGTAAGGGTGTCACGTTTCAGCCTCGTACGTGGTGCGTCGCTCCTCAATCGAAGAGTCCTACGTGTCCACCGATCTGCTGGGGGCTGGGGCACCGCGCGCCTCGCGCTTCACACATTACGTGCCTGCTTGTCGACAACCCTATTATACATGAATGTGTTCCCCCCGACACACTTAACGTCCACACTTCAAAACGTTTATTCACTCAACCTTTCATTACATTTTCTACAAAATCTGGTCCAAGCTAAACAGGGTGGTTAAATAACGAAATGTACCGAATTAGGCTTAATTTGAATGTTTAAGGTCGAAATAATAATAATGCTAAAACAAAAAAATGTCGCATTGCTAAAAGAGTTTGTAGGTATGTATTTAATTATTTTAACGTTTTCATTTCAAAGAAAGCTCGGCTTCTGTGGTTTTCATAATTGGTAGCGAACATGCGAATTATAACTATGTGAAAATGAATAGGATTTTGTTTAAACTTTGGTAATTTTATTGCATGAGTGATGTACTGTTTTATCTGTTTGAAATTTATTATAGTTACTAAGTTTAAATACAAAAAAGCTAATATATAGCGATGGTAAAACACATGTGAAACAGCCTTGGAAAGGAATAATCATAATATAAATGATTTGTTATCTTTATGTCAGTACTGGGGAGGTGCGAATGCTTGTTAGGAGTTCTCATGAAGAAAAAGCTTTCAAACCATTTGTCAGAGTAAATATGTAATATTCTATGTTGGATTATTGGTGAAACAATATGGAAAAACAACTGCCGGCGATTACAGGTTTTACTATTTGTTTTGATTAATAATAATGAGCTTAACTAATAGTGCGGTGTGTATTGTCCAGAAGTATGTTACCATACCGCTTGCAGAACAATTCTATGATCATCTTCCTTGAAGTGCCACTCTGAACAAGAAAAATATGTTGGGGGGTACCGCACTCGTGAAAGTAGTGAACCATTAACTAACAATCACATGAGGGTTCATGTGATTGTTAGTTAATGGTTCACTACTTTCACGTTTCACTGATCGCGTCCTACCCGTCATGACCTACGGAGCTGAGACGTGGACACTCACGATAGGGCTGGTCCACCAGTTTAAAGTCGCTCAGCGAGCTATGGAAAGAGCTATGCTCGGAGTCTCTCTGAAGGATAGAATTCGCAACGAATACATCCGACAGAGAACCAAAGTTATCGACATAGCTCAAAGAATTAGCAAGCTGAAGTGGCAGTGGGCCGGCCATATCTCGCGAAGAACCGACAACCGCTGGGGTAAACGAGTTCTTGAGTGGAGACCGCGACTCGGCAAACGTAGTGTAGGACGTCCTCCGGCCAGGTGGGATGACGATCTGCGAAAGACTGCAGGCAGATGCTGGATGCGTCGAGCTGAAGACAGGGCGCTATGGCGCTCATTAGGGGAGGCCTATGTCCAGCAGTGGACTGCTATAGGCTGATGATCATGATGATGATGATGACTTTCACGAGTGCGGTTGAAACTGTATCAGACGCATACCTTTTTGCGTCGGTAATTCGTAAAAGCCTGAAGGTTGTATTGTAGCTTAGGAGTATGTAGTACCTATAACCACCTACCTATTCCAATTTATTATGATATAAACGAGTCATCTAACCTTAGACTAAAGATTTCCTGTCAGGGTCACGGGGTGTTCGAAAACGATACCGTGGCCTTGGCACAGGCAACTGAAGGAAAACGGGTGGGTTTTAATCAGTAAAAGTCTGACACGCCCTCCCGGTTCCCCAGCACGGGAGAAGTCATTTGATTATTTCCCACCCAATAAAAAAACCTAAAGACTTACCTCTAAAATTCAATTAATTGTATACGTCATGTTTTGGTCTGTAAGATTGTAACCAATCATTCCAAGTAAATCCATGGAACCCAAACCGAAGCTTTTTGTGTTCCGAAAATTGTCGCGTATCCAGAACAGCAACACACCTACATAAAATTAGCTACAGTCGGAACAGAGGTGTGACGTACTCTGTCGCCGACAGAATATTGTCATCTGTAGTGCTGAATACTGGAACGGACAATGCATTTGGGATTTCAACCGCATTTGCCGCACCTGTTCATGCTACCGTAAGCCTAATTTGTGGTGGTCAATTGTCGGAGATCGACTACCGATGAACTAAATAGGTGCCTGTGTGGCACGCATATGCTCTAGGTGTCAGTTTAATAGTTCTATTTATGAGTATATAAAAGCGTAACAATGCAAACGAGAATGTTTTTGATGTATGCAGATTTCTTCGTATGTACTCTGATGATAAGGGTAACACTGTTGTGTGGTAACTTTCGTGATAACTTTTCAATAGGTACGAGTATAAGCACCAGCTTAGAAGAAGGCGTTTGTATTAAGATTCATCCCTAATCTTCGCTAAAACACTTAATGATTACCGCATACAACGTTTCTGACTGTGCCTGTGCTTTCGTTTTCCGCTTGTTCGTGTCCCGAAAATTACAAAGGAGCTTTTACTACACCCCAGAACGTTTTTCAAAAAAGATTTTGAATGTATTCCTATGGCAAACTTCTTTTCACCTAGACCTAGATTATGAAACGTGAAGAAAGCTAAAAGGGTGTCTTATGCGGAGCTCCTGTCAAAATGTTACGTTCATAAGTACTTACCAATTTGGGGCACATCATAGGGTCGGTTGGAGCGCGAGGCTCGCAACATCATCTGGCTGGCTATTTCTGAAGGCAGCTGATGCGGGGTGCGCTTGTTAGTGCGCGTGCGGCGGCGCTCGTTGCTGAGCGCGCCTGGTGGCAGCGGAGGTGGTGCATGCGCGTACTCGGCGCCTCCCTCTGCCTCGAACAGCTCGCTTAGCGGCCGGGAGCGCGCCAGCTCGCGGCCGCTGCGCCACTCGGCCGGGTAGCGGCGCGGCGCCGGCTCGGCCGCCGAGCGCAGCGCCAGCGCCGCCAGCACCGTGGTCACGCAGCACACGCGCATGCTGACCTCCCGCACCCCCCACCACACGGGCATCGCCTGCTACTAAGTACACAACACGATGAGAGCACCCGCTGGGCGCATGCCCGACCACATTATTCGACCTTCACCGCTTATAGACGGACCTTTTCCTTTTCCGCTTCAGTTCCGAGGTCTCAGGATGAGACTAATTTGAAAGTTTATTGACGTCCTTAATCTGAAACAAATGAAAAATATTTGATATTAACAGACTGCAGACACATTGTTACCTACGGGCTGAATAGACTGAATACGTATTGTTACCTACTGGCTCAACAGACTGAAGACACACTGTTACCTACTGGCTTAATAGACTATAGACGCCTTGTTACCTACTGGCTCAACAGACTGAAGACGCATTGTTACCTACTGGCTTAATAGAATATAGACGCATTGTTACCTACTGGCTAAACAGGCTGAAGACGCATTGTTATCTACTGGCTCAACCTTCGATCAATAATAGTACTCAACAGACTGAAGACGCACGGTTACCTACTGGCTTAATAGTCTAAAGACGCATTGCTCCCTAATGGCTCAACAGACTGAAGACGCATTGTTATCTACTGGCTCAACCTTCGATCAATAATAGTACTCAACAGACTGAAGACGCATTGTTACCTATCGGCTCAACAGACTGAAGGCGCATTGTTACCTACTGGCTCAACAGACTGAAGACGCATTGTTACCTACCGGCTCAACAGACTGAAGGCGCATTGTTACCTACTGGCTCAACAGACTGAAGACGCATTGTTACCTACCGGCTCAACAGACTGAAGACACACTGTTACCTACCGGCTCAACAGACTGAAGACACACTGTTACCTACTGGCTTAATAGTCTAAAGACGCATTGTTCCCTAATGGCTCAACAGACTGAAGATGCATTGTTATCTACTGGCTCAACCTTCGATCAATAATAGTACTCAACAGACTGAAGACACATTGTTACCTACTGGCTCAACAGACTGAAGACGCGTTGTTACCTACTGGCTCAACAGACTGAAGGCGCATTGTTACCTAATGGCTATGCGATTGACATTGGAGGTAATAGCATAAGCATAATCAGCCTATAACGTTCCCACTGCTGGGACACAGGCCTCCTCTCAGTGAGGTGAAGTGGGCCGTAATCCACCACGCGGGCCCATTGCGGATTGGTAAATGTCACTTGTCTACGAATTTTTAGTTCCAGGGCATGCCGGTTTCCTCACGATGTTTTCCTTCACCGTTTTGAGAGCAGTGGTGATGAAATTAAATACACAAAGTAAAGTGCCTGCCTGGGTTCGAACTCACGACCTACAACTCGTAAGTCAGGGCCAATACCAATGGGTCACCACTGCTCCTATTGGCGGTAAAGCAATAAAAAATAAAGAATCAATTCGAAAGTAAAGAAGAAGTTCGAAGGTTCGAAAACAAAGAGCAAGAATTATCTGACCAGATTCTATAAAAATTCTGTAAAAACCAGATTCTGTAAAACCAATTCACGCTTTCTTACAAAAGGTCTGATTACTGTTCGTAAATTGCAATTTATACGAGCAGAATACGTGCATGCATCTCCACATGCACGAATTCTGCTCGTATAAATACCTGTATGTTGGTGAGACAAATAAATACGATAGGTAGTAAACTTGGCCGGAATTTTGTTTGTGTAGAATATTCCGTCCCACCATATTACTTTTAGAAAGAAGTTGATTGACCTAGTTACGTGGGAACTCAGTAGGTACTGTTTTAATCATAGAATTAGCTTAAATGGTGTCAAATTAATGGATTCTAAAAATTGTATTTACATGTATGTGCGAACGAATATGATGTCAGCTACGTTAAGTCTAGTCTAGTTTATTCCTAGACTAAAGTAATAGGATTCACGTGACATTGATGTAAACCCAACACAACACACCGCCGACATTGGCGTTGAGGATACTGAAAATGTGGAAAGTTTAACAATAAAAACAAATTAACTGTGGTCTAAGTGCGGCTTTCGCGTCTGTTCTACAGCGACTTTCGTATGAAACTTTTTCTCTAATCTTATTTATAAGATTGACTAAAGAGAACCGCGAACAAATATTAAAAAAACTCGTAATGAATTACAAACAACGTAAGTGATCGCTGACTACGATATTCATTTGAACGCAATTTGACTCAATTTGTTTCATGAATCACAGTGTAATGTTACTTCTACCCAGTTTTTTTTGTTTGTCGCCTTGGGATCCCTACCTGACCTAACAATTATTGTTATGATTAGATACTTTTGTTGGAATGGAATTGTATATTTGAATGTATTATTTAGTTTGTTGATATTTTGCATCTCAGCCTTAGCAAAGTTTCATTTGTGGAGTAAATAAAACATTCAGATTTCATGCTAGAGTCACGTCTCGAACGTGCGGGAGGAAATTTGTTATCACCATCTTCGTTGTACAAGCATCCCTCATGTGATTGTGATGTTTACAAATGTTTACTTTAGCAGAGCAGTCTCAAAGTTGTCGGCGTAAACTGTGATGTAAGCTTAGTTCTGTGGCATTAAATTAAAAACATACAAAGGGATAGTCTAAAGTTTGCGACAAGGCTTGCTACTCGCTGGAGAGTTGCATCATCACCGAGACTGTCCACAGACAGGTATTAGGTTAATAACATGGTTGTAGTAGTTCGGCGACGGGAAGCGTCATGGGTCGGCGCGCATCGGACAGCGGCTCTGCGGTCACTAATCCGCTTGCTTTATAGCGTGGCGTTGCCGCCTATTCAGTACGGTACTGTATAAACTAGATGCAAACCTGAAATATTGATGCCTTTAACTGTATATACATAACATACATACTCGTACATAATCAGCCTAATATGTTCCCACTGCTGGGACACAGGCCTCCTCTCTGTGAGAGGGAGTGGGCCGTAATCCACCACGCGGGCCCACTGCGGGTTGGTAGATGTCACATGTCTTCAAATTTTTGGTTCTAAGACATGCCGGTTTCCTCACGATGTTTTTCTTCATCGTTTTGAGAGCGGTGGTGATGAAATAATTTACACAAATTAAAGCGCCTGTCTGGGCTCGAACCTGCGACCTAGAAGTCCTGGCCACTGCTCCCTCTTAACATTAACTGTGTATGGAAATCATGAACGGCCAAAAAAAAAACGAAAGGAATCGATTTAATGAGCCGACTTTGTTTTTAACAGGAAACTTTGATATTGTCAAAACTTGTTTGTAAGTTGTAAATACATAATTTAATTAGTGTTTGATCTTTTTATATGTTAATTTTCTTCTTTCTTGTTATATCCAAATTATCGAATCCAAAGCGGCATTTCCCGTATTTTTATGAACCTTCGCATTCTAATCTCAGTCTCAATTTGTCAAAAATACCCATAATATTCATAAATTTTTGTCATTTTTTTTTTGTACACATTGATTGTCGCTGAGACGCGTAGATGTGTTGTAACTAGATTTTGAACGTTTTTAATTACGGGAATTTGCCTGCTAATATCTTTTATTAGTGGAATAAATTGACGTCTGACAGTTCTGGTATGGAAAATAAAAAAACTGTGTCTTATTTTAGGTATAAAAGTTTGCTATAATTCGCCCTAAGAATGATATAATTACATAATTTTGTTAAAATGAGCTAATCATGAAAACATGCCGAGGTACTGCGGCACTGAGCGTCATGTGATGGTTCTAAGTGGTCAGTGCCGTGACCTACGGATACCTGCAATTTCAAAAGGCATCGCGGGTGCTTTATCCTCATAGAGACAAAGCTAAATTGTCTCCTATGTTTGTAACCACACCGGCAGTTATACATATACCTATAACAGAGTTGCTACGAGAAGAAAAAGTATTCCCGCGGGCAAGGTCTTTCACAAAGAGCTCTAATCCAACACACAACTACTGCTCTCTCGCTCTCACGCTCGAATACAACTAATCCTACACCTAAACTAATTTATACCTTATTTGATATACCTACTGAGGTGTATCTAAGAATAGTCTGGGCCGACTGCACTGAAATTGCTAGTAAAGTAAAGAACTAGCAGTGTTGGTACCTTTTGGATACCTTTCATATGCATAAATGGTGAAGCTGCTTTTTCGTTGGACAGTGTCCATCACTATTGTTATTGTGAATGTGGCGATCGTTTGTAAATTGGACCATGAACCACGTGCCACCTGTATCGCGTAAGTTATAAATGTCATAGCGGTATAAACTGGTGACTATGTGTGTGATCTGTGGGCGTTTGTTTCACTTTCGATTAATTTCTGTCGGTTTATGAATCATAATTGTGAAGATTTATGATAATTGATTGGTTTGTGGTCGTTTGTTTTGTATAACATTTTACAGTAGTGGTAATCTTGGTACTAATAGAAAAAAAGAAACAGTCAAGTGCGAGTTGAACTAGCGTGGAGAGGGTTCTGTACAAGGATGTTACCCACCGAAAACATTTCATGAAAAGAAGATTGCCAAGACTTACATAACGCTTTCATTGTTAAAAAGTTATCGAGTCTAATGAATAGCCAAGCCCATAGTTCTACAAGGCTTAACTCTACAAACCTTACATCTTGGTTAAAATGTACGGCTTGGCCGTTTCGCGGCTGTGACACTCCTATGGGCTTATGGTAAGAAATTACGTCACTGGTATTAAATTTTGTATCATGCAATCGTTCACTGGAACGGCCAAGCCATACAGTTTGACCAAGATTAGTTATTAGAGTTAGGCCTTGTAGAGTTAGAGGTTTGGCTGTATATTTAACCAAATTACTTTTGAACAGTGAAAAGTCTTGGCGACCCACTTTACAGGTTTTTTTTGCAATATATTGGACAAAGGAAAACAAATCAAATGACACCAAACTCGAGGGGTTTACTAGTAGCCACTGAACAGTTCCACGAGTCACCTCCTAGCTCCATCATCAGACCCTCAACACCAAGTGCACTAAATTGGACTCATCATAACAAATCGTATGACATAAGTCGAAGTAATTATTAGTAGCCACTGAAGACTACTATCCACCTCCTGGCTCCATCGTCAAATCCTCCCCAATCCACTAAACTCGCCAAGCAAATCATATGCGCCCAAACTCGAGAGGTTTACTAGTAGCCACTGAAGAGTTCCACTATTCACCTGCTGGCTCCATCATCAGATCAGTTTCAAGATACTAAATCATAGGTTTGCTATCCGAACTACATCTCGTACATACAAAGTTTCATTTCAATACGACCATTACAAGTAGGTTAAAATTGAGTTCTAAAATGTTATTGTATTGTAGTTTGTAATCACAATATTTAAAGAAATACACAAAGCCATCTGAAAGGTTTTCATGTTATCTGGAAATAATTACCTAATTTCTGTTTTTTTTTTGTTGTTGGGATTTTCGGAGAAAACGGTCAATTTTCGTATAATTTCTTAAGTAACTTCAAAACTGTTTATTTTTTAATTATAAAAAAAATATTTTTGCGACCCTCACAATAATCCCTTTAATTTGATACGGTACAGTTTGCAAAACTTTTGTTTTTAATTTTCTAGTTTTCCCCCAAAAGAACCACTTATTCAAAATTCGTTTATTTACGTTATTCGACCGTATTTGGGTCACAGAAATGCATATGTGTACCAAATTTAAACTTAATCAGTGTATATTAGGAGCAAATTGGCTGAGACAGACGGACAGAGAGACAGACACACGGGTGATCCTATAAGTGTTCCGTTTTTCATTAGGACGTCCGGAACCCTAACAAACTCATTGATATTTCATTCAGCTGGTAATTGGAAGACCCGTAGTGAAAAACTGCTGAGAATTCAGTTTTAAAGTATCCGGTTTCCATTCATACCTGCTAACTTCTATCTGAATAATCCAAAGTAGTTGGCCTTTATAACGTAACTGAATCACGAGCAACTTTCCGTATATGAGATCCTAATTGTTAATTTGCTAATATGAATGAATTGCGATTAGTCTTGGCTTGGGGCGCTACTCGCTACCTTATCTTTCCTCTTCACATTATTAAGCCACTGATGAGCTCCATAATTCCTCTGTTAACGAAATATATTTCATAATTTATCACACATAAGTACTAATAAAAGCGCGATGTTTATACTAACTTTGCTTATTTTTAATTTCTCGAGACTGTTCTTTTTACCATAGTAATGAATACAAAATAAATTTTGGGTTAAAGCACAAATACAATTCATTACAGTGAAATGTCTATCCATTAACGCTAATTGTTGCGTAACAATTACTTGGAGGCGTCTGACGATGAATAATCCACAATCCAGTGATCCGACAATATTCATTTACATCTCATAATCGTAGCTCTGTTTTTAATGTTTATTTAAATTTCCGCAATTAATTACATTTTATTATTACGTTTCGAATGTTACACGACAAAGGTGGTTTAATCCGTTAATATCAGAAGGGATTGTGTAAGGTTCATAAATATTAATTACAATCAGCAATAGTTGGCACTATTAATGATTTTAATTAATATTTATGAAACTATTCAACTGCTCTAATGCAAATGTTACACAAATCGTTTTAGTTTTCATGTGGCTTTTGAAAATGTAGATAGATCTATGGAATACTCTAGAACTCCGAGTCCGCACTGGCAGTATCAAAATTCTATTTTTGCAGTTTTAGGGATATGAGGAACCGGGTGTAAAGTTCACTCATACTCTCAGAAACGGGAGGATCCTCCGACCAGATGGATGTCGTATCTGGTGGGCAACTCCCCAATGGCTGATGTCGGGAAGTTGTATATATGCTAGCTGCGCGGTAAACTATGATTGCGCGATGCAGGATTAGTGTGATGCGTTGTTCGCATGTGGCGATGTAGATGCCGCCACACTGTGGATACGGTCGTTGCAAGATTATATGTAAAAAAATACCCCAGTTAAGTTATACTTTTGCTCACTTAATAACTGTTTGGCCACCTGCTAATACTTATTAAGTGATCATCTTGTACCAATGTAAATAAAATAAAGCTTTGTTGCAAACTTGTACGTCAAATAGTTTTAGAAAATCCAAACGGACACGCAAGTGATTTCATAAGTGTTCCGTTTTGTACATTTTGGCACGGAATACTAAAAACGAAATGGTTAAACGAATCTGATCGATGTCGTTTCTTATGATCAGACGAAACGAAGAAGTTTTCTACGACTACGACGTATTTCTCCAGTAATGTAGTGTTTATTTCATAGTTCTTCAGATAACCATTTTGTCATTGATTCTTGATAGGAATCAAGAACTTCACTTCACGAATCACTTCAAGAATCGTTAGTGACAAGCGGTGAACTATGTTTATGTCATCCCGTAGGAGGTAACAGATCATCACATACTACCCACAGTACCCACAAGCGATGTATGTCGTGGGCCTACCAATCACGGCTTCTTTCATCTATCAAAGAGGACGTTTGTAACAATCACCTTTGGTAATTGAGCGTATAACAATTTGGAGGTCGTTGTTGCCCTTATTATTGATGTTATCGCCTGTTACAACACCCACGAGCGGGAAAGGAATGGTGTGACTATATTTTAGCAGGAACACCAGGAAAAGTTAGCGAGGGTTTTAAGATAAATGAGTTTATTTATAGACGATGTTTCTATTGATTGCTTATGCTTGCGTAATGTGTTTTGTTATGTTTAGACTCTATTTATGTTAAGTTATTTTTTTTGTGACATTTATGTTTTGCAGTGCCCTGACAGGGTTACACGTGTACAAGAACCGACAGTAATAAATGTAAAAAAAATTATAAAGTTAAGTAATGATTAGAGACTGTTTAACCACACATTTTTGACGTATATATCGTATATCTTAAATTTAAGCAACGTTTATAAATAAACCCCAGTTAAGTAGAAAATAGGTGTATAAGCAAGATGTGGCCCACAATCTCTTCATTACACACACGAAGGGTTGGTAGTGGTTTTTGGCTGAATCTAACTTTAAAATGGGAAGTCAGGGAAATGCGGAGAAGGAAAAAAATAGCAAACAAGAGTGAAAATCTTTTTTTTTTTTGGGAATGGCATTTCGCAGGTCAACCTATGAGGTTGTCGTCTGCTTAAGCGAACTTGCCTGTGGTTGCTCTAATAAATTAAGGCCTCCAGCCAGGACTTAAACTTAAATACTAACATAAAAACTAAGCGATCACACGCTAAGGGCACCCCCTGTAGGGTACGAACCTCGGCTTAGGGCGCTGGAAGAGGTCAGCAAGGGACTAGCTGGATCAGGATTTGAGTGATTTTGGGGCGAATTTAAAGCAAGCAAGGGTCGGGAGGTGTGAAAATCTCCGTGATTCTGTATTACTTTTTATCTGAAAAATCTGCTGTAGGTACCTACGTGCGAACCTGTGCCCAAACACACTTGAAACGAAATTGGCGGCGATTTGAGCTTCAGAAGTTAGTCCGCGTCAATACACTCGGCGCCGTGACGGCACTGAATTTGTTAAGAAAGTCGACAGTAGTCGAACGCCACCCGACGTGGTTCCACTTCAATACATTAATATAATAACTCGGATATTTTATGTTCTTACACTTGGAACTTGCAAACGGCTGAAAGGGTCAAAGCGAAGAACGTTTTAAATGAAGATTTACCCAAGGATTCCGAAATCAAATTACCCAATTTGTTGATTAGTTACTCCAACTTAAAGTGCGAAGGCATCAAGTCAAACACAGATGTTTTATACCTTATATAACAGTTTGGACAATCCTACTATATAGGTAACTATTATGTTTTGTTAACTAGTAACGGCCAAACCCAGTAACCTAAGACAGATCGCTACTGATGATATACAGTACAATTCTATCTGTCCCTGTCAAACAAATAGCTGTGAACACGTTATGAGGTCACATACTTTGACTTTATTGGGACGTTAAAACCACAGATTGATAGGTTTTTTACTGGAGATCCAGTACGGCAAAATTGGAGATGGATACGTTATAGGGTTCGGCCGTTAGAAAGTAGTTATTATCTAGAGTAGTTATACCTTTGTATGGGTATACGATTTACATCTTTTTTTTTTAGATTAGGATTTTTGCGTTCCACTAATTGCTGTGGAAGCCTAAATCCATGTGTTGTGTAAGTAGAAACCTTTATCTTAAGTACGGAATATTCAATTACAAATTCGAAGGCGCGTAATTATAGATACATATGCAAATACAGGAAATAAAAATATGTTTTAGACTTTCTAATGTAAGAACATTGAATGCTATAAGGGCCGAAACCTGTGGCGTGGCTATATTTATAATCGGGTGGTGCGCGGTGGGCCGTTGACGTCATCGCGAGGGTCGCGAGCGGTGAGGGCTCGGGAGCGGCAAGGGGGGGGGGGTGGCGACGGCGCGCCCTCCGATACGCACTTGCAAATTCGCACCTCCATGAATGAAGGAATTAAATTATCCTTAGCCGCGCACCGAATTTACAGGGACCTGGCTTTGATCGCCAAATGCCTTTTTAATATGTATTTGTTCTGCAGATTTACGATTTCGTGTATTTATTGCCGCCGTGACTCATTTTATCCACCTGAAATGTGAGGGTGATAGACAAAAGCAGTTAACAGCTGTGAAACGAGATCGCTTAGAGCTCGAGATGTCCAAAAGATTTATTGTTCACAAAGAACACTTGAAACTAATTTACAACTTAAGACAACATTTTCAAAGGTTATGTTTTCTATTATTTTAGACGGAGTAATTACCTTAAGACGAAGTGGTAGCACGTGAAAGCAATTTACTTTGGTGGGCACCGCAACGACGCTGCCATAAATAAACTGCTACATATTTTAAAACTGGTGTGTAGTTATAACTGTACATGTTGAAAATCAGTTTTTAATTACTTTGCATAAACTTCAAGAAGCTTAGCAGAATTACCTTATTAGTGTACGTAATGGGTGGTACGTAAAATGACGCTTTTGTCCTCCAGGATCCATAAACTGGTTTGGATGTATCGAATCAGATTTCGCTTTCTACATATAAAATAAAGCAACATTGAATTACGAGCCTCCAACCCTTTGACGTCGGTTAAAATGAAGCGTCGTCTTTAGTTTGTTACGTTTTGATTTATTCTGATTTAGGCGAAATATCAAAGTATTCTCGTACGACGTCACTTGGTGTGAAAGTGGAGCATCAAGAGTGTCCTCGACGACGACCGAGCCGACGCCGCGCCGAGAGCCTTCGACCGCCACCGGCGAAGGTGTGCGGTGCGTGCGCGTCAGTAAATTAGTCTGTTCCGTGTCCCCACAATAATTCCACTTGATGTGGGTTTCAATTCAATTATACGTATCACGCAACACGCTGCTTAGCCAAACTACGGATAAGAAACTCTGCAAATGAATACAAAACATTTAAACTGAAATAAAAATGATCGTGAAACGGTATATGCTTTTGTGAACTGTCTGTGTTAATTATCTTCATCATTCTCCTGCCCTTGTATCTTCCATTTTATTTGTGGCCGTCCACAAATACTACATACAAACATAACATCAGGCCTGTAATCCCAGAAGAGTTCGGCAGAGGTGTACCTATAGTGCACCCACATTTATGCTTAAGTTCCATGTTATAGGGGGCGAGCCCTATAACCAGGACCTCATGTTCAGCAGTAGCTCTTGCGACCACTAGACCAACGAGGCTGACCACTAGACCACAATTACTATTAGTCCCATTAGTTGTCTACCCCCTTTCTAGCCGATTCACAAAGTCCAACTATAGTTTCTTTGGCTTTCTCCTACTCTTATAGCCATCGAAATTCACACCAAAAACTCAGTCAGTCAGTCTCTTAGTTCATTATATTATAACTAAATAGGTACGTATGTTATATTAGCTTAATATTAGCGAGTGTCTAGCCATCGAAATTCACACCAAAAACTCAGTCAGTCAGTCTCTTAGTTCATTATATTATAACTAAATAGGTACATATGTTATATTAGCTTAATATTAGTGGGTGTCGGAAATTATCTCACGGGAACGTGCTACCTGGTTCAAAAAGTAGCCTATGTATAACCTTTCCCAGGATGCCATCTCCTTATTAAATTTTATCGAAATACGTTCAGTGGTTTAGGCGTGAAAAGTACCAACATACAGAGTTACCCTCGAATGTATAATATTAGTATGCATTTACTTATGAAGACAAAGCAAAGCCACGTACGTGACTGGTGTTAAGATGGCTATATTTTCTTGCGCAACATTACAAAATAAGCTGAGATGTATACTGCTCAGTAAGCTTGTATTAATCTGTGAAGTGATTTTGTCACATTTTTTTTTATTCCTGTAAATTATTAGAGGTCATGTTCCGTCTATTACGCATATGACTCAACTCTACTGTCCTTCAGGGATTTCATTTTTCCTTCTAAATATTTCATGCAAAAGTCGAGAAGAATCGATGTGTCCCATGAGCACCAACTTTTGAGATTACATTTCAGATATGATCCCGGTTTTTATTATTATCATGGATCATGTATTTCGGTTTCGATCATACAAAAAATTTGATTTCTGTGATGTAATTTATTTCAAGTTTTATCGTCGGCTGTAAATCTGATTACAATTTCATTAACTTGAGTGAGCAGTATACACATTAAATGCTTATATTAATTCGTTGGAAAATGGCTTTTATATTCAGGATCTTATCAGGCAAAATTGCACTAAAAGCTGTGTGTTTAATTAAACCGTGATATGTATCAGGTTTTATTGCTCCGCTAGTTGTTCTGAATTCATGGATTCATCTTGATTTGTGTAGTTTGTGGTATTCATTTTGTTATATCAGTAGAGAGAACAGACGAACGGGGGAACAAATTTTCTTATGTTGCCAACAATATATATACGTAATGATTGAGAAGGGCAATAAGTAGCGACAGGTGTCATGTCAGACATTTATCAGCGGCGCTGGCATTTCGACCAACTTATCTGTGTAACAGCCGTTTTTCGAACTAACATTTTGAATGAGCCATACGATCGGTACCTGTTTAACTTTTTGATTTAATAATTGCACAGATAAGTTGGTCGTGCCATACCTGGAACCGGCAATCGTCACGTATGGGATCATGGAACATTTGCTCATCATCATTTGTACTAATCAAACTAAGTGTATTCGGTTACTGAATACAGTCGCAGATAAGGTTAGCGTTCGACAGGATATTGCCCTCATATGTAGATATAATTGTAAACTAGGAATATCAATATACAGCCTTCATCATATTATTAAATATTAATATTGAAAGAATATGTTGTTCTTCTCCTAAGCGTATGTATACCGTCAGAGGAGAACACAATAAGTTGAGACATTTTCTGAATGTAAATGTTATGACGAGCTCCGCCAGCAGCAATGTCTTTATGGTGATGCCAACCTACTTGGCAGACCTTTACTTTATGCTAAACTTTCTGAAAGTAAAGCCATTTCAGCAACTTTTGTAGAACTGTTTTTAAACTGACCAATGTTTGAAGTAGAATAAAATGAACACTACGTTTCTTTGTGAAAAAAAGCATTAACTAATACGACTTACGTTATCTTGTTCGAATATAAAGTTTGTATATGAACGTTGTACGTACCTCTCGGTACGTGTACTTAGAATTAACTATTTATGGCTCCTCGTAAAATAAATAAATTATGTAATTATACCCCACTTATACGTCCATAATTAAAGTAGTTATTTAATTTATAAGCACTCACTTGAAGCATAAATCCACTTAATTAAGTAACATATTAAGCAACACTATTAACCTGGGATTCCTAAACGAAATGTATATTTTATAAAAAAAGGATCTAAATGTCCGTATTCGCAAAATGAGTTCTGCTGATAATAAATAAGTGATCTGTGCGCCTACGCAGCCACTTGCACATGATGTGAGCTGCCATTTTGATAGACATTTTATTGCTATTTGTGGTTTTACTTCCCGGTTGATTTCATTATAAATTACAAAGTCATGTTTGTTGCCGAACAGCAGATAAACTTCAAACGTTGCCAATTGCCTCGTTATAATTATATAAAGCGTACGCGCAACATACATGTAATAAGTTCTATGGGATAAGTGTCGTAATTACTGTTAATGCAACTGTATTAGGTAACATGACTCGGATTTGTCATTGAGGAAGTAATTAAAACGCTCGTATGGCGACACGACAAGGGAGTGAATTCGTCCAACATCTAGATAATGTGTAAATAGGGATGTCAAGTGGCCTAGTCGTCGGCGCGCCGAGCGTACAACATTGTGCCGCTAACCTAATTGGCGGCGATTCTTCGGAAAATGTAAATTTTATGAGGATCATGTTCCCTCCTCATTCCCTCTACATCCTATTCAGTAAGGACTCTATCTACGTATCTAAACCGTAATTAATTGTTTAGTTTATCTCGACGAAGTTTGAATTTGTCTGGGATGGAGATCGTTACGCTTTTGTATGTTCAATATGGCCAAAAATGTTTATGTATGTAGACGACCGGTGTGATTGCGCGGATGAGGTATGATCTGGTTGAATGAGAAGTGGTTTTGTGCTCACAAATCATTCGAGTGTCGAAATGATGGGTTGAATGATTGAAGGTGTTTAGGGTAAGATAGTTCGGGTAGCCGTTAGTGGGTGGAGGGAGCGTGCGGTGCGTCAGGCTGGCGCTTTGTTTGCGTCGGTTCTATAACCTCAAAACACCAGTACTCCGCCGCTATTCACTGGCCATTTCAATGGATTTTCTTGCGATGTTGATCTCTGGCTCTACGAATTATTAAGGGAATCTATGTAGCTTGTGTCTTAGTTACACCAACTCCGTCCACTCAAATCCGTGTGGTTCTTTCCTCAAAATACCATTTCAGACACCAGTCTACATAGTCCTTATATGATATGACCAAGATTATTTTCATATTTTTATTTACACTTTGATATTGATGCACTTTATATATGCAACGACATTTACTTTGTAAAGGATTATACTATTTTAATTATTGTGAATGTGAAGACATTGCGGATTTGTTGTTTTTTTTTAAAGCATCTTTTTTTTTAATTATTAGTTTTAATCATGGTCTGGCAGTTTGAGTAATTTATGCGGCCTACCCAAATGTCCTTTCTTTGGTAATGTTCGTCGAATCGTTTAGCTCCTTTAGTTCTGTGTTGAGCTGCATGACAACTGACAAATGCGTGCACTGACTGGACAGGTCCACTCATTCTGTGTGGTTCTTTCCTCAAAAGACCATTTCAGATATCAATCCACATGGTCTTCACATGACCTGACCAAGATTATGTCTGGACTTTAAAAGAGACTGTGACCTCTGAGTTTGTTTCGGCGTTTCTTCTCAGAGTAGTCAGATAGGAAATGCCGATCTCACCTAGTTTTTAAAATATGATTGACGTGTAAAAGTGTTTGTACAAACCTATTTAGGTTTGTACAAACACTTTTACACTTGTAAATACAGAAAATAAAATCATTTATCATTATCATTTATCATTTACATCGCTTTACTGAGGTAAAAAGTTCATTCCAAGTTAGGTGGTATCACCGACAAATTGGAACATGAATTAAATCAGCCATCATTAAGGCTTCGTTGTAACAGTTTTCCACGTTGTTGGGACTATTATTTCAAACGATTACAAACTTACTATACGCCAACAGCTAACGCTAAGTTACAGAAACTTAGCGCGAAAGTCGAGAGAATACGATACCATGTACCTACATTCCCAAGCTAGAACTTATTTCCTTTAGAAAATCTGTGACCAAAGATTTATATTTAGCGGGACGACGACGTTTGCGGACGTTTAAGATGTTTATTAACTATCAGGCTTGGAAAATGTATAAGTAGCTAGAAAAGCGTTTAGCGAAATAGCCTAAGGCAAAACGGATTGAATTATATCAATAAACTGTAGTTGTTTTGACTAAATTAATTAGGGAAATAAGTTTTACAGGATGTTCCCGTTATTGCGAAGAAGTTATCGCAATCACTATCTAGTTATAGGCCTTTGTTCAAGATTATTCAATACAATATATTGTTCATTGGTCAGTTTACGAACGTTTCGATTCAATATTTTAGCAGACAGTCAGAGCGAAAAGGGATTCACTGACAAATTCGTATTCCACACGCAACCATTACGTTACGATACGTTATACCTATCTTTTTTCATCCATCATTGTTGGATATTGACGGGTGGAATATACGCCTTTTATCTCTTGTTCACCTGACACTCAGGTGGCAACCCTAGGTGAGCGGGATACGGGAATGCAATATGTTTTGTTTGCGCACGGTTTCACAAGCACAAATCAAGTTGGAATGTTCCGGATTAAACGCTTACAGATTGCACTTTGTTGTGTTGAGTTTGTGCACACCAGAGTATTTTGTCACATAGTTATACAAATATATTGACCTGAAGTTGGACTCAACTGTTTTTATTTGCTCTAATATCAAAACCTTTAGCGGCAACACACTGACCTTTGTTTTTCTAACAAACGTCTTTATATTCTGCCATGAGAATTAAAGGTTATGTTTGCATATCAAAGGACGCATGTGTTTAATTCTTTTGCTACCTGTTCCATTACGCCCACCTTACGTTGTTGGGTTCAAAATGGTATAAAACTCTCTAAATTCCAGCTATGTACTATGATAAGTGCATCTAATACAGGCCCAGTCACCTTTAGCTAACCCATAGGGGTTAACGAGAGCGTGCACCTCTAGTATAACTGATTGCGCACCTTAAAGTAATTGATGTACATTAACTATATTGGCTTTTCAAAAATGTATGTGTCGACAAATGAAACATTAGTGTAATAAAATATGATACCCGCATGTATTCAAGTTTTGAAGCAAGCTGAGTCGAGGCTCCATTTCGTGGCTATTAAGATTTTATAATTGAGCGTTTTTGGCACTCACATTCACATTGTGAGCTATGCTTCACATGTCAATGATCTCAGTGCGTTAGAGCATCGAGTTTGTGCAAGCATTACGAAACACGTTGTCACAATATTTTTATTAGCTTCACGTTTTTATACGTTCTATTCTACATAATAAACATAACATTGCTTTTGTTGGTTATTTGGCAAATCATTGTTAGGGGAACGATGTGACCATTAAATGGGTAAATACTATCTGCATTGGCTTTACCGGGATTTACGTTCATTAAAATTAAATCGAAGTATTTATACCTATTAGATCATTAGAATGCATGTTTGAAATATTGGAGGTTTTTTTTGTAAAGGCTCCAGAAACTTGAACATAGAACATGTTAATGTTATAAAATGTTGTACTTATTGTGCGGATAAATAAGTATGTGGACTAGTTATGTCATTTGTGCACATAGCTTTAGGCATGTAAGTCGCTGTGAGCTCTCAGACCACACAAGCGCACAAAAGCTATTTATTCTCCAACTAACGTTACAGTAATGAAAGAATTTTACCTGTCCCAACAACCCATAATTGTTACTGTAATTACATTTTCTTAGAATCTTTGTCTATATAAACCATAGGTATTATTTCGGTAACGTGCAAGGGGTGCATGAAAGGAGCCTCCCCGAGCGACGTTAAAAATCAATATCCAATCCAGCAAACGTCCGGCGCACCCTGGACACCTAGCACTCGGTAACGCAGAGTTTAAGTGACTAATCCTTTCACCACGATGCCGATGGCACGAACCGGTGATTCTCAAGGCCCACAACAAACGGCTCTTTTTAGAGCAAAACCCCGGGATTCAACCTCACCAGCCCTGTCAGTTATATCAATAAATATTTAAGGGTTCTCGAAAGAAAAGGTACGAATCCTTTCTAAGCTAAGAAACACACCGCAGCCAGGACCAGACAAGGCAAGAAATCCCCGGCCTAACACTTACAGCCGAAATACCACACCAAAAATATGGGACTGCCGTGATCACCAACCCCAGCACTGCAATACTCAATAGAAATAAAATTAAAAAATTAAAAATGTTTATTTCAATTAACATACTGGGTTTGCATTATTTGATTTGGAGACGCCTTTTAAGCAAGGAAATGCTTGTGTTAGGAGACTCCGCTCTTCCACTTATCATTATCCAGAATATACAAAATTGAAAAACATGTATATTAAGTATGAACATGCAAGTAGATTTAAAAAATAAACAAAAAGGAAAAATAGGCGCGTTTAAGTGAAGTATAGTGTAGTGTGAGGTATGTGTGTTTGTATGGGAGTGTATGAGGATGAGTGAAGGTGTAGTGAAGGTAGTCACAGCCTCTTCCATTAACCATAAACACCGCAGAATTATTCAGTCAGGAATTGAGTACAGGTTAGTCTTTAAATTATGATTTAAACGATAAGTTCACCCATTGCGTAAACCTATGTAAAATTTCAACATTTACACATGTTATTTTTATGGTGTACACGGAGTTATCTATTGAATCGTTGATACCATCGACTCAATTTCATCATAGCTTTTAGTCTTAAACCAATTTAATAGACTCTTTTTACAGTCATGCAGATTCAGAGAGTATATGCTTAATTCTTTGTTAATCAGGTTGTATAGGTGGGATGATTGCCGCACATACTGTCTTTTAGCAAAGGCAGATCTTACTATGACGGTTGGAGCGACTGCGTGCTTCCTTCGTCTATTGACCATTAAGGGAACGTTGTAGGGATTTATGTTTTCTAAGAATAAGTTGCAGGATATAAAGCTTTCTTACAGACAGAAGGTCAGAAGATAGGTAAAGGTTTTGAGCAGGGAATTTGAAGGGTTTAAATAGCATAACCTTAAGGAGTGATCGCTGAGCTCTCTATAGCTCTATAAATTTAGTCTTTGTGCTACCACCCCAGCATGTCAAACAGTAAGTTAGGATCTTTTGGGCCAGAGAGACGTAAACCAGCCTAAGATTGCTTGTAGCTACTCGTACGTGTCGGAGAGTTTTAAATGTCCAAATCATTTTCCTGACCCTTTCATGAGCAGTTCAGTATGCATGAGCCATGACAGCCACTGGTCAATCATGACTATTTTAACACAAGAGCAACCGAGATCTAGAGGGTTCGAACAGCCGTGAATCTTTAATTAAAAATCAAGTGATGGTTGCGTGTGGTTATACTTAGTAAAACAAATGTAGTTAGATTTAGAAGCATTTAATGTGAGGAGATTGAGATTGAGCCAATTTACTATTTCCGACAGGCCACTCTCTGCTAACCTCCCAACACTTTCCCACGTCCTGTCTGCAAAAACTATAGCGGTATCATCAGCGTATGAGAATATGTGTCCCCCATCTATTTCATGGTGCAAAGGTTGTTTGTAAGTAAATAAGGAATAAATAAATAGGGAAAAGTGTCGGACCAAGGGGAGTGTTCCCCTGACCGAAACCATACATAACAATTTCTTCTATGCTAGTAAACTTCGCTATTTTAACCATCTGTTTGCGTTTGGTAAGGTAACATTTAAAAAGCTCGAGTCTGTGCAAAAGTATGGGAACAGAAACCGTAAGGTCCAGAAATACAGCCAGACACCTGCTGCCGCTGTCCACTTTGTCTACTATAGTAGACGTTAGTGCCGACACTGCATCTTCAGTAGACATTTCTTGCCTTAACCCAAACTGAGAAGGTGAAAGTATTTTATTTTTAGTCAGGTAATTAATTAATCGTGAATTTATTAATCTTTCAAGAATTTTGAGATGGACGGAAGTACTGAGATTGGCCTGTAATTTGACGGTTTAGTCTTGTCACCACACTTGTGCACAGCCGTTATCAGTGCAACTTTTAGAGGCTCTGGAAAAATACCCTGCTCAAAGCATGAGTTTGATAAATGAGTTATGATTGGTACTACATGCTCGTGTGCGGCTTTTAGAAAACTAATTTGTATTTTGTCCCAACCCGGGGCACTATCTGGTTTCAAGCTCATTAGAACAGAGTGAACTTTGAAAAGATCAGTATCCAGCAGAACCAAAAGATGAAACTGGAGGCCAGTGAGACGAGGATGAGCTAGATTCCAAATAATTAGCTACCGTGGGCGATGGTGTTACGATGTTTTCAGCCAGGACCTTGCTATGCTCGAGAAGTAACCATTCACCTCGTTAACAGAGCTCTGCGAGGTAGTTGATACTTCCAAGAGTTCTAAATTATTTGTTTTTTAGGTTTGCGCTGTGTAATATTGTTATTGATATCCCATGTTTTCTTTGCATTATTAAGTGCTTTAGATAATTTGTCCCCGTCATGTTTTCGTTTTTGTTTTTTGATAATACTGTTACAGCAGTTTCGGAATCTTTTATACGTTATTTTTATTACATCATTAAACGGGTCCAGTCTTAGCCTCTTTTGCATATTATTTCGATTGTAAATACAGCGCAGTAAACCAGTTTTAAGATTCTATTTTTTATCGGGATGTTCATGGTGATAGTACCAAGTGTAACACAATTTTGTAGTATTTCAATTAGATTATAAGCAAGGATGTAAGGATTAGTTATTTTTAGAAAGTCTGCAAGGTTACTAGCTTTTAGGTATTCAAATCTCTTCTATATGTTGCATACGGTTTTTATCTTTGAACATTTATTTGAGTCGGTATGGTTTTTTATTTTCAAAAAAGTCATGAAATGATCCGTGATGGTAGTGTGAAAGACAGCAGTGAGTCATTCAAGTTGCAGAAGATTATGTATCTGTGCCTCGCTTTTTATAAGAATGGGACCCCGAGTTGTCGTCCTTCTTAATATGTACTTTTCCGTAGGCTGTCCATCAGTACTTGTAATCTTTCGATTTTGCTAGGTCACGCGCAAGATAATTAAGTCGAGCTCCCTTTGTAGTTTACTGCTCCGAGACATAAATTGGTGTATACTCTTCCGACTTAAATCCAAGATGCTTCGCACATAATTTTTCGTTATGTTTAATATTAAAGTCCTTGGTCATCTTCAAGAAGTCGGCTTTAAGAATAGAAGACGTTAGTTCGACTATTATTGGAATATTTTTAGTGTTAGTGCGTTTGTTGTTAATTCGAAATATGTCACTAATGTCATATTACAGACAACTTCTTTGGATGCGCTTAATGCCATTCTTATTAGGTCTTCTCTGGATTCTTTAGCTTCTTTTGGTACATTTTTGATCTCGTAACTTGCCTTTCGGCTACCTCTCTGAAGGTCCTCTTTTTTTTCCTCTAGTATTGTGATAAAGCTTCCGTCATTTGTTGTTTGAACCTCGAGCTGCTTAATTTTATGCTTTAGCTCATCATTTTGTACGGACAGAGAGGCCACGGAGGCTTCTATATTACTATTAGTGGATTTAATTTCCATTAATGTCGGGTATATCTTGGTGATCTCTTATTGTTGTGGTGACATTAAATAAGATATTAATGCTTTGACTTCTTCTTTGAAAGCGCGGAAATGAGACTCGTAGTTATTTTCTCTTGAGCGTTTGTTTATACTACGTTGATTTAAACTAGGCGAAAAGTTTAGTTCAGGTTGTGCGGCGATGTCCGATTCAGAAAGTGATTTGCCGCTCATGTCATGCATTTCAACTACCAGGAGATAATAAACAATGAAGAATATAATCGATCTGGTAAGCAGGTGTTTATTATGTAGTTGGCTGGCACGAGGTCAGGTTGTACGTCAATAACCGCGCAGCTTTGGTTGAGTTGAATAAATCCAAGTACCAGGAGAATATAAGCGGATAGGTGGTCCCGCACGGGCCAAACACGCACAGCGATACGGTGTTGTGGCAGTGTGATGTGTCAAATCAGTAAACGCACACAGCGTCAGTCCCTAAAACACCTTAGGTTGTCCTTGAACGTTCCAATGAGGAGAAAGTAGGCGAGGTTTTGCACTTCTCAGGGGCGTTTCCGTGCGCGTGGGCAGAAATAAATAACAAATTGTACCTTGTTAGTGGCCGAATACTTCCATGTACCAGGGTACAAGGAGAAGCGAAGAGGTCGGTGCTGTTGGTCCGCTTAGGTCGCGCTGAGGCACCCACCGTTCATATGTCCCTATAATTATGTGCGATTTAACTATGTCGACTTTGGAATTGATTATTAAAATAAAGAAATACGGATCGTATACACGTTTGCACCAGTTGGCGGTCCGAGGGGAAGTTGTTACTATCGACACTGGATACTGTACCATCACTTCTGTCTATAAACCACCAAACCAACATTTCATACTAAGCCCAACCGGCAACTTCCATGACCGGGGATCAAAAATTGTTTTTGGACATTTTAACAGTCACAATATTGCTTGGGGCTACCAGGGCACAAATCCTGATGGCTCCGCCATGGGACACTGGTCAGAAGTAGAAAACATAGCCTTAACCTTAGTGCATGACGCCAAACTTCCAAAATCATGTAACAGCGGCCGGTGGAAGCGAGGCTATAAGCCTGATCAAATTTTCATCAGCGACAATATCATCCGTCTCTGCGTAAAGACAGTGTGCCTGCCAATCCCAAGAACACAACACAGGCCAATAGCATGTCAAGTCTATGGTGCGGTAAAACCGACAGCGGTGCCTTTCAGACGTCGCTGTAACTTTACCAAAGCAAACTGGAGCAGCTTTTCTCAAGACTTGGGCTATGAACCGCGTGAAATTGAACCTATACCAGAAAACTACGGCCAAATTGTGAAATCGGTCTGGTCAGTTTAACGTCGACAGATTACAAAAGCTGCGGTTCCCTTTACGTGCCGGGCCTGGACTCAGACTCATCGATATTGCTGGAAGCCTACAAGAATTAGTATGCTAACGATGTCTTATCTGCGGAAACTGTCACAGTCGGAGAGGAGTTACTGTCTAAGCTCAGTGAAAACCACAAACAAAAGTGGCTAAAAACAGTAGAAAGTATTGATATGACGAAGAACAGTGTGAAAGCATGGGAGCGACCCCCCTGAACCATCAAACCCAGGCAAAGTTACGGCTAGTAGCAGGTAGCTCACCAACTTTTACTCAATGGAAAAGCCCCAAAGTAACTGCCAAAATTACCAAAACCCACCAAAAACCTAACTCTCTAAACAGAAATTAGTAAGCCCTTCACACTGTCGAATATAATCCCGGCTATACAGGCGCTGACATGGAACAATTAAAAAATCTAGGCCTGTTTGGTGTGTCATGGCTCCTTGCCCTTTTTAATGCTTGCCTTGAAAGCACGAAGATCCCTAAATTCTGGAGGAAAGCTCAAATCACAACCCGAAGAACTATCGCCCTATCTCTCTTCTGTGCCATACGTTCAATTTATTTGAACGTCTCTTACTCAATCGCCGCCTCCAGTCCATAATCAACCTAAACTGATCCCTGAGCAGGCTGGATTTAGACCAGGTCTCGTGTTCAGACAGTAGTCTGACACTAGACACCCTCTTTTTGGCGCTCAACTACTAAATCAACGGCTAAAAAGCAGGAACAGTTTCCTAAAATCGACAGCGTCCCTACCAGGTAGCCCGATCGACGCCCATTGTAAGCTATGGCAGGACACCTTTCCTCTACCTAGTCATTATCTACTCCCAAACGAGCATCTCCCTGCAGGGTGCAACCTTCCGTGGTGCACTTGGAAGTCCCTGAACCGTCTCCGAACCCAAGTGGGAAGCTGAAAGTCGAATCTCGTAAAATTGGGCTACTCCGACGGAACGGCAGCAGGATGTGGAACTAAGTCACAAACTATGCTCCACCTCCTATCCTGCCAACTGTGCCCAGAAACATGCAGCCAATGTGACCTGTGTGCTGCCACCGATATCGCCTTGGAAGTGGCAAAGTTTTGGGCCAACAGTATTTAAACAAGTATCGTGCCATTGACACGAAGAAGAAGAAGGTTTCTACAATTAATAAACGGATTAAAATAAATAATTAAGTACTCTTGCTTGAAAAAGACCTCAAGGAGGCACAACAAAGCCGTTTCGTTGA